>OX103898.1:1406371-1601371 GCA_944470375.2 Schistosoma guineensis
CATTAAATTGACATTGATCGACATACTGACAAGCTCATGAGATTTACATTGCATGATGACAATCATTATATTATTTGTGTTTAATCTGCATGATTACAGATATTACAATCACTTTGACACCTTTTCTTTTCCTTTAGTTAGTTTCTTATTTCGTCGCGTTTTTTGTTGGGCAGTAACTTAATCTTTAATACATTTCATGGTTTATATCATGAACTGATTGTAATTTAGATGGTGGTTGGAGGTAGTCAACAGGAAACCCTGGACCCGGGTTTCGTGCTACTTGGCACTCGTCAGCAAGGTGTACCTGTAATCTTGAGGGAACTGATGCTCCCTGACGGATTCGATCTCGTGTCACCCAGCTTCACAGTCAGAGACGTTACCACTGAGCTATCCGAGCCGTGACTAACCTCCTGTAGGACTAAGATGTAATCACAATTGATTGATCGCTGGGCGGTGATCAATGTCATGCTTGTCATGATCGATAGCATTCGATCTGCACTAATAAGGACTAGACAAGCATGACATTGATCACCGTCCAGTGATCAATCAATTGTGACAGATTGTAATTACGCAACACTTGAAAAACAAGAAGCATTAGACAATTATTTTATTCTAGTATGTTACTACTCAGCAATGAGCATTCACGTTCCCATAAGGAATTGGGCCTAAGACTTTCATTCCTAGCTCTAAAAGAGCTAATCTCTAGACCATAAAGACGGCATCCAATATTTAAAATTTTTAAATCTAACCATTTCATGATGTTGTGCATCCATCTTCCAATGTTATTGGTCTATAATTACCTCGAATTTGACCTAATTGAACTTTATAGATCATGAACTTTCACAAAAATTTGTAGTGTCGGTTACTATATTGAGCCCATATAACTTACTCCAGTTTCTGGACAGGCCATTTTACCCATCATTCTTGAGCTACATTTTAACCTTTTTAGTTGTTGGCTTATCAACCTTGACTGTTTTTATGTGAGCGTATATGTGTGCACTTCTTGTCCTATTCATCACATGTCCGTAGCTTATTTTAGTCCTGCGTATAAATATCACTTGACGCTTGACTAAATGGAGTTGGGTTACATGCCTTCTCCAACACGCATCATTTCGCTTCGCTCTCATCTATTCGCTTCATTACTCTCATTTACTATCCAGATCAGTAAGTGTACAAAATATATGTATTCAATACTTCATTCTCGTATTTGACTTATTTTAATTCCGTTATTTACTAATGCGATTTAAGTCGATGATTATATAAGAGGATTGACGATATGTATATTTCAATAGGAGGCACCAAACGGATATGCAACATATAAATCATTTGATTAATGTGAGGGCTGGGATGCTTTCCAGGTAGCGAAACCGAAGTAGGTGGTTTTCTTAGGAGGCCACACTTGGAGCCGAGACCTAAAGGTCTAATCCACAATGCAGTGGAGCAACGTTAGGAGATGCAGTCCCATGTTAGCCACTGATTAACAATTGGTCCATACGCCCATGTACACCATCGGTTTGGAATGAGGGTTTTCCGACTTCCATAGATGGACTCTCCATATCCACTAACCCGGTTAAAGCGCTGGATATTCGCATTTCGTTCTTTGAATTTCGTAAACAACAACCCCGCCTCGAGAAGGCAGTGAGTAGAACTTCCGTGGTAGTGGTTGTATTCACATAGTCACTTAAGAGCATTTCGAGTGTGAGGGAGAGTTGACTCTCCCCACTCTCGGTCGTATCAAGTCATTTGGGGGCCAATAACAATTATTCATACAATCTAACTGAACTCAGATCCCAGATCACTAAATACTCTAGAAATTACCATTGGAAATTAGTCACTAACAAGTATCTTATTATTAAAATATTAGTATCTAGGATTAGTGGAAATGATTGAATTTCATGTTATACATTATGGACATATTTATAACTGATCAACAACATTTTGTTTTTCAAGTTTATTATACTTACACTTATAAAGATGATATATCTATTAACAACAACAACAACAACAACAAAACTGAAAAAGAAAACGGAACTGATTATGTAATGAGATTAATAGTGTAGTTTTAGCAAATACCAAAAACTCTATGCAAATCATGTAAAGTACATTGGAAACGTATTTCATTTACGAGTGTTACATTCTTCTTTCATTTTTTTCTTTTTGGTAGTTTTTTTAAATTTTTTTATTTGTACTTTATACATAAAAAATAGTAAAAAAAAACTATAAAAAAAGGGGGACGGGGGTCAATATTCAATTAATACTTTCAATTAATATCCTAGGTAACGTTGTGTTCTTTTTCATTTCATTACACAACACACAAAAATACTTTACAAGTCAAATCATTCAACAAAGAAGAAATATTAATAGTTGAGATTATGAGTCAATTAAAGCTAGATCACTATGGAAAATCTGTGAGCATTGGATGACCGTTTCTTTCTATTTTAGGACTCCTCAACAGTGCGCATACATAATCCTACTTCAAGAGATTCCAATCAAGGTTCTATCAGTCTTGCCTATGAACACTTAACCTCTAGACAACTGGGCCGGCCGACCGACCGACAGGCATCCAACGTTGTCAATGTTTAACTTCAACTAATCCACCAAATTTAGTGACACATCCACCATTGTCTTTAGTGAGTTACTATCTCACAACAGACCCAGTTGAACTCTACTAATTACTGCTTCCCACTAGAACTCCATGATATACCTCTTGAAGCCAGTCATTAGTGAGCATTTGTTTATTCATCTGAGAATGTATTTTGTGGATATTCTAGTAATTTCAACAGTTGAAATCATGAGTCCATTGAAGCTAGATCACCATGAAAACCAGGAAGCATTGGATAATGGTTTCTTCCCAGTGTGGGACTCTTCAGCAGTGCGTATCCACGATTCCGCCTAGCGATATTCGAAATAAGTATTTTTATTTTTTTAGACAAAAAGAATTATTATTATTATTTAGTAAAATTATAACTTTTTCACTGTTTAATTAAAGTAATAAGATAGAACATTGTGCTATTTTATGCTGTGTGGTTGATAGTAACTACCAACAAATTCTAGATATAAGTTACATGCTAGCTGATTAAGTACAGTTACTAAGTTGAAGAAACTGACACTATTCTATGAGATATAAACCCATGTCATATAGTTAATAGAATCCGAAAAATATAACATTAGTTACAACACAACTCCACAAAACTATAACTGTAACCCAAGTGTTTTAATAGTTATGTTTGTAAATATATCACTAGGTGAACCCAATAGCTAATCTTTTCCCTCTCAGCATTGGAGATATAGTTCACTACCGAGAACCAATTAACGCGAAACTTATATATGTATTTGATTGAATACATAGGTCTTGATGTTCTCATTAGTAAAGATTGATGAACTGATTGACAGGAATTTTACTTAACACTACCAAAGATCATACATTTCACACCAAAATAATTGTCTAATGTACTGTACTGTACTAGACTGTACTGTGTTGTTTTCTTGGTGACGATAAGAAAAGGAAACAAGACTCAGTTTAAATACTAACTAGATTGTGATGTTTCAAATAATCGAAATATGTTCACTATCATTTTGAATGAGTTAAGCTGACAGTTTAAAGTAAATGGGTAAAATTATTAAGTCGTGTACATAATTAAGGTAATTCAAAGCTTCAATTACAAAAAGATAACTGTAATTAGCCCCCAAATACCCTGGTACGGCCGAGAGTGGGGAGAGTCAGCTCTCCCTCTTGAAATGCTCTCAAATGGCCATACGCATACAGCCACTATCAGGGAATTCTTACTCACTGCCTTCTCTTGGCCGGGGTGTTGTTTACGAACTTCAAAGGACGAAAAGCGAATGTCTGGCGCTTTAACCGGGTTGGTGGATATGGAGAGTCCATCTATGGGAGTTGGAAAACCCTCATTCCAAACCATTGATGTACATGGGCTCCAGTAACCTGAAGGAACAAATGGCATATGAACCAATCGTTGGTCACCGACTACCATGGGACTGCATCTCCCTACGTTGCCTCATTGCCTTGTGGATCAGACCTTCAGGTCGAAGGCTCCGGATGTGGCCTCCTAAGAGAACCACCTGCTTCGGTTTGGGCCCTTGGGCAGTATCACAGCCCTCACACATATCAAATGAGATTTATGTGGCGCATATATATTTGGTGCCTCTTTTATACCAATATCTATGTGTTAAGATAAATAAATAATTCAAAGCTTCAATTACAAAAAGATAACTGTACTTCAGTTAGTTTATTTATCAGTATAAATAATCAGATTACATGGAGATAGTGAGAGGATGAAATGAGCAAGATACATAACAAGTAAGTGAATAGCATAGTAGAACATAAAGATGAAAACAAAATTCTCAGGACTTAGAATTCTAAACTAACATTTCAATATCAGATATAATGTAAGATAATGAATGGAATGTATCTATTCCACTGATACCAGTTTGGATACATAACACTGATAATCTTCAATAACCGACAATGAATATTATTCAAAGTCTAACTGTGAGTACGGTTCACAAGTGAACTTGAGGAAGCTGTAAGAAGCTCGGAAAGAGCCGAAGATATTCCATACAATCACCTTTTCGAATAATACTCTAGAATCTCTGCATGTAGATTCCTGATTGGACAATGCTAATAACCCCCTGTGTGTGGATTGGATAACTATAATGATGATTTCGTTTTTACTAAAAACTATAAACACCTGAGAGTTTTGTGCTATAATTTGACACCGTCTGGAATAACATTCCTTTCACTAGACTTCTGTCTTCTCATTTGCGACTTGCGAGGGCTTTAGCGTTCTAGTGCTCACGTTAGACGTAGTATATCAAGAATATAAGTTCTAGATATAACAGTAACCAAGAAGTACATGAATCAGTTGATTAGTCTATGAGTGTAAAGAGCAAACTCACCTACTTGATTCAATAATCATAATCAATAGCAAGTTAATAATGTCCTTACCTCTTTTTGTAATCGTCGAAATTGTATGACAGGAATTTTCGGAGTTGATGACGACGATGACGATGACTGTATTGTTTCAACAGATTCTGCTGAAAATGATTCATTTCCATTATCAATGAGAGATTTCTCTATATTTATTTCATCTTCTTGAGTTTTTGTTAAAACATTACGACGTTTCCGTGAATAAACTATATCAATATTCATAGAGGAATAAAAAGATAACGAAAGATGAAAGTAAACAAGCGTAAATGATATGAATAAGTGGTATTTACTTTAAGGTAAATAACGATTCATTAAAATCTTAGTAGTTCATTAATTAATCATTAACATGGCTCAGAACCACAACCTATTCCAAGCGTAATATCCATAGATTCAAAAGAATACGATATCATTTATTATCTGGTAATGTCAATCAAGCAATGACTACTACTAGTACTGTGGTGTGTACTACTTATATTGACATAAATAGTATATGAAGTTAGTCATGAACAGAATGTCTGGCAGCAGAGAGACAGGAGGATCAAACAGTAAAGAATGGGAACGAGATGCAGTTTGTCCCCACTCGTCTTCTTATTCACTACACAACTACTACTACTACGACTAAACTGTGGTGTATGCTACTTATATCGACAGAAATAGGTGGTATGTGACACCTCGTCGAAAGTGGAAAACCTGCCAGCAGATGGTTGGGACAGAGAGTAATGGGTATCGGAATGAAGAAAGAATGAAGTCTGAGATAGTTAATGGACATTTTGCAAATGAAGAATTGAACGTATAGTCTTTACAATTTACCAAATAGCTTTGTAGTTGTGGGCTAGAGTAAGTTTGGTCGTTTCCACCTGTGCTTCAGTTCATTATGCTACTAATCTAGTGAACAAAGATTTCAGGTGACGAAAGACCAACTTATCGTTTAATGCAAAGTTGCAGGATGATTTCATAAAGTATGATAGCCATACATTAAATACTTTATTTGCAAATCTCCCCTTTGTTGCCCTTTAAATGCTTCATGATTCGTTCAATTCTGTTATTATTACAATGGCTCTCTGTTTGTATTCTTATTATTTTCAATTCGATTTTCTCAATCTTCTTCTGCCAGGTATTCTACTTCTGATTGCTGTTACAGACTACTTATATCCGTCAACATAAGTAGCATACACCACACCATTACTACTATCAAATATTAGACAGTGCATAATCAAATAAGATTATCGTGTTGAATATCTAAGTGGTGGAAACGGTATTACATGTAATATTGATATCACTGATAATAAGAAACCGACTAGGCATAGATAATCTGAATCGAAATAAATGAATGAATTAGGAGAATGAAAGATTTACATTAATTTCAAAACTGAAAATCTAAATGATGGCAAGTACTGAATGAATCCACACCATTGTGGTTAACTTTAAGCTATGTTATCTGATATCTTCAACGTTCGGTTATTGTAATTATGCATTTTGAGGCGGTGGAGAAGATTTGTAGTTTATGTGGATGATTTTGGTGTAGTTTTGTTCTCTGAGATGGATGGTTTGGTCGTGGAGCTTTCATCGTTCTTCTGAACGACATCATCGGCACAAACTTCAGATAGAAGTGAAGGGGGAGTCCGCTTCGTGTACACGAACATCAATTAGCAGTCAAACGCCATGATATTTCCTCACTTATGTCAATACACGTGAACAACTGCGGACACTCATTTGATCGGAAAAATGTAGAAATCTTAGACACAGGAAAGTCCAGAAACACCAGAGAATTTTTAGAAGCCTGGCACTCAGGTCAATCAGCAATCAACAAGCATATTGAAATCAATCCAATTTACCAACCAATCAGGAAAATCATGCACAAATATAGGAACAAAAATCAAACCAATGGGAGACAACCAAAACAAAGAAGTAAACGATGACAGATTTAAGGTCAATAAGAACCAATCAACATCGAGGTGTACAGAACAAGCTGTGAAACGCATATGGAGAAATTCGAACACTTCACTTCTATCTGAAGTTTGTGCTGATCATGTCGTTCAGAAGAACGATGAAAGCTCCACGACCAAACCATCCAGCTCAAAGAACAATACACCAAAATTATGCATTTTGCACCTATCCAAACGGTTTATGTGAACAGTTATTTGAATTCACGTTCAGATTCTGTATTTTAGTTTGTCAGGTCCTAGCTTTATTTTAGCATTATCCTACAACGGCCAATATCGCATATCAAAGCATGTGGTAGTTTAATAGTCAGTTTTATACTGTTCACCTAGTATGTATCTATCAGTGATGATGATCATCCGACTTATGGGAAGTGAAAACTAGCAGAGAGAATGAATCAAATACTATATACTAATAAAATCTAAGGAATGTTGTACGTTTATTTCATTGCTATAAGTACTAATCAGTAGTAATGAACTTATAATATTCAAGG
Organism: Schistosoma guineensis; assembly: GCA_944470375.2. Classification (NCBI taxonomy): domain Eukaryota; kingdom Metazoa; phylum Platyhelminthes; class Trematoda; order Strigeidida; family Schistosomatidae; genus Schistosoma; species Schistosoma guineensis. Next base: position 1,413,754 of record OX103898.1, read on the forward strand.
TACTTTCAGTGAAGTTTTTTTAAAAGAAGTTCATCAATTAACCGTAGAATGAAATCGAATCAAGAATAAAACAGGTAATAATCAGTGACACCAAATGACCATGTTATTCATACTATAAAATCTAATGGTCTGAAATATATTCAATGTTTGGTATAAAAGACATAGGATATACATTACACAAATCATCAAATTGCATCACGAGGCAAGCTCCAACTTAGAATCCTAAAGGGAAGCGAAAAAGAGGAAGGTCGAAGAACACATTATATTGGGTAATAGAAGCAGATACAAAAAGGATGAATAACAACTGGAAAGAGTTGAAAAGGATTGCCCAGAACAGGGTTGGATGGAGAATGCTGGTGAGCGGCCTATGCTCCTTCACGAGGAGTAACAGGAGTAAGTAAGTTAGTAAGTAAGTTGGTATAAAATCTGAAATTTATCAATTTTATCTCGTAGTAACAGTGGTCACGTGTTACATACTACTAAGAAATTTTGAACTTTAACAAAATTCCCCCCCCCCAATACAATTTGATATTTAATGATTTTCTATTATGGATCTCAATCTAAGATGAAGTGAACTTAATATTACTGTTCTGTTATATGCTTACTCAATGTTTGACTCTGGTGAGCTGATTGGATATGTTTTTGATTGATTGTTACCCACATAATATTTACAATTATTGATTAGAGAAGTTGAATGAGATGGTGCAAAATCGATGATTGTAGTGCATTCATTGATTCACTATCATTCTCTATGATTTCTAGCCCTTTTGCCTCAGTAATTTCCTTGCTTTGTTGTATTCATATAAGGTGTTACAGATTGAATCGATACACAAGTATCCTAGATTACAATATCAATGCAACTGTATGTTCAAGGTATTATAGAACAGTTTCTAAACTGCAAGCTGATACAACGAAAACATGACCCTATGGTCTAGTAATTTGGTAGGTATCATCATTACGGTTGAACTTGAGTATTAATTATAAAGTTAATAATAATAAAATAATTGTATTTTTGTGAAATTCCAATGAATAGAAATTTGAATTTCTGACGTTTCGTGACCTAATTGAGTTCACTTCTTCAGAGTAAATAAATAATAATCTGAACAATAGTTTATTAGCTATTAACTAAAATGGTCGGTTTTAAGCTTGATCTTTCTCATTGTTGAGAAGTCCTATGATAGGAAATAAAGCAGTTGTTTAGTGCTCCATAGTTTTCGGTAGTAATTAGACTTAAATCAGTCAATAACAAATAGATGCATTTATTAATTTTACTGGTGCATCCAGGCACGGAAATAGTATACGTCAAACAAATAGAGAGATAGACAACATTACAAAGAAATATAACGGAAGAAGGAAAGATAACTAAAAGAAAAGAAAGAAATAAGTAAACAGAATTACTATATAACGAAATACAAGCAAGAGAGACTTCTTTTAGTGAAAGAAATTGCTGTCACTTCTATGAATGTAAAAAGAACCCACACTAAATCTGAATCATAAGTGACTGTTGCTCTTGAGTCGAATCATCTCTAGAACCACGATGGAGGAGTTGTGATGCTCTGTTAGATATCAATGCTATATAATTTTACTTCAAGCCTCGATGCATTCTCATATATACTGACCACCTTTTCACTTTCACCACCCTCCATCTAAACGCAGCCAATCAATGTAAAATATAGGAGCCGATAGGATAATATTTGTTGAATATATCCAAGTTACCTACGACAGTAAATTTCTTTCATCAATATGTACATAATTAGATGATTGTCTAATTCATATGAGAAGGGTTTTTGTCGATATTATAGTAATTTTAATAGTTGAGATCATTAGTTAATTGAAGCTAGACCAACATGGAAAACCTGGAAGTACTGGACGGCCGTTTCATCTTAGTATGGGACTCCTCAGTAGTGCTCATCTAAGATGGTGATCTAGCTTCAACGGACTCATGATTTCAACCGTTGAAATTACTATAATATCCACAAAATACCTTCTCATATGAATAAGCAAATGCTCACTAATGACTGGCTTCCAGAGGTATATCATGGAGTTCTAGTGGGAAGCAGTGATCAGTGGAGTTCAACTGGGTCTGTTGTGAGATAGTAACTCACTGAAGACAATGGTAGATGTGTCACTGAATTTCATGGATTAGTTGAAGTTATACATTGACACCGTTAGATGCCTGTCGGTCGGTCGGCCGGCCCAGTTGTCTAGAGGTTAAGTGTTCATAAGCAAGACTGATAGAACCTTGATTGGAATCTCTTGAAGTAGGATTATGTATGTGCACTGTTGAGGAGTCCCAATATAGGACGAAACGGCCATCCAATACTTCCAAATTTTCCATAGTGTTCTAGCTTTAATTGACTCATAATCTCAACCATTGAGAGTGTTTAATTGTTCATTTCTATACATTTTGTTACAATATACCAAATCTATATAAAAATAAATTGATTTGTTTTACATTTACCAACTTGTTTGTTTGTTTTTCCAAATTAACCCACTTTACTGCTGAAACAAGAAAGAGTGTGTGTGTGAGAGAGAGAGAGTGAGAGAGAGAGACAAAAACAACCCACTTGATATCGTATGAAAAACCATCATCATTTGAATGATAATGTACATCGTTGAATAAAATAAAACAGTTTAGAGAAAAAAAGAAGGAAAAGAAAAAAAGAAAAAAAAAGAAAAACATAACCTAGTCGTCATATAAATCAATATGATATACAATGAAATCAAAGTGATAAATTCATTTGACATGATGTAATTTCTCAATATCCATCGTTTCATTATTATTTATGAATGTTATTCTAATCTATTCCATTTATTGTTTTTAACTAATATTAACCAAGATAAGTTAGATACAATTGTTGCCAAGTTTATGTTTCTGTGTGTGTGTGTGTGTATGGGGATGGGTATGGGTATGTGTATGTATGTTTATGTTAGTGATAACTTAGTGGAAAATAAATTGTTTCCACAAAGAAGAAAAGGAAATGAAAGAAAAAAATGGTGAAAAGTATTCTTTGGGAATTTATTTTTTTTTATCATTTTTATATTTTTCAAAGTATTATCTTTCATTTAAGTTGATAAATAAGCAACAACAACAACAAAAACGTGATAGCATACATATCTGTTCCACTCTCTCTCTCTCTCTCTCTCACACACACACACACTGTGTATGCATGTGTGTGTGTGTTTGGGAATTCCTCAGATTTCTTATTTATAGAATTCGTGATTATTTTCTTTTATTTCTTAAAGTGAACACAAAGTACACAACACATTTGGTTATTTTATTCAACAGATGGTTAACACTAAATGAATAGTACAAATGAATGATACTGTTAGATTATTTTGAATGAAGTGGAAGATTAAAATAGAGAATAAAAGAAAAACAACAACAGAGGAAGAATGTTGTATTTGTGAAAGTTTCAACGAATGAATTTGAAGTCAATTGAACTATTTCACCGGATAATCTAGTCCAGGCATTTCTTCAAGGAAATATGAAATCAAATATCAAAATTATTGAATATAAATAAGGTACATGGTTCTATGGATTATTATATACTGAATAGGTCATCTTAGAACTTTTGGTTTTACACTACATGTCTGTTGTACACCTAATTTAAACATTGTTAACAGTGATTGGATGACCTATTTTGTATACAGTGAACCAGAGAACCATTTACTTACGCCTATTACTCCCAATGTAACAAAGGCCGCCGACAAGCATTCTACAACACACTCTATCCTAAGCATTCCTTTCTAGTTCTATGCAATTGTTGGTCATTCTTCTCATATCGGTCTCCATTTCTCAGCGTAATGTGTTCTTTGATCTTCCTCTTCTCCTTTGGCCTTCAGGATTCCATGTGAGGGCTTGCCTTGTGACGTAGTTGGATGTTTTCCTCAATGTGTGTCCTATCCAATTCAAACATTTCTTCCTGATCTCTTCTTCCACTGTAATCTGAATTGATCTCTTCTAAAGTAGATTGTTGCTGATAGTGTCTGGCCAACGAATCCGAAGTATTTTGTGTAGACAACTGTTAATAAATTCCTGTATTTCCTGGATGATGGCTTTCGTAGTTCTCCAGGTTTCCGCTCCATTCAGTAGAACTGTTTTGACATTTGTATTGAAACCTCTGACTTCGAGGGTGTTTGACAATTGTTTCGAGTTCCAGATATTCTTCAATTGCAAATCTGCTGCTCTTGTTTTACTGATCCGCACATTCACATCTGCATCAGATCCACCGTGTTCAGAGAACCATGTACCTTACTTATATTCGATAATATTGACGTTTGATTAAATTTTCTTGAAAAAAACCTTGGACTAGATTGTTAGGTGAAACGTTGAATTCACTTCAAATTCAATCGCTGAAATTTTCACGAATACAACGTTCTTCCTCTTTAATTTCTCACATCAACTTGGTGCCCAAATACTATGAAACTATTCGATTAAATTTAGACGAAATTTCTTATATAATAGAGGATTTGTTATACAAATGGACTATCTATATATAGAATTGATTAAAGAAAAGGGTATTCATCTTCTATATATAATGATATACTATTGAATGAAGTACAATGTTCGCTCTAATAAGATTAAACAAACGAAATAATATGCTTTGAGTTTGAATAGTTAGATGTGTGTAGAGAGAATATGTATATATCTATGTTCTATTAAGTGATTGGAGATGGTCAGTACGAAACTGATGAACTCGTTATCGTAGACTAATTTTAATCTTAGTCTAAAACGTTAACATTGAGTTAGTTTGGCAGGGTTTGACATTTTATAAAATTGAGATGTTGTTTTTTATTAATTGGTCACTGAGTAGTGATTGTTATCATGTTTGAGTTGTCCTTCAATGATAATCAAATTCTTAAAATGAAATTGCATGAGTGAACTAGTATGAGTCAGTCAACTTTAGGTTGCTATATTGAGATGTTGGATGCCTAGAGTCACGACAATTAGTAGACGAATCGCAGCATGATCAACAGAATTTAATCAAATACGATAATACTGAGTAAAATATTGCATTGGTTACACTATACAATGACCAGTCAATTGTATAGATGTTTCCTACTAAAGAGATTTCATCTAAGATACACTTCAAAATGTTCAGTCCAGTCACCTACAATGAAAGTTGTTGGAGTAATCCAGAAAATTGCTTGCAAAAGACAAGCAAGCATCAGGAAACACTAAGAAACGTTTCGTCTGCTCAACGTTCACTTGAAGTTTTAGCCAAAAATATCAAGGAAGTGAAACGTCACATGTAGGAGTTCTGATTGGTTGGCTGCTACATTGCTACTATGTTTGGTAGCATTCCAGAATCTTCTAGCAACCCAAGGACATTTAAAAATATTATAAAAACCCTATATTTTCTGTATTAAAATGAACCTTGGAATAAACTACTTCTCGCATACTTTCCTTCTTCTCTCTCGTGTTCAGGTCGCTGTATAGTTCTAGCTTGGGGGTTACAGAATAGCTTAGGAGACCAATATAGCTTTCAATCCGCAAGACTTATCAAAATTTACAAACAGAGAGATAATAATGCAATTATATCATTGTTAAGTTAATTACATAATCTGTGATTTCGTTTTGTATTATCTAAAATACTAACTGATATACCATTGGATATGTGAAATCAGTTTGATAGTTCTTACATTATTGTTAGTTTATTTTATTGAAGTACTGAAAAGTCCTACCTTCTTATTAAAAAAACCCGCCAAAACTGTTTTTTTTAATTAATGAGCTTCATGAAGTTGAGCTCATGAGTCAATTGAAGCTACATCACCATGTAAAACCTGGAAGCACTGAATGGCCGTTTCGTCCCAGTGTGAGACTCCTCAACAGTGAGTATCCATGATCCCACCTCTCAAGATTCGAACCCAGGACCTATCAGTCTCACGCACGAATGCTTATCCTCTAAACCACTGAACCGACTGACCGGCCGGCATCCAACGGTTTAATTGTTTAACTTAAACTAATCCACGAAATTGAGTGACACATCCACCATTGCTTTCAGTGAGTTACTATCTTAAAACTATCTCACAAACAGCCGTTCAGTGTTTCCTGATTTTTCATGGTGATCTAGCTTCAATTGACTCATGATCTCAATCATTAAAATTAATCTAATTGAATTTAGAAGCAGCATAATAAGCAGATCATTTTCGATTGATTAAGTTTTGTCCAGTTGAGGATATTTTAATAAACAGCTATAAATTAATATACCATTGTCTTCAGTGAGCTGAAGGATGCCGGCTCAGTGGTCTAATGGTTAAGTGCTCGAGCGCGAAGCCGGTAGGTCCTCGGTCCGAGCCCCGCGAGGTGCGGGATCGTGGATGCGCACTGCTGAGGAGTCCCATACTAGGACGAAACGGCCGTCCAGTGCTTCCAGGTTTTCAATGGTGGTCTAGCTTCAACTGACTCATGATTTCAATCTGTGAAAATTTCTAAAAATCTCCACAAACCCCTTCTGATATAAATTAATAATTAAAAATATTTTGACTGTTGATAGCATTGTAATCGATAATATTCATTTCATTCTATTTGGAACCTATTAGTTGGATATACTTACTGTGAGGACGATCCACGGGTGAACTCGAGGAAGCTGTAAGAAGCTCAGAAAGAGTCAAAGATATCCCTACGTGTAACTTCCCTATTGTCCAAATGCTAATAACCCTCTGTATATGGATTGGATAGCTATAATGATGATTTCGTTTTCATTAAAAACTATAAATACCTGAGAGTTTTGTACCATAATTGACACTGTTTGGAATAACATTCTTCTCACTAGCCTTCTGTCTTCTCATTCGCAACTTGAAGGGTTCTAGAGTTCGAGTACTCTAGTTGTAGGCGGTACATTAGGAAAATAAGCTCTGGATATAACACTTACATCTTAATGTTCATTTTAACATTACTTTAAATAGAAACACATTACTCACTGAACTACTTAGTTCAGATAGTAACTAATCTTTTCAACATGTATGAAGGTATATGTAAGTATTTATTGAGACCTGGGACTATAAATGACCATTGTCTGTTGCTATATGTTCATCTGAAGCAAATTTCCTCTGTATAGCTATTTATGATTTAGAGCTATGTAGAAGTAATCTGCACAGGATGCATAAGTGATAACATAAATAGATCACTTACAGTTCTAAATAAAAACAATAGAAATCTGTACAACTTTACTAAGAGATTATACATGTTTAATTTCCCTCGACTTTCCATTTGATCGTATTAAGCCCTCCCTCTCTCTGTCCATGTACAAACTGATGGGTATATTGTAGAAAATTGAAACAATGCACATCATGATTGTCAGCTCTTATGCTATTATTTATGTCTAAGAAACCTTAGATTTACTTAAATACAGATTAATCCTCTATCTCTCCCTCTCGCTTGCTTTGTATTAAACAGGTAGAACACAATATAAATGAATCTTGAGTGCTGTTAGAGGTATGAGGGCAGTTATCACTTCCCGGTCACACACACTGTGGAAGGGTTTTTCTGAAGGTGCTCGGAAATGAAATTGGATTAGAGGTGGTTTTAGTGACTTGAGAGCGTGATAGCAGTGCTCAAGAGACAACTGCTTGAGATCGGTCACACACGACCTTTTTATGGGTAATTTTCGTGTTTGCTCCGTACTTGTTGAGACCTTACCGCCGAGGACGGATATCTGTAGGATAAGGCGAGGTGTGCATTTTTAGGGTCGACCTTTTCTAACCCCACCCTTCCTTGTGGGAAGGCAGCATCGCTATTATGCTGGTTGTCTGAAGGAAACACCTTACTGCTGTCACACCTCTGTATAGTCAGCGGTACGACTTCACCTTCGGACCTTGAGATTGCTGCTTTTAGTCTTATCGCTCTTCAACCGAACTGTATGACAGGTCGGACCTTGAGGAACGATTGTTCCAGCCAGTATAGCTTGACTGGTTCATCACAATAGATAAGCCCGACCACCACGTCAAAGTAGCAACAACGATCGCAAATATAAACGAATATGAAATTAATTTTCTCTCATTTTGTCCAGTACATAAGATACATTACAAAAGTTGATTGTTGTTGATAACCAAAAAAAGGAAAATCAATATAAAATGAAAATAATTTTACTACTTATATTCACCTTATTACTCATAATACTATTAAAAAAGATAATAGTGAATCTGTTTTATTATTATTAAACTCTGAAGTACAATACAACTTATGTTTTAATAGCCTACTTCATTATATGTACACACACACACAGAGAGAGAGAGGGAGGGAGGTAGAGAGACCGGGTACTTGAGAATGGTACATAATCATTTGTAAATAGAAGTTTACCCATCCATATATCAATTGAATGAAATTAAATTAGACGGTTTCATAGAAATTTTATCTTTTTTTTTAACATATTAAAGAAAGGTTGGACATTAGAGTATAAAACGTATTAGCTATTCAACTCTATGTAATTCATTGACCAAACATACATTGTCACTTTTGAAAGGTGGATGAATTTAGCTAAAGTAGAAGCATGGTAACAGTGTTTTTTTAATGAAGGATAGACATATAACATACTCTTATCAATTTCTACTTCTTATTATCAAACTATGTTATGTAATATAAGCAACGACGGATAGTGGCTAGCAATGGAATCCAGTTTGACGCGCGTTTCGTCCTAGTTAGGACTCATCAGATGGATGTACCTGAATCCCAGAATCGATATTTACCCCATCACAAAAGCAGGTGGCTATCAGGACTAAGTAGCTAAGTGGATAATGTGATGAGGTTTGAAGTGAACGCTATTGGGTCCAAGTCCCAGAGTGAACATTTAGTTTACCAGTCACAAATAGGATGAAAAGAGCATGCTGGATTCCACTGCTAGCTACTATCCATCTATGCTTATAATGCTTGTGAATTAAGGTGATATCGAGATAATACGCATTGGATGCACATATGCTAATAAGAGACTGATCGATTGCAGTCTTAAACATCAATGAGAAGATTCAAGTAAAACAATAACAAGTGAATTATCTTATGCATTGTTAGTTGTTGTTAAGTGTTTTCACTATTAAATGTAAGTTTGTCTTTTATGGGTAAATTAACTCTCGCCTTTTCTATTATACTTCTTGTTCTCAGTTTATTTCTCCCACTCTCTCTCACTCTTTCTCTATCATGCACTTCAGTTTATCTTTACACTTATTCAAAAACAATGTATCTGAAATATCTGGACATTATGATGTAATTTGAAGAGAATTTTTGTTGTAAAATGATATCATCATCAGAACCAATGAAAACCAAAAAAAGGCAATTAACAGTTATTTTCAGTCAGTCATCTTTAACGTAGGATCAGGAATATATATGCATCGGTTCAAGTTGCCATACCTCATTAACACAACAAGATAAACACCGGATAATATGAAAATTTAGTACAGGAAGAAAGAATTAGTTGGTAGAAACAATGATATGAAGCGATTTTAATGTCATAATTTAAGGGAAGATAGAGAGTGTATACACCTACTCCATTGTGATCGATTGAGATCCATGTCATCCACAGTCTCCAACCATTGGTTACAATAGTCACACAGACCCCAACCAAGTAGTCTGTATCTACCAATATGACTCAGATTAGAAGTTAGTGACTTCAAGCAATGATGCTATAATTTGGTTTGCTTGCCCCTAATTTTCTTCCAACTATCCCCAACACTAGCCAGAATTGTGCGTCGTGGTAATCGGTTATTTTAGCTTTGTTTCATGAAATCTCAATCATGTATATTCATTTTGTTGCCCGAAATCGCATTCAAGAATGTAGATATTAGCTAATCGTACATTTCTATGACAATCGTCATAGTTGTAAACAAAAAAATACTGACTCTTCAATGAAAATATTCAAATACTTTGTGTTAATATTGGGAATACAGTTACACATTTGTTGAAAACCATTAACTTTAATTCCTTGCTTAATCATGCCTATCGTCAGTTTGTTTAAATCTCTGGGTTATCTACTTCTTAAACATACCGTTATTGGAATAAATTTATTTTGAATTGAATTTAGAACAAACTATCAAATAGTGTCTATCAGGAAGAAGAGTTAGAAGTAGATAGGACACATATTGAGGAAAGCGCCCGACTACGTCACGAGGCAAGCCCTCAATTGGAATCCTGAGGGCTAATGGAGGATTGGAAGGCCAAAGAACAAATTACGCCGAGAAATAAAGCCAGACAGATAGAGGTGAGAAGAATAAACAACAATTGGATAGAACTAGAAAGGGAAGCCCAGGATAGAGTGTGTTGTAGAATGCTGGTCGGCGGCCTATGTTCCGTTGGGAGTAACAGGAGTAAGTAAGTAAGTAATTCAACAGTGTTTATTCATCACACATCATAAACACATGGACATTTACAAAAAGTTTGCAAACCGCAATCATTATAAATACTATAAGATTCAAGCGGAAATACTTCCTATTCGTCTAACTACTCCCCCCCCCCAGTGATGAATGAATTTTTTTCATTGTCATGGTAGCGTAAGATGGAGAGACATTAGAATTCATGAATTTAGAAAAAAAGTAATACAAACACTCTAAATTAACCTGATCATCTAGGTGACATGAAATGTGAGTTCAAAAGCAAAGTCGTAAGGTAATCACTAATAGAAAAACGTTTCAGTTAAAGATAAATAGAAAATCATAACTGATAAATAAGAACGACAAATTTTAAAATGATTAGACATAACTCATTTGAACTCCAGGAAATCCATCTTAAAGCTAGTCACTAGTAAATACATGATAATTATCAGTATAGGGTTGTGGAGATTGTTGAGTTCATCATGTACTCACTAGTGACTAGCTTCAAGATGGATTTCCTGGAGTTCTAGTGAGAAGACGGGTCTAGTGGGGTTCGATTGGGTCTGTTGTGAGGTAGTTACTCACTGAAGACAATGATAGACGGTCACACAATATTGTGGATTGGTTGAAGTTAAACATTAACACCGTTGAATGCAAGCCCAGCAGCCTAGAGGTTAAGCGTACGTGTTTGGGATCGAAGGTCGTGGGTTCAAGTCCTTCTAGTGCGGGGTAGTGGATGCACACTACTGAGGTGTCCCATGCCGGGACGAAACGGCCGCCCAGTGCTTTCAATTTTTTAATAGTGGCCTAACATCGATCCATTCATAATATCCATCTAAACTCAATAATCTTCACAACACTATACTGCTTATTATCAGTAATTCTATATTACTGGTATAAGGGAGCTTGTGGATATTATAGAATTTTTATATTCTAAATCATGGACTGATGTTAGCTAGATTACTTTTGAAAACCAGAAAACAGTGAACAGTTGTTTCAGTGATCACCTAGGACCTCACTATAGTGAAAATAACCCAAGACCTCTGATCTCGAGTACGAACACTTAAACTCTAGACCACTGAGGCAGGATCGAATGATGCACACGTCTAAGTCCAATCAATCATGATATTTTGATTGTGAAACTACAGCATATAAGCGAGCCAATCAGACTCGAGAAAACTACACACTAGTTTTGATACAAAATTCAAGGATGAATCACTTTTATCATACATGATATGAAAATCCTAGCAGTTTAAAACTCTTATGAAAAATTCTTTTATGCCATTTACAAAGTGAAAATGGCTGTGAACTACTTCTTTCTAGGTATAACAATTTTAACACGTAAAGCGGTGAATTTTCTGTTTAAATTCACTTTAATAGTTGATATCATGAGTCAATTGAAATTAGACAACCATGGAAAACCTGGGAGCACTGGACGGCTATTTCGTCCTATTGTGAGACTCTTCAGTAGTGTTCACTCACGATCCCGCCTCACTTTGTTTACAGTAACGTTGAAGTAATCACTTTATCAGTGATTAATTGTACTGGTTAAGTAAGAATGTTAAAATTAACAAGACGTTTTACATATAACTTCTCCATTATGTTGACTTACGCAACTTCATTGAGATAAATCTTAAACAAATTCTAATTATGTTTTTAGGGGATGATCAGTTTCCTATAAAACTGGTTACAAATATGAAGAAAATTTAGAAAAAAATATCTTTAGGGTGGATAACTTCGCATGTAAGTCATCGAGGTTATGTAATGAAATCAGAAAATCGATAATCAGCCTTGGAAACTACTACTACTTTTAATGAGAAAAATTCTCTATTTAAACGGACTCTCTACTCATTATAATCAAAGAGGGGTTTTGTGGATATTATAGTAATTTTAATAGTTGAATTCGTGAATCAATTGAAGCTATACCACCATTGAAAACTTGGAAGGACTGGACGACTGTTTTGTTCTATTTTGGGACTCCTTAGCACTGTGCATTCTTGATCACACCCCGAGAGATTCGAACCCAGGACCTATAGGTCTTGCGTGCAAGCTTTTCACCTCTAGACCACCGTTGGAGGCAAGCTCAGTGATCTAGAGGTTAAGCGTTCGCGTGCAAGAATGATATATAATGGGTTCAAATCTCTTGCGGAAGGATCATGAATGCGCATTACTGAGGATTCTCACAATAGAACAAAACGACCGTCCAGTGTTTTTAGGTTTTCCATGTTTGTCTAGCTTCAATTGACTCATGAATTCAACTATTAAAAAGATGTTTTTACTCATCAGCTGAAAGTGGTTTTAAAACCACAATGTCATTTCAATGTAGCTATTGATTCATTTTTAAATGATAATCAAACCGTCGGTTAATTTTATTCTGAAACAACACTTGCATAATCTCATTGATCGTAATGTACCAAGTTTATTGATGATACTTATATATTTCCAAAAGTGTCAATAATTTCAAGGTCACCAATAACCTTAGATACTCTTACTGTTTTGTTTTGTTTTTAATAATTCAACTCACTTTAGAAGTAAATTTCCTTTTCATATTTTTATCTTGTTGTTTATGTCTAGAATTCAAGTGTGGAAGAATGTCAATGTTTAAGTATTATCAATTGATGAGATCATGAGTCAATTGAAGCTAGACCACCATGGAAAACCTGGAAGCACTGGACAGTCGTTTCGTCCCACTGTGGGACTCCTCAGCAGTGAGCATCCACGATCCCGCCTCGCGGGATTCGAACCCAGGTCCTATCAGTCTTGAGCCACGCGCGAGCACTTAACCACTAGACCACTGAGCCGGTTATTAGCTAAAAAATCATTTTCTTAAGTGTACACAGAACTATTGTTGGAAGTGAACAGTTGAACATGTTTTTCTCTCTTATTCTTTGTCTATATTACTTTATTAAATGCATATGATTAAATGGTACTTATAATCATTTGTAGTGAATAAGACTGGGATGAGATAGTTAGTTGAAGGTGACTAAGTAAATAAGGAAAATGTATTTACGTTGTTTCTCATCATGTAGTGGGTATTCCTAATACTTCAATAACTTTTTGATGAAGTTTTGTTCTTTGAACTAGATGGTTTGGTCATGGAGTTTTTATCGTTCTTCTGAAGGATATCATCAGCACAAACTTCAGTTACCTACTTCAATAACCTAATTCATTATGATATTAGAGGAAGGTATGAAATATAACTGATTTCAAGTTGATTAGATTCATAAGCTTATGTAGTGAACTTAAAGGATCAAGCCATTATTATAATGATGAATGACATTGGTACCAAACAAACATAAACAAGAGTGAAGAATGATACTTTGTTAGATATTTCATATTACATGCCAAATGAAATCATTCATAATGATAGTTCAGTCACACATACATATACATGTTAATACAAAATGTTACATTTATGATGACCAACTTCCGCTCATATCTACGTCTATGTGTGATTACGTAATACAATGTTTGTATTTCATCTACGATGGATAATTATTTACTTAATACAAATTTTATAATAGAAGGGGTTTTTGTGAATATTGTAGTAATTTCAATAGTTGGGATCATGAGTCGATTGAAGCTAGACCACCATTGAAAACCTGGAAGCACTGGATGGCCGGGTCTGTTGTGAGATAGCAACTCACTGAAGACAATGGTGGATGTGTGGCTCAAGACTGATAGGTCTTTTGTCCGAATCTCGCGAGGCGGTATCATGGATACGCGCTGCTGAGGAGTCCCAAACTGGGACGAAACGGCCGTCTAGTGTTTCCAGGTTTTCGATGGTAGTCTAGCTACAATTGAATCATGATTTCACCTATTGAATTTACTAAAATATACACAAAAACCCCTTCTCTGATTATAATCACCATATACTCACTAGTGAACAGTTTCAAAAGGTATTTCCCGGAGTTCTAGTAGGAAGTAGTGACCAGTGGAGTTCGAACGGGTCCGTGCGAGATAATAACTCACTGAAGATAATGACGGGTGTCTTGGTCAATTTCCTGGATCAGTTGAAGTTATTTATTAACACCGTCGGATGCCGGCTTAGTGTATTGTATTAATTACTGTATAAATAGTCTTAATCAGTCAGCAGACTAGTCGAACTCTAGATTTCATGGTTTTTAAGACTCGAACCATAATTATTTGATAATCCAAAAGCATATGTGTTTGTTATTATAGGGTGTTGCAGAAACTGTCCACTTCAAAGCTCTGCATCAGGAACTGACTTTAATTAGACAAAAAATAACACTTCGACGACAGCTTAATAATGATCTTATTTGCGAAGTGATTCCAGGAGTTCTTCTGAGAAGCCCTAACGAATGGAGTTCATTCATATCTAACATGAGACACATTACCGGTAGAAATATATAATAGTTGTGTAATATTGAGACTAAACAGAGGCTAAAAGTGTAAACTAATGAATGTTAACTTATCAATCTGAAAGGTAAAAGTTCACTGAGAGGTCTAAGTTTCTTAGACTCGATTTCTAGATAGAGTTGTAAATGTGCACTCATAAAGAGTCCATTACTTCAACCAAATAATTATCCAGTACTTCCTGATTTCCATTATCTGTTTAATCAAAGTAAGTCTGTCATGTGAAGATTTTAAAATGTACCTGAGTTGGTTTTACTCAATTAGAACACTTTTCGAACCGAGTTATATAAGGTAATCATTGAATTCTTATGGATATGTGAGTTTATTCTTGCTTTATCTCAAGTAGGAATATTTGTACAACTCTGATTAGCATTAAGACTCAAATATAGCATCTTTATGTACAAATATATACCCTTTTCAAGATTATCAATTCACTGTGAGATTGAAGCCACAGAATAGTGGAAACTAGCCCCAGCACTGTATAATAAACAGTGTTAATCATCGATCATCAGTGCATAAAGCGCTTGTTGCTACTGGAAGCCAACTTGAATAAACGCATCTGACTGTTCACTGGGATAAATAAGATTACTACCCTTAAGGCTGCACATATATAATTTACTAATAAGTAATCAATTAATGATAATCTTACATCAAAGACCTCCTGTTGATAGTGTTCAACTATCTTACATTATATTTCAATGAATATAAAGTACTATCTGCATAACCTTACTTATTTCTTAACGATGTGCTTGTGTTCATTTGTACTTTAAACTTCACTATGAATATCGATAAACGTACTTAGGTCTAAACCCTGACTAGAGGAAATATATAGGAACCTTTAAAAATATGTTTGAGTTTTTATAAGAATTTAAAAAGCAGAAGAATGTTCTATATCTCTACAACCCCCAAATGCCCTAGTACGGCCGAACGTGGGGAGACTCAACTCTCCCTCTCCAAATGCTCTCATATGAACACGCGTATACAGCCACTATCGGCGAAGTCCTACTCATTGCCTACTCGCACCACCGCTGTTGTTTACGAACTTGAGAGGACAAAAAGTGAATGTCCGGAGCTTAAACCGGGTTGGTGGATATGAAGAGTCCACCTAGGGCAGTTGGAAAACCCTCATTCCAAACCAATAGTGCACATGGGCTCTAGTATTCTGAAGGAACAAATGACATATGAACCAATTGTTGGTCACCGACTACCGTGGAACTAAATCTGCTTACGTTACTTCACTGTCTTGTGGATTAACCCTTTAGATCAAAGGCTCTGGGTGTGGCTGCCTAAGAGAACCACCTACTTCAGTTTGGACACCCCGGTAGTATCACGGCCCTCACACAAATCAAGTGACTTGTGTGACACATATGTATTCGGTACCCCTTTTGTACCAATATTTATGACTTTAAATAAATAAACATATCACTATATGAATGAATTTGTATTTCATTGTGTTTTTGTTTTCAATTTACAGACAGAATAATCTTTAGAAAACTTCAAACGATTCATTGATCATGTTATTGCTCTCCTCATAGACTAACCATCACTGACTATATTTCATCAAAGTTATTTTAAGCTTATACCTATATTACACTCCTACACGATTAACAAAATATACCTTCTTCTCCTCTCCCTTCATCATCATCATCTAAGTTTGCTAGTTACTATCCCACAAATAAAAACTTGGTTGAAAATACTTTAAAAGTAAAAAAGAAAAAATAGAAAGAAAAAACGAACGAAACCTATAGAGATCACATGGATAAGTGAAGAAATTCTTAAGATTTTCTATCTGTTTATAATTAACATTAATCATTGAACATGAAATGGGGTTCATTTTTTTAAATCTCATTTTGTCTTGGAATTCCGACATCCATTAAGACTTTATATTCACAACAACAAACAAACAAACGAACAGTCCGTTGATTGCATAACTTTCATCCTACATATATGATGATAATCTCTATATTCATATTCCTTAGAAGAATTCTTTTATTATTGTTGTAACGTGGTGTGATGACTGCAGGTTTAAATACGCAGCGTTATATCGATCGCTTCTGTGACAGTGACCCGTAACACGTAAGGATGACCTAGTGCCCTGATTGGCCCTGCCTCGCTATCTGTCCCCAGCCAGTTGAGTCAAGAACAAAAGTCACAGCCTCGGAGTTATGAATCATTATATTTCAAACATACACTATTTATATACCAAGCAAACAAACCACATCGTACCACAAAGTAGAAAATAACATTGTACAATATTGGCCAACAGGAAAATAACACGTCAAATAAATATCGACCAATGGGAAATGTACATTTAAGGTCCAAGGACACCATTGGACTTAACATGATAATTATTGGTCTATTTTTCCCGACTATCCTAACAATTATCAGTATAAGAGTTGTAGAGATGATTAAGTTAGTAATTGAGATCATGAACCAATTGATGTTAGACTACCATGGAAAATCTGAAAACACTGGATGGCCGTTTCGTCCTATATGTGTGGTTAAGCGTTCACTCGCAATTCCTAGGTTCGAATCCCGTGAGACGGGATCATAGATGCGTACTGCTGAGGAGTCCCATAATGGGATGAAACGGTTGTCCAGTACTTCCAGCTTTTCATTGGTGATCTCACATCAATCGGTTCATGATCTCAATCAAAAAAATATATTTTATTCATTTTAAAATGTTAGTTTACAGCCAATATTATGAAGTGACCTTCATTAGGAAAATATTGAAAAACATACATATATGATGATATTCTCTATGGTAATTAACAATGATGACAACAAGTTCTAATATTCTAGTGAGAAGCTGTAATCAATATAGAAATTAATCAATATCGGATATAAGAAAGATATTACCAATAACATTAGATAGAGGTTGGATAGTATTACAAATAGATAGAAGTTAAAAATCCCAAATACAAAAATCATTCCGATGGAGTTTTGTTCTCTGAGCTGAATGGTTTGGTCGTAGAGCTTTCAATGTTCTTCTTGACGACATCATCCGCAGTACAAACTTCAGGTAGAAGTGAAGTGTTCGAATTTCTTCACATGTGGTTTACAGCATGTCCTATAGAACTCAATGTTGATTGGTTCTTGTTGCTGTGAACCACATATTATGAAATTCGTACACTTCACCTCTACATGAAGTTTGTGCTGATAACGTCGTTGAGAGGAACGATGAAAGCTCCACGACCAAACTATCCAGCTCAGAGAACGAAATTCCATCAAAATCATCGGCCTGAGCTACAAATCTTCTCGACTATTACAAAAATCATTCGACTGGGTAACAAAACTGTTAAGAATTTTAAAAGTACGACAAAACAATGTAATCCGTTTCTTTAAAGTGAATAAATAGTCGATAGAAAGTGACTGATTTCGGTTATTTATTTACTCTGAAGAAGTGACTTAAGTTAAGTTACGAAACATCGGAAATACCATTTTCTACTAATTAAGATATCGTAAAGAATATATATTTATTGTTAACTTCTTACGAAATGTTCAGTATATGTGATACTATCAAGTTCAACATTGGGATTGATATCTACGACAGAACAGTCTATGAAAGATTGAATAATGTAGTGAATGAAGCACGGTATACTGAATAATACTTTAATGTAATAGTTAGTATACAATGAATCATTTATTGGTTGAATAGCTAAGTGGTAAACACGTATGATCTTTGCACTAAACTATTCGGGTATATATATCACATTACAATGCTTCTTTTTTTACACGTTGTAGGCGTAATTCCCAGATATTGTCCTACAGTTCTCTACTCATCATCAATAAGATTGGTAATAAAGTCTTTACCGGATTTGTTTCATTGCAGAACAAAATTATCAAGTTAATATATGTTAATATTACGATTAATAAGTCTTAACATAGAAGAACTAACCCTTCAAGGCGTTTACCATGAATAAAATGGAGTATGAATGATTGAATGTATATAGTCTATTATGGTGATTACGCCTTCGTGACTAATTCTGCCTTATTAAAATCAGAAGGCAGTTATAATCATATAAGTAAAAATAAGCCTAGTTTTGGATATTTAACATGTTGTCAAGCCAAAAAAAACAGTAGGATTTATTTTTGGTTACCATTAGAAACCTTTATTCTAATACTTTTCATTATCTTAGCAACATACTAAACATTATAGCAACAAAAAATCCTGCGTATGTTCACTGATTGGTCTCTACTTAATGAATAATATTGCGCGTGTCTAGTCCTGTCTACCAAGCTACAACGTGTATAACAGTCTAGATGACTCGTCATATTCTGGACTATGTCTAGATACTACATAGTTGGAGACAGTCCTGATCTAGGTTTTATTTTTGTTGAAAATGAAGTGCTGGCAAACAGGACACCAGTTACTCAGTGACCATTCTGTAGAAATAGTGGTCAGTCAAGATATGAACGGCTCAGTGGTAATGTCACTAGCTGAATTTCAGGAGTATCTATTTTATCAAGATTTCTAAAAAAATATTGATCGCTAACTAACATGGGATATTAGTCAACCATGACTTTCTAACGAATTCCCTGAACCACCTAGATGTATTTGTACAAATCAAAATTTAAAGGGGAGAAAAGATAAGCGAATGGTTAGCGTTCGGTTTTACAAATTTCTGCAAAGACTAAAAGAACAAACGTATTCTCATTACACCTTGTTCATGCCAACTGATCATAAGTGAATTTTCACCATTAAACATAAAAACACTTTCATCTTGTATTAGTTGTTTAAATCTTCCCATCGATTTTTAGGACTGCAATTGATCAACTAATTGAATAACGTGATGATCTTTAAAGTGGACGGTACTAGGTTCGAGTCTCAGAATGAACATAAAATCTGGGATGCAAGTATATCAAAATTATGAGTCCTTGATAAAAAGAAACGCCTATCGTGAATTCCAGTACTAGTCACCATCCATTTCTGTTTATAAAAACACATTTTATAATTCAATAATAATGTTTAGTGCCTTTCATTTTAATAGTTGTGTTCATCAGTCAATTGAAGCTAGATCACCATAGAAAACCTAGCAGCACTGGACGATAGTTTCTTCCTCCTTTTGTCAGAGTCCTCAGCAGTGGGCTCATCCACAATCCCGCACCAAAATGACTCGAACGCAGGACCTATCGGTCTCGCGCGCGAACACTTAACCTCTAAACCACTGAGCCGAGTGGGAATCAATGGTTTCAATGTCTAACTTCAACCAATCCACAAAATTGACAAACACATCCCCCACTATCTTCAGTGAGTTACTATCTCACAACAGACTCATTTGAACTCCACTCATCACTGCTTATTCACTAGAACTCCAGGAAATATCTCTTGAAGTCAGTCACTAGTCAGCATATGGTGATTATAATCAGAGAAGGGGTTTTTGTGTGTATTATAGTAATTTCAATAGTTTAGAAGATGAGTCAGTTGTAGCTAGATCACTATGGAAAACCTGGAAACACTAGTCTTTCCAGATTTTTCATAGAGGTCTAGCTTCAATTGACTCATGAATTCAACTATTAAAAGTTTTCTATTTGTCAAGTAAAATTTAGAAACTGAAAACACGAACTAAAATTTCAGTTAACAGAATTGTAAACAAAAATTCATTTCATACAAACTAATTGATCCACTGAGTCATTCTGCTGACGGTCTATCAAGTGAAGTCACTATGGATCTGATGTCGTCTGATACATTTGGTCGAATCAGTGTTTATTTAATATCTTGTTCACTTACCACAATAATGAAATAGTATATCTTGTATTGAAATATTACAAGTTATAGTTAGCTAATTAATGAAGTGACTTCATCAATTCATGTCATATAATGAGTAATGCTTATCAAGATCTGACATCAACTGGTGAACTTTTCTTAAACTAGTAAGAATTGGACGATTGACTCATCTGAAAACTTCAAGGTTATGGGTGCCGACTATTGAGGAGTGTCAAATGAAAACAAAATATACAACCCTCTCGTTCAACTACATTAACTTGTTTCATAAGCAGAGATGGATGGTGAATAGAAGTTGAATCCAGGACGTGCGTTTTGTCCTAGTTGGCACTCGTCAATTAGATATACCTCCATCCAAGAGTTGATGTTCACTCTGGCGAATATCAAATAGCAAAAAAAAACAAGTGTCATCGATTACACTGTTAGCCACCATCTATCTCCACTTACAATCCTCGTGACTTTAAACAATTTCGAGGCACCGGATACATATATGTAAAAAAGAGACTGATAAATTACAGTTCTAAATATCAATGGTAAGATTTAAATAACCAATACAAACTGAGCGAGTTTATAAGTATCAGTCCCAAAGTTGAACTTGATAGTTTCAATAAAACATCAACTTATACTATCTCATTTCATTTCATTGGAAATTAGACTATCCCCTTTACTTTTCATCAAATGTCTTACAGAAACCACCTCTTCTCTCTCTCTCTCTTTATATATATTAGAGATAAACAATCCAATTGAGTCATGAATGTAAATATGAATGTGAAAGGTCTTGAGTTCGAATCTTGCGAAGAGCAGGATCATAGATTCGCACTACTAAGGTGTCCCACAATGAGATGAAACGGCCGTCAAGTGATTCCAGGTTTTTCATGGTGATCTAACTTCCGCTGACTCATGATCTCAACTACTGACTATGCATAAATGATTGTTAACATTATTGAAAATAGCAGATAAGTTTTGATTAGAATTATAAATGTTATGGATGAAATACTTTCTATCTATTTACTATTATAAACTATATGTTTACATAATATGAAATATGATATATCTATGTATGTATATTCATTATTATCTATTGTGTAATGTGTCTATGATGTAAATCGTGATAGAAACACATAGTGTGAATATTGTTGACATAGTCTACTTATTTTTAAATAGTAGTATTATATGTGAAAATTTAACAGGTTTTATTTCTGTTTAGGTAATAATAATAATAATAATAATAAAATAAATTTTGTTCGAATAAACTGAATAAAGTATTTAGTAAAATGAAACGCTTACTAGTGACGGTCTCCAAGAGGTATTTTCTGGAGTTCTAGTGAGTAAGCGGTGATCAATGGAGTTCATTTGGGTCTGTTGCAAGATAGTAGTTTACTGAAGATAATGATGAATGTATCACTCAATTTCGTGGATCAGTTGAAGTTAGACATTATCATGGTTAGATACCCGCCGACTCAGTGGTCTAGAGGTTAAATGTTCGCACATGAAAATGATAGGTTCTGGGTTCGAGTCTCACGAGACGGGATCATGGATGCACTGTATGGATGTTCCATTCTTTTGTGAGACTACCACGTGCTCACTAGTGACTAGCTTCTTGAGGAAATTCTAGAAGTTCTGATGAGAAGCCATGACTAGTGGAAGTAACTCGTGTCGGGTAGAGACAGGTATCTACCTCAGTACAATGGAAGGTGGTCGCGCAATTTCGTGGATTGGTTGAAGTTAGACATTAACACTGTTCAATGCCGGCCCACTCAGTGGTTTAGGGGTTAAGCGTTCTCTCACGAGACCGAAAGCCTCGGGTTCGAATCCCTCTAGCAGGATCGCGGATGTGCACTGCTTAGAAATCCCACAATAGTATGAAACGGTAGCCTATTGCTTCCGGGTTTTCAATAGTGGTCTCACATCAATCAGTTCAGGATCTCAACGAAAAACATTCGAACCTTTCAAAACAACAGTGACACCATCCCCAACAACGTTAATAAAAAGATCGTAATACAATATTATTCAGATATGTTCAATGTAACCATTACTGCTTCCAAATACAACTAGTAGACATTCGACGATAAAATCTCCTTGTTGGTAGAGTTTTAATAAACCTAGAAACATTTATTACTAAGGTGGTGTTTTGGTTTTAGATCAATTCGAGTTCCATTATAAACCGAAATTACATTTAAATGATTACAGTCAGTCAGTCAGCTACAACGTAGGACCAGGCACATATATGCATCAGTCCAAGTTGCCATACCTCATTAACACAACAAAATGAATACCGGATTCATAAAAGTAGTTAATTCAATGGTGGTAATATATAAAATGATTACGTCACAACCTATTACACTTAGAAAAAATGACATTTGTATGTATGTGAATAAGAGCGAACAGATAGGAAAGAGTAATGGCGTCACATTATCAAAAACAGTTATATACGTATCGAAATGATTTGAATAAAATCAAATAAATGCCGACAGTTTGATAAGAACAAATGATGAATATACATTCATGGTCTATCACAAAAAGGAATATCGATCTAGAACGATCTCCATAGTTTCGTGTATAAATGATTGAAGAACAGTGAAATACCAGTATTCAAGCTCGAGTCTTAAACCACTATGATGTGTACAAAAAGAGTTTACAGTTAAAATAGCCTTGACAGTATTGATTTTGTTTATGATCACTGAGAGTAACAATCAAGGTATTGAACATGCGGTGTTTTATTCTAGTTTAGAACTGCCAGATAAAGCATAATTCCAATCATCGCACACGAGAAAGAACTCAAAACCTTAATACCACTTAACTATCCATTCATTCATGAAGTTTATATATCAAATAATTCACAGTAATAAATTCATTCACTTTAACTTATGACACAATCCATACTCAAGTTCATAAAAACGTCATTGTATCATTTTGAAGAATTTATTAGTATATGGTGTTGAAACGAGAACATTCATGAACCAAGGAATAGAATATTACTTACCTACCTACCTACTTACTTACCTACTTACTTACTTACTTGCTTACTTACTTACTTACTTACTTGCTTACTTACTTACTTACTTACTTACTTACTTACTTACTTACTTACTTAC
Organism: Schistosoma guineensis; assembly: GCA_944470375.2. Taxonomy (NCBI): domain Eukaryota; kingdom Metazoa; phylum Platyhelminthes; class Trematoda; order Strigeidida; family Schistosomatidae; genus Schistosoma; species Schistosoma guineensis. The sequence continues at coordinate 1,437,253 of OX103898.1, forward strand.
TTACTTACTTACTTACTTACTTACTTACTTACTTACTTACTTACTTACTTACTTACTTACTTACTTACTTACTTACTTACTTACTTACTTACTTACTTACTTACTTACTTACTTACTTACTTACTTACTTACTTACTTACTTACTTACTTACTTACTTACTTACTTACTTACTTACTTACTTACTTACTTACTTACTTACTTACTTACTTACTTACTTACTTACTTACTTACTTACTTACTTACTTACTTACTTACTTACTTACTTACTTACTTACTTACTTACTTACTTACTTACTTACTTACTTACTTACTTACTTACTTACTTACTTACTTACTTACTTACTTACTTACTTACTTACTTACTTACTTACTTACTTACTTACTTACTTACTTACTTACTTACTTACTTACTTACTTACTTACTTACTTACTTACTTACTTACTTACTTACTTACTTACTTACTTACTTACTTACTTACTTACTTACTTACTTACTTACTTACTTACTTACTTACTTACTTACTTACTTAAGCCTGTTACACATGATGGAGCATACGCCTCCTACCAGCTTCTCCAACCCACTCTGTCCTCCGCTTTCATTTCTAGTTCTATCCAATTGTTGTTCATTTTTCTCATATCTGTTTCCATTGAGAAGAATGAACAAAAATTGGATAGAACTAGAAAGGAATGCACAAAACTAAGTGATTTGGGGAATCCTGGTCGGCGGCCTATACTTCATTAGAAGTAATAGGTATTAGTAAATAAGTAATATCCTAAAACTATTTGGCCAAAAATCAATCAACTCTATTGGTCTTTTTAAAAGAATTTGAAAATAAATCAATAAATTGACATTTAAAAAATCAATAAAGAAACTTGGCGAATCAGTATAAGTTTTCTATCTAACTCATTTAGTTCTCATCCATATTTTCAATGTTTCCTACCATTAATACTCTTATGTGAACGAGAATAAAGGCTGGGGATAATCAAATGTATTTTAAGACAACATTACAGAATACCCTAATAAAATCTAAAAACCATACAGTCAATACTTTATTAACAACATACATCTATCACTTTTCTCGGACATCATTCTTCCTTCATTTTCATACCAAACACTCTGTTCTCATTCTCTTCTCTTTGATTTTCTTAACCTTCTACCATCAAGCATTCCCATTTCTATTGGTGATACATACTACTTATCTTTGTTGATATCAATAGCATGCACAACAGCACTACTGTGGTGCGTGCTACTTATATTGACATAAGTAGTATATAACGCGAGTCAGGAATGTAATGTCTGGCAGCAGAAGATTGGGAAGATCAAGAAAGGAAGAACGGGAATAGAAAGCAATTAGTATGGAAATGCAAGAACAATGAAGTTCGAGAGAATTATTAAACATTTTGCAATTTAAGTATTATAGTATGGTTTTTCTATTTTGTCAAGTAACTGTAATGTTGAGCTAAATATAGCTCGGTAGTCCTCATCTGTGTCCTCCTTTACTACACTACCACCACTAATAATAATAATAATAATAATGCTGTTGCTACAACTACTAAAACTACCAGTGAACTTGGATTATTATAAAAAGGAATTATAATTTCTTATACCAGTAGACTGATAAACCTTTTAAACATGTTTCATACAAATGTGGATTTATTATATAACGTGTTATTGATAGAATTAATATTATATAAAAGGAAATGATACTATCTGTAGGACTTAAATACATCTCACTCAGCTTCACGATTGAGGATGTTAGCAATAGAGCTATTATGAGGGTGATTAACATTTTTCATGAAATTAGACACTTTTAGACTAAAGATCAGTTTCATATTTAAGTCGTTCCTTAGTGTTGATAGAATAATTCTGGTTAGCGTATGAGGCAGAAACCTGGAGAACTACGAAAGCCATCATCCAGAAAATACAGGTGTTTATTAACAATTGTCTACGCAAAATACTTCAGATCCATTGGCCGGACACTATTAGCAACAACGTACTGTGGGAGAGAACAAACCAGATCCCAGCGGAGAAAGAAATCAGGAAGAAGCGCTGGAAGTGGATAGGACACACATTGAGGAAAACATCCAACTGCGTCACAAGACAAGCCCTCACATTGAATCCTCAAGGCCAAAGGAAAAGAAGAAGACCAAAGAACACATTACGCCGGGAAATGGAGATAGACATGAGAAAAATGAACAAGAATTGGATGGAACTAGAAAAGAAGGCCCAGGACAGAGTGGGTTGGAGAATGCTGGTCGGCGGCCTATGCTCCATTGGGAGTAGCAGGCGTAAGTAAGTAAGTATTATTGATAGAATTTCAGATACCAAGTTATAATATGGTCATTCGTTGAACTGACCTTAAAGTAACGACCATTGTTTCTACATTATTTGGTGTATAGGTATAATGAGAACCACGTGTGGAGAAATTCGAACACTTCATTTCTACCTGAAGTTTGTACTGAGGATGATGTCGTTCAAAAGAACGATGAAAGCTTCACGATCAAACCATTCAGCTCAGAGAACAAAACTCCATCATAATGACATCAATCTATTCACCTGTTCCTCTAATTTAATATTTGGGATTTTTCTTAATTTATAAAACTTTAGATCAAAGTTGGTTAATATGTCAACTGTTGTAAATCTTTTATTTGTTCCAGAAAATTCCTAAGCATATACATCATACATTCTATAGTTTTAATAAATTACTTAGCAACAATATTATTTATTTATTTTAACACATAGATATTGGTGCAGGGAGGCACCAAATACATATGCACCACACAGATCTCATATGATATGTGTGAGGGCTGTGATACTGCTCAGGTGTCCAGACCGAAGCAGGTGGTTTTCTTAGGGGGCCACTCGCCGAGACTTCGATCTGAAAGTCTGATCCACAAGGCAACGATGCATCGTAAGGAGATGCAGTCCCATGGTAGCCGGTGACCAACGATAGTTTCATACGCCACTTGGTCCCTCAGGATACTGGAGCCCATGCGCACCATTGATTTGGAATACGGTTAAAGCGCAAGACATTCGGTTTTCGTCCTTTGAATTTCGTAAACAACAGTAACGCCACGAGTAGGCAGTGAATAGGACTTCGCTGTCAGAGGCTATATACACGTGGCCATGTGCGAGCATTTTGAGAGGGAGAGCGGACTCTTCCCACTCTCGGCCGTACTAGGGCATTTGGGAGCAGCAACAAAGCCAACGAAACTGATCCCAACTTACTATTGATAACTAATTTCTGTCATTGATGATCACAGGGTCATGGATCATTAATTTTTAATAAAGCTCAAGGGATAGAAATGCTTATACTGATCATTCAAGCCTATATTAATAAACCAGAACTCAACTTTATAAATTGATGTTTGAAAAAGAAATCGTTAAGATAGTTAAATTAAGGAGTATAGAAGAATTCTGGAAATTCGAATTATTTGAGGAAAAATTTCATCTTGGACCACCAGTTGAATAAGATATGGATACATGTAATGAACGTGAATAAAGGAGGGAAAAACTCATCTATTACTTAAAGTGAAATTACAGAGTTCTTTCATAAATTGTGAAAACCATACATTAGATAATTCATTTGCAAATCTCCCACCAATTGTCTTAATGGTCATCGTTCTCTCATTGCTATTACAATTATTCTCTGTTCTTGTTCTCTTCTCTTCGATCTTTTCAGTCTCCTGCTACCAGGTAATCCACGTCTGATCAGTGTTACATGCTACTTATGTTAACAGATCTAAGTAGCATACACCACATATATACTTAGTGGTTGCAAGCAATAATAGTTCCAAGAATAGTTCCACCTGTCTATTTCAAGTTGACTGTTCTGATTTATATCGGAATAGTTTTGTGGATATCACAGTAATTTTAATGGTTGAGTCGATTGAAGCTGGATCATCATGGAAAACCTGAAAGCATTGGACGGCCGTTTCGTCCTATTGTGGGACTCCTCAACAGTACGCATTCATGACCCCGCCTCTCGAGATTCGAACGCAGGAGCTATCAATGTCGCGCGCGAGCGCTTAACCAACTAGACCACTGAGCGGGCATTCAACGGTATTCATGTCTAACTTCAACCAATCCACAAAATTGAGCGACACATCTACCAATGTCTTCAGTGAATTACACTGATCACTGCTTCTCACTAGAACTCCAGGAAATACCTCTTGAAGTCAGTCACTAGTGACCATATATTCTGATTCACTCAATTAAACTTTACTGAACGCCCTTTTTACATGAGTTTGTGTGTATGTGTGTGTGAATGATTGTAATTATACATGTTATTGTGATCAATACATGTCAAATAGAAGTCAATAAACGATACAATATTTATAATTGAACTTGTATTCTTGTTACATACTCGACGAAATATTGTTTTTATAAATAATTCTCATTAGGATACTTTTCATCTTAATTTTGTGCGGTATAAACAAATCCAGGTAATCACATTCACACACACACTCATGCATCCACTAGAAGATACAAATGGTAATAGTATCTATTCCAATTGTCAAGATACATATCAGTAGCCTACAGACAGAAATTAAATAATGAATATAAATGGATAGAGTATAAAGAACAGATAAAATTTGGAGGGGAAGGGGCTGATATGATAGAATAGAGAATGGCGACAATTATAACAATATGATCTTTATTATTTTTTTAAAATTCAGTCTAATAGAGGTGAACAATTAACAAATAAACCAAATGGAAATTCTTATCAGGAAGTCTCGGAAACCATTTTTGAGGTTAACATTTAAAATGGATTGTTCCTTGGACAAACAACTTATGTTGAGGAAAAAATTCCTGTCCACTCCTATCTTGTTTGTAATGGGTTTTTTGTAGTTAACAGTAGTTAAGATAATGAGTTGAATGTTTAGAAACAGTCGAATGGATAAGATCATAAGAATTGAGGGCCATAATGTTTAGATCTATTATACCTAAACTGATGGCACTGAACTTCATACGTTAATACTAGTAGGAATACTATGTGCTCCCAAAAAGAGACTTTCTAGATTTAAGTACAAACTAATCTTATGTTGTCCTTGTATTCTGATTAAAACAAGTAGGAAGTATATAGAAGAATAATTATTGTGTTGAGGAGTTCCACAATAGGACAAAACAGCCAACTAGTGTTTCCAAGTTTTTCATGGTGGTCTAGCTACAATTGACTCATGATTTCAACTATTGAAATTACCATAATATCCACAAAAACAGTTACAGTTACGTCCATTCATACTACATTATTATTGTCAATTAGATGTTACGTTGTTGTTGTTCTGTTTTGTTTTTGTTTTTGTTCATGTTAGAGCAATGTTAAATATCAGTTAAAGTTAGACTATCATGGAAAACATGGAAGGACTAGACGGTCACAATATTCATTACCATATTCTCATTAGTGACTGGTTTCAACAGATATCTCCTGAAGTTCTAGTGAGTAAGCAGTGATCAGTGAAGTTCAACTGGGTCTGTTGTGAAATACTACTACTACTAAAATAAGGATGAATGCATTGGTCAATTTCATGGATTAGTTGAAGTTACAGATTCACACCGTTGGATGCCGGTCGGTCGTCCGTTTCAGCATTCTCGTATGAGACTTATAGGTTGTTGTTTCGAATCTCGTGTGTCAAGATTATGGATGCGCATTGTTGAGGAGTTCCACAATAAGACGAAATGGCCATCCAGTCTTTTCAAATGTTTCAATCATTTTTATATCGTATCACTTATTCAATGACTTCTAACTAATATTTCTTTATATTGAGGAGAATAACAAAATATCATTTTAATCAAAATTATTAATTTTGTTTGTTTCATGCTGGTAAACAACATTTACAACAACAACAACAACAACAACAACGTTAATCTCATTGTTACTACCATTTCAATTTGTATTTGCGCCTTTTTTAAAAAAAATCAATAATGATATCTTCCATAGATTCACCAATAAGATAATGTCCTTGATTTGGAATAGAATATTGTTAAGGGATTGGATGATAATAACAAAATCATAAAGGGAATTTGAAAACACCTCATATTCTCTTTTTTTAAAAAAGATATTGAATTTTGAATATAATAGTTTTAATAATAAATTCACTTGGTATTGTTTGGCTTGTATCTTCCCATTGATGTTTAGAACTGTAATTGATCAGTCTTTTATTGGCATATGTACATCCTGTGCGGATAGCCTCGATATAACCTTAAATCACAAGCTTTTTAAGCATAGATGGATAGTGACTAGCAGTGGAATCCAGTTTGATGCGCGTTTCGTCCTAATTGGTAGTCGTCAGCTGCATGTACCTGCATCTCATGGTTGATATTTACCGCATTACATAAGTAAATGGCTATGAGGACTCAATAGCTAAGTGGATAATGCGATGGCATTTGAAGCGAACCTTACTGGATTCTAGTCTCAGAGTGAACAACAACTCTAAGATGTAGGTGAATCCAGCTGACGAATCCCAACTAGGAGGAAACACTCATCCTGCATTCCACTGCTAGTCACTTACAGCTTATAGTCCTAACAATATTTAAAGAGTACATAACAATGTATATTTTTAAGGTCAAATGAAGTTTTATTATTTCCGGTTTCAATATGAATAATGAAAATTTGTCATGTTTTGAACTTTATTTACAATGAGTTGTTAAGTGTATGAGTTTAATAAACCTGTATGAACAAGTTATTATTACTGTTGACGACTTATATTTACTACAACTATTGATGTAAACTGTTATGATTATCATGTACAATGAATAGTCAACTCTATATGTATTACTTCCTGTATTATGCATAAGTATGTATATAAACAGTTTTAACGTAAAAAATTAGGCTATCTATTTTTGATTGGTTTAATAACTTTTAAATAGAGAAAAGTACAAATTGACCTACTAATGAATTATAACCTTTAATATTGTTTAAACGAACTGGTTTTGTGGATATGATAGTCATTTCAATGATTAAGATCATGAGTCAATTGAAGTTAGAGTTCTAGTGAGAAGTAGTGACCAGTAGAGTACAACCAGGTCTGTTGTGAGATAGTAACTCACTGAAGACAATGGTGGTTTTGTCGCTCAATTTCGTGGATTATTTGAAGTTAGACATTAACACCGTTGAATGCCAGATCAGTGGTCTAGTGGTCTAAGTGCTCGCACGCGAAACCAGTAGGTCGTGGGTTCGAGTCTCACAGGGAGCAAGGTCGTGAATTCGCACTCCTTACGAGTCCCAGAATAGGAACTGATTTTAATCATAATTGATTTACTAAGATTTGTGTCAAAAGAGAAAATTAACCTTATAGCGTAGGTACAGGCAACTGACGGATTCCAAGTAAGAGCGATGTATGTCCTGGATTTCATTGCTTGCCACTATCCATTTCTATTTATATTGATATTTCTTGCAACAATCAATCCAAGATAATGAATAGTATTTGTAACATGAATGTGTTAAATACTATGAACTCAATATTCATTGTGAAAACATGATTTTTTATTCAATGTTATATGATTGTAAGCAATTGGTGATAAACTTTGATTGACCAATGTTTTATGTTATTTAGAACTTACTTACAAAGCTTAAGGAATTTGATGCTCTTTTATGAGATTTGAACCTTTGTCGCTTATTGTCATACTAACTATTTGGGTTACAAATAAACTTCAGTTGAACTGAGATCGTTACAGTGACTGATCACTGAGATTGGAGATCAGCTTTCCTGTGAAGTAATGACAAAGGTTGTTTGCCTGTAGCTATCCAGCTTTAAGTGATGGTTAACTGTTAAACATGTAGTTGAGTTTGAGAAGTCTTATGCTTTTCTATGATATATCATGAAGTTAGTTTTTTAAAACCATTGAAAATGAAAATGTACAATGTTTAAGTAGTAAACAAGCAGATAATTTAGTGGTGAATTATATCTCTCAGCTAAGACAGTTGATTTAGTGATTATATACACAAAATAAATGACCAGCTAACTAACGTCAGATACTACTTGCTCAGGATATTAACTGAACCTTTAAAATGATACATATATTTCATTGTTATTTTTGGATATTGTTTTAATCAGTGACTGGTGGATAAAAATGTTATCATCTGTAGTCCTCCTTTCTTTATTGAGTTAGTATAGCAGCCTAGTTCCATTGCAACGAGATGTAAGTGGTTATAACAGATGTTCATATCAACAGCAGTATCAACTGTCTTTCAAGTCGTATCAGTAAACAGCCGTTTAGATATAGTTTGAGACTTGTGAACAATGTACGCGGTGGCAAGTCTAATAATGTTAGGTTTCACTGAGAGTGATTTACTTTTACACTAATAAATTGCCACACAATTAATCTAAAATTACTCAATTGTTAATACATTCTATTCAATACTCAATGTTATCAATAGACTACTTTCTCGTTTCTATCATGTTTCAAACCTATCAGTTACAGTATATTACTGGAGAACTATATACTCATACTAACTAAATTGTACAGGCCTCCTATTCAGTTTCTGATTACATAATTGTTTGGAAATACACCAAATATTTTGCTTAAACTATTCATTCTGAATATGGGGTTAACAAGAGCTTTATTATAATTTCAGCCATCATTCCAAAATAGTACTAGACCAATATCAATCACTAACATTACAGTAATAATTTGATTGCCTCTAGATAAACATACATTTTAAAATAATTCTTATCACCAATTGATATCACCCTGACAACCATTAAATAGTAGAGAGCATTCTTATTCTAAAATCGATTTCAGCTTGTATATTTAACATTAGAAAGGGATGCGGGTATACGATAGCAATTTCAATAGTTGAATTCATGAGTCAATTGATGGAAAAAGTTGGAAAGACTGGATGGCCGTTTCGTCTTATTGTAGAACTCCTCAACAGTGCGCATTCATAATCCCGTCACACGAGATTCGAACCATGAATCTATAAGTCTAATACGAGAACGCTTAAACTATAGATCACTGAAACGGACGACCGACCGGCATCCAACGGTGTGAATCTGTAACTTCAACTAACTCACGAAATTGACTAATGCATTCATCATTATCTTTAATGAGTTAATATCTCACAACAGACCGAGTTGAACTTCACTGATCACTGCTTACTCACTAGAACTTCAGGAACTATCTCTTGAAACCTGTCACTAATGAGCATATGTTAGTGAATATTGTGACCGTCTAGTCCTTCCATGTTTTCCATGATAGTCTAACTTTAATTAATATTTAACATTGCTCTAACACAAACAAAAACAATGAAACAACAACGTAACATTTAATTCACAATAATAATGTAACATGAATGGGCGTAACTGTAAATTTACATTACAGTACTTATTGTTTACATGTTTATTATTATTGTGATTGTTGACATTTGATTTTGATTTATCAAATTATTTACTAAAAAAAAAAAATAAAATCAATTATCACCATAACATTCTTATGGTTACTACTATTATTGTTATTATGATTACCATTACTACTATCGCCATTACTATTATTACTATTAATCGATTCATTCTAGTCAATCTATCTATGTAACTATCCATTTATGTAACTATATATCCAAGTATTCATTAAAGTGTACATACATAATGAAATGAGACCAATATCACATTAATTAATAAACAATAAACAATAAACAATAATAATAATAATAATAATATAAGGATTAATTGACTTTATTGTTTAGTTCATAAGGGGTGTTTTCTTTCTTCAACTTTTCATTGATTCATAATGTCAATTATAATTATTATTATATTCATAGTAATAACCCCCCTTTTTGATCATTTTAATTTATTTTGATTAATTGTCATAATTAGTTATTAATTAATTTTCTTTTTATTGTTGTTGTTGTTGTTGTTGTTGTTGTTGTTGTTGTTGTTGTAAATTCACTTGTTGTCATGCGAAAAACCAAAAAAATTTAAAAAACGTTCACACGAAAGTGTTTATACCTGTTTAGGATGTGATACACACACACACACACACTTTGTTCATCTCCATCTCTCACACACACTCACTACAAGTACAATATTTTATAGTATGACTCATTTAGTTAAAATAAACAGAAGAAGAAGAAGAAGAAGAAGAAGAAAATGACCTTGTCACAAAATTTCTAACTTGTATAAACAAGTAGAATTGGGAACAGGTTAATTTTGTGAATATAAGTAATATCATCAATTATTTAGTTTGAATCTCACGAGTTGGGATCATGGATGTGCACTGTTGAAGAGTTTCACAATGGGACAAAACAATCTTCCAGTGCTTTCCATCATGGTCTAACTTCAACTAACTTATCATTTCAACCATTGAAATTATTTAGTTATGGAATTGAAAAAAAAAAAGAAATTCCAGTTCTTATTGATTTAAATTATTGATTATTCATTGGTTGATAGGTAGAAACAAATTTAAATAAAACTAAGGAAATTGAAATGTAAAATATACAATTTATATCCTTTTCTTTTTATTAAAAAAAGATACTAATATCGTTGGATACCAGTTTAGTCATTTAGAGGTTAAGTGAGACTAAAAGTTTTGGATTTGAATCCCTTGAGTAGAAAAGTGGATGCAAAGTACTGAATAGGTCCATTATAGCATGAAACGGTCATCTAATGTTTCTAGGTTTTCAATGGGGATCAAACATCAATGGACTCATGATTTCAACTATTGATATTGATGAGTTTAAAGTAAGTTTAATACAATTGGATGGCAACTTAAATAATAAGTGTTCATAAAGGGAACCAAATATAAACGAAATTGTTACCATAGTGAGATGAAATCAAATATTCTTTAAAATACACTATACACAGAATTATTAATAGGTGATGTATAATCACAGTTAAATAGACAGGCCAATCCTCATCTATAACCAGTTTTTTTTTAAAACTTAGTAACTAGATTCATCTAGAAAACTATTCGAAAAATAAAAAAAAGTAACGAACATTTTGAGAATATGACAAATAACACTAATGATATGTCAACTAATAAACAGAATTTGAATTTATAAAACAACCGGTTTTAAACTGACACAGAAATATAAAATTCTGATAAGTTACAAAACTACCCAATACTTATTAGTTGTCATGGTTACGCAAGTTGATATCAATTCATGGTAATGATACGCATCAAACACTCCATTTATTTATCATGGCTTCAGTGGTCGACTATTCTGTAGCCAAATGGATGATTTCCTTTACTGCATGTATTTTAGCCCAAAATGCTCTGATACGACCGAGAGTGAGGAGAGTCCGCTCTAACTCTCGAAATGCTCTCACATGGCCACGTGTATATAGCCTCTGCCAACGAAGCCTTACTAACTGCCTTCTCGTGGCATTACTGTTGTTTATGAAATTCAAAGGACGAAAAGTGAATGTCCGGAGCTTAAACCGGGTTGGTGAACACGGAGAGTCTACATAGGAGAGTTGGAAAACCCTCATTCCAAACCAATCGTGCAAGTAGGCTCCAGGACCCCAAGGGAACAAATGACGTATAAACCAATTATTGATCACCAGCTACCATGGGACTACATCTCCTTACGTTACTCCACTGTATTGTGGGTTAGACCTTTAGGTCAAAGGCCCGGGGTGTGGCCTCCTAAGAAAACAACCTGCTTCTGTTTGTGAACCCGGGGAGTATCCTACCCCTCACACAAATCACTCGATTTGTTTGGCGCATATCTATTTGGTGCCTTCTTGTACCTATGTTCATGTGTTTAAATAAATAAGTAATAAGTAAACTTCAACATTAGTTATTTACTAGTTCTACTGTACAGAAGTAATACCCTAGAGACTATTGTGACAGAATATTAGCAATTTACGAGCTCATATATCTACTGTCTTTAGAAGTCATGCTTTAATCTCATAAAACAGTACAGGATAAATTGCGGTGTAATATACTTGATTTCTAACAGGCAAACGATTATGTCTACTATGTCATAAACAATAAAAGCTAACATAATCAAAATGGATGCTTTTTGTATTGACGCTGAGACTATGTCAGCTCAAAAAGATTTTCAAAAGGAAAGGGTGAAAATGATGAATTAACATATTTGACTAATTCACTTTCTATGGATTAGACTAAAGGACTGATGAAAGAGTTTGTCATAATTACAGGAAGATATTTATACAAAAAGAGAATACACATATGCCCCCGAATGCCCTGGTACGACCGAGAGTGGGGAGAATTCGCTATCTCGAAATGCTCTCACATGGCCACGCGTATAAAGCTTCTGCCAGGGAAGTCCTACTCACTGCCTTCTCGTGGCGTTACTGATGTTTACGAAATTCAAAGGACGAAAAGCGAATGTCCGGAGCTTTAACCGGATTCCAAACCAATGGTGCACATGGGCTCTAGTTCCTGCGGGAACAAATGACGTATGAACCAATTGTTGGTCACCGGCTACCATGGGACTGCACCTCCTCACGATGCCCCACTGCCTTGTGGGTCAGACCTTTAGGTCAAAGGCTCGGGGTGTGGCCCCCTAAGAAAACCTCCGGCACCCGGACATTATCACAGCCCTCACACATATCGAATGCGATTTGTGTGGCGTATATGTATTTGGTGCCTCCTTGTATCAATATCCATGTGTTAAAATAAATAAATAAATAAATAAATAAATTTAATTCTTAATGTTTCCATAAAGTTTATTTTTTTTCTTTTTGGCTTAGATTCTTCAATCATGACGATGTATGAAATAGTTTTTAAACAAAAATCAATAAAAGTGTCTGAGAGAATTTTTTTCTTTTTTCTTTTTTTTTCTTTTTTTTTAATCATGAAAAATTAATTCTCGATTCTTATTTTCTTTGTTTCACCATTTTTATATTCATTAACGTTTAAGTGTAATAACAGTTGTGTGAATAAAGTTTTTCTCTTTTCTTTTTTTCTTTTTTCTTCTTCTTCTTTGGTTTCTTTGGGTCACACTTGTTCAACTACACACACTTAATCACCATACACTTTAATATATAGTCTAGTCAATAAATTTACTTTTGTCTTTTACAGACAACATTTAAACTGTACACCTACCTACCTACCTATCTACCTACATACATACATGTATCCATGACTAGACACACACATACATACATACATACATAAGGATAGGAAAATATACAATAAGAGAAATGAAGGTATTATTGATTGAATACAAATCAATAATGAATATGATGTTTAGTGTTGTTGAATGCAAATGAAGGAAAAAGTACATGTTACCATGACATTTGAATAAACTAAAATTTGAATATATTCGAATAAAACTAAATCATATTTGATTATAAAAAAACAATAACAATAAGAAAAAAAAGATAGATAATAGTTAACAGTGGAATCTAGTTTGACATACGTTTCATCCTATTTAGGACTTGTCCGTTGGATGTACCTGTATCTCAGAGTAGATGTTCACTTAAAGACTCGAATAGACTGATTAATTGTAGTCTTAAACCTCAATCAATCAATCAATCAATCAATCAGTCAGTCAGTCAGTAACAACGTAAAACTTCGTACGTACGTACATGAGTTCGAGTTGCCACACCACATTAACACAGAGATACCGTTGTCGATTCAAATCCCGTAGTAAGAGTATAAGCAGTAATCGGGAAGATTAGGGTTTGGAGATGTTATTTAAAGAGTATAATCCAGTGAAATAAATTTGAGAAGAGAAAAAAGAGACAAGGAAGAGTCAGGAGATTAGAATTTTGGAGAACACAAAGAGTAGATGCACTTGCGCCATTACAAACGATTTCTAGCCATGTCATTTAAACCTCAATGGGAAGATTCAAGTAAAACTATATCAAGTGAATTAATCATGATATCTGTTTTAAATTTTTTCTCAAACTTTCAAGTAGATGGAATTGATAAATCTTGAGGAGATTTGTAGTTTTTATGAATGAGATTCCGAGCTCTCAATTCTGTGGAAAATTTGGGGAAATGGTACCATAAACCTAAAATTTCCCCAAACTTAGAAGATTGGGATCTTTCACAAACCACTTAATTTAATCACAATTTAGTTTAAGTCATAGTTTGCTTATAAATAAGCAAACAGGAGAAATCGGAGAACATTTAGAACCATTTCTTTCTTATGTATTACTATTCAGTAATAATCATCCACAACTTTATTGGTAATTGATATCAAAACGTTTAAGCTTCAACTCCTTACATTTAGATTATTGAATTGGCATTAAACTTCAGTTAATATGTGATATAGTGCAATGATTAGTTTATGTCATCACTATTCATTGTCTGACAACGAGTGAGCTACATCGATCAGTGTTTATCCCTAGAACTGGTTCTTGAAGTTGATCACTAGTGAGAATATGAGATTATTATCAAGTTTTAACTTATTAGTCAGTGAATGCGAGATCAAAGAAGAATACAATGGTTAAGAATTTAATTACATAGAAGGTCGTAAGAAATTGTTTATATAATTTACTACATCAAAGAGAAGAAGGCCAAAGAATATATTACGTCGGGAAATAGAAGTACATATGAAAAGGATGAATAACAACTGGAAAGAGTTGGAAAGGATTGCCCAGGACAGAGTTGAATAGGTAATGCTGGTAAGTGGCCTATATTCCTTCACGAGGAGTAACAGACGTAAGTAAGTAAGTAACATTAAAGAGGCAATTTAATGGTAATCTCATAGGATTAACGGTATAAATCTGAGTTAAGCTACTGTTATATTTCAACTGTTGTCGTCACTTTCATAAGATAAAGAATCTTTTTCATTACAATAACACTGACAGAGAAAAAAAACTTTCTTATTGTCTTTCTACTATAGTAAAATAAGTCATCATGGAGTCTAGTATATACACTTGTAAATGAACTCAAAGGTCATGTATTTCTTTTAAAACCTCATTTATAAAAAAGATGATAGATAATTTGTAAAGTATGAAAATATTAGAAGGGATATTGTGAAGATTTTAATAATGTCAACAATTGAAATCATGAGTCATTTGAAGCTAGATCACCATAGAAAACCTGGGAGAACTGGACGACCGTTTCGTCCTAGTATAAGACTGTTCAACAGTGCGCACCCACGATCCCACTGAATTTCTACAATACATCGATTCATTACAATACATTAATTAACCAAATGCTACATGTCATTAAACAATTTTAAATACAAAGTGGAACAACACAACTACTTTTTGTGAAAGTGAATTTATGGAACAAAGAAGTTCATTCATCCCATTCATACCAAACCCATTGATTAAGTAACTGATTTGTTTATCTTTAGTTACATGTTACATCAATGCTGGATAAAGAATTCATGTATATGAACTACTACTACTACTACTACTACTACTACTACTACTACTGCTACTACTGAAATCGATTTTTTTCTTTTAGAAAATTTTCTTTTTCTTTTTTCATTAGTTACAACCGGAAAATAAACATACAAAGTTATCAAATAGAAAAAAAAATTACTAAAGAAAGAATAATCACATTTTCTTATCCATTCTTTGTTATCTATATTAATTCATTGTTTCATTTGCTCTCTTACCTAATCACTCACTCACTCACTCACTCACTCACTCACTCACTCACTCACTCACTCACTCATTCATTCATTCATTCATTTACACGTAAATTGAATAATATATGAAGAGATAAGACATACACTTCATTAATGTAGATGAAATTCAATAGTTGAAATCATGAGTCAGTTGAAGCTAGATCACTATGGTAAACCTGGATGTACTGGACGGTCGTTTCATCCCCGTATGGGACTCCTCAGTAGTGCTCATCCATGATCCCGACCAACGCGAGATTCGAAACTCAGGACATTGCATGCGAACGCTTAACTCCTAGGCCACTAAGCCGGTCAGCATCCAGTGGTGTTAATGTCTAACTTGAATTGACTTATGATTTTAACTATTGAAATGACTAAAATCTCCACAAAACCCATTATGGTAGATGATATTCATTTATTAGAAGTGTTGATGAATGCATAAAAGTTCTGCTTTTACTATAATTTAACAATGAATATACTTAATATTTATTATTGAATTACAAGTTTAATAGTCGATATCATAAGTCAAATGAAGCTAGACCACAATGGAAAACCTGAAAGTAATGAGTGGCCGTTTTGTCCTAGTATAGGACTCGTCAGCAGTGCGTATCCACGATCCCGTCTCGGGAGATTCGAACTCAGGATCTATCGGTCTCATGTGTGAATGCTTAACCTCTAGACCATTGAGTTGGCTTCTAGGTTTTCCAAGGTGATCTAGCTTCAATTGACGCATGATCTCAACTATTAAAAATTAGTGATAGATTACATTAACCTACAGCAATAAGAAGACGGTTTATATAAAGCAATAACCTTGGTATAGATAACCTTTTAAAGGTGTAGAACATTAGATATTTATCGCATTCAAGGATAAAACTCTTTTAATAATGAATGCTCATGACATCTAGAGGGATAAAAACAAAGATATTTGGGCCTATGTTGGAACATAGGACTTGTGAATATAATCAATGTGTATTCAACATTATTAATGATGTCAACACACAGAAAGGCATATGTAGTGGATAAATTAAACAAGGAATAAAGATTTTTGTAGCTGATATCAGCTTTTATCTAAGATTATATTAAGGTCAGATAAAATCTACTTGAAATCATATTACATAACGATTTCCAGCCTTAAATTCACCTGATATTGTTTATTAGAATCTTCCCATTGATGTCATTATGACTGCAATTGATCAGTCTCTTATTGGCATAGGTGCATGCTATGTGTATTGCTTCGATATTACTTTATAAGCAAAGATAGACAGTGGCTAGTAGTCTCAAATAGGACGAAACGTGCGTCCTGGATTCCACTGCTAGCCACTATCCATTATTGTTTATAATTTCCAACCTTGTCTTAAAATTTCCGAAATAGTAAGATGGTTATCTAATCTCAGTCAGTCAGTGACGACGTAGAACTCCGTACGTACGTACGTCAGTTCGAGTTGCCATACCACATTGACACACAGATACAATTGTCGACTCAAATCCCATAGTGGTACAGGTAGTAAAAGTATAAGCAGTAATCGGAACGATTAGGGTTTGACGATGTTATTCAAGCAGTATAATCCAGTGAAATAAATTTGGAAAGAGAAAAAAATAATGGACATGAGGAATTCAGAAGATTAGAATTTGGGGAAACACAAAGAGTGGATGCACCTGCGGCATTGCCAACGATTTTGAGCCATCTCATTCAAGGTCTCTAACTATCGTTCACTATCGTCTCACGGATACCAACCACGTGGTCTACACCTACCAAAATGACTTAGTCCACTTGTCAGTGACTTTATGTACCTGTGCCATGTTTTGATCTGGCCACTCCTGTCTTTCTTTCAACCTACTCCTATACCATAAAACATCACATGTGTTTATATTCACATTTATATTCACCATAATGAATTAAAGTTATGTAGTTTAAAGGAAGAATTGATAGTACATTAATACCTACACTGAATTTCTAAAGATTGTATATCTGGTAGGTTATTTACTTTTAATGCTGGAATTAGAGATATAAATCAATTAGTTAACATTATGGATTATTATATTTTCACCTTGAATAATTTTGAATGATCTTTTCTGGTTAGTGTTCTCAATACAAATGTCAAGACAGTGCTACTGCATAGGACGGAAAGTTGGAAAACTACGAAAACAGTTGTCTACGTAAAATACTTCGGATCCGTTAGCCAGATAGTATAAAAAACAACCTACTATAGGAGAGAACAAACCAGAGGAGGAATAAATCAGGAAGAAGCGATGGAAGTGAATGGGTCACACATTGAGGAAACCAGCGAACTGTGTCACAAGGTAAGGCCTCAATCGGAATCCTCAAGTCCAAAGGAAAAGAGGTAAACCAAAGAACACATTACACCAGAAATGGAAACAGACATGAGAAGAATAAACAACAACTGAATAGAACTAGAAAGGAAGGTCTAGGACAGAGTGGGCCGGAGAATGCTGGTCGGCGGCCTATGCTTCATTGGTAGTAACAGGCGTAAGTAATATTTTCACTTTACAAGAATGATAATTCAGAAGGGGTTTTTGTGGATATCATAGTAATTTCAATAGTTGAGATCCAAGTTTCCCATGATGGTATAGTTTCATATGACTCATGATCTCAACTATTGTAATGATTATTCAGTTGGATACATCAATAAGTTCAACTAAGTTAAAGACATTTAAAACTCTGAATAATCAAACTTAATGATCACCATAAAAATAAATAAACATTCATTTGCCTGTCGTTTTTCTCCCCTTACATCAAAACAACTTTATGTATGAGGCTTTGTAAAGTGAATAATTTGTGTTGTGACTAGTTGAGGAGAAAAATTCAATTGTATATATAGTTATTATTAAATAATAGTATGTGTCTCAATGTTTATTGGCCGTATACTATCATTGAAAACCTCTTATGTTAGGAAAAAACCCATCTTTTCATCTAAGGAGAAAATTATTACGTTAGAATCCTGAAAAGAAAAGAAAAAGGCGAAAGACCAAGGAACACATTGAGTTTGAAATTGAAAACAAACATGGAAAGAATGAGCAGCGACAAGGAAAAAATTGGAAAGGATTACCCAGGACAAAGTAAGTAAGTAAGTAAGTAAGTAAGTAAGTAAGCGAGTGAGTGAGTGAGTGAGTGAGTGAGTGAGTGAGTGAGTGAGTGAATAACTTAGTTGTAAAAATGAAGTATAAAAACAAAAAGTCCCTGTTAATCATTTTGTATATTTATCAATGGTTCATAATAGTTTAGCACTCAAACAACTTATATTCAAGATGCAACCCATTTATCAAATATACATTGATTTACTTCACTTTGAATCAGAATAATAAAATGATGGCCATTTTTGTTATGAATTGGTTATCTAAATCAAATTGAATTGAGGAGAAAATTCGACGGAGAATACTGGTGGGCTCCTACACAAAGTGTTACAGGTATAAGTTAGTAAGTAAGTAAGTAAGTAACAGTATCATTCACTAGAAGAAACAATGTTCCATATATTTAACAACATACAACAAGTTCATACCACTTGTTAAGACAAAATATGACAATTCAAAATACATATAAATAGATGAATAGATGGATAAACCCAATTACTTACTTGTATTCACATCCATTGGAATGAATTCACGTGGATTAACTACTTTTTCACTATTGACTATCATACAACTTCCAACTTTACTTATATCATCTTCATTACTACCATTATCATTTGTATCATTATTATTATCATTATGTTTACTCATAGAGTAGATTTTAGGTCGTGAATCCATCCATTCAAGGATATTATTATTATTATTATTATATAATGATGAACGTATTTCATTAAACATATATAATATATATTGTGGTTTATTATCATTTTTATTCATTGTATCTAATTCAATAGGTACTAATAGATTCATAGTCACATTATTCAATTGATTTGATGGTCCCATATATTCAATTTGTATAATATGTTCAACTTTTGGACCAATTTCTGATACAATAATACGTTGTTTTTGTTGATTCAATAATACATTTAAAGGGATTGTACGATTATCCATTTTACTTGGTATATTACCAGGACCATATGATATACGTATATTTGGTCGATGTATAACATGATAATTAATACGGACAATATTATTCAATGGTTGAGGATCTAATGTACCAGTAATAATCTGAATTGTAATTCCAGCACCTAATTGAAAATCTACTTGATCTAACATAAATTGATCATAATATGTAGATAATAGAAAACGTTGATTCGGTTGTATTATTTCATTAGTTTCATTCATGGATGATGATAATAATAATGGTAATAATGTACCAATAGGACAATTCACCCATGTTTCATTTTCTGATACATCGACCATGATTGTTTCTGTATAACGTTTAGTCATATTATTATCTATAGTTACAGTATCAATTTCTAATTCAAGATGGGAAAATTTTAAATTTCCATAAAATTGTAATTCCATTCTTGTACCTTTTGATTGAGTTGGCCCTAAATTATATACTTCTATTTGTATTTGTTGTCTAGAACTATTTTTATTCCCATATTCTATATCAATATTCATTGTTATCGATTCATTGATTGTATTATTTTGATTGATTTCAGATATTGATTTATTTTTATATGGAAAACTAATCAATTTATTGGATTTTATATCTTTTACATATAACATTATATCACTTTCACATATTGGATATGGATAACAAATATAACGTGTTAATGGTAATTTATTAATACATTTTGACCAATCAATATATGGACGTTTTAACCAACTTCCATTTAAACAAGTACCATTTTGATTGATTACATCATGATTAAAATAACATGGTTGTAAAAATCGATAACCAATATAAATACCTCCATTGATTAATTCTAAATCATTAATCTCTTCAATATTTATATTAGCTTGTAGATTAAAATCAATAATTAATTGATTTTGTTTTAAATCAATATGAGATTGAATAGAATTAATTAAATGAAAACGTTGTTCATTGATATTGGTAACATTCCAATCAGGATTAATTTGATGAATTAATTGATTTAATTGTAATGAATTGATTAATTTTTTATTGATTTGATTAGATTTCAATAATCGATATTTAAAATGATTAAAATAAATGATAATTTGTATTGGTATTATATCATTTTTGTATAAATTTCTTATAGTTAACCATGGTGGAAATAAATAATGACAATCAGCAATCCATTGATCACGTGTTGCATAAACTAAAATTGATTGATCTGTTAAGATATTTTGTTTTATAGAAGAAGAAGAGATTGGTACCACTAAATCATTCATACCATTAAAATCTAAATCTTCAGTATACGATGGTAAATAAGCACCATAATCATAAGCATTAGCTGGACTTTTTAATATCTGTAATGGTATTCTATCAAATTTACAATTCGATAATAAACGTATAAAATAAATATAACTAAAATAAGTAGTATTTCTTTCTAAATATGGTGCACCAACTCCAATATCATCATTACCATCTCCATCATAATCACCAAGATTTGTTAATGAAAAACCGAAATGTCTTGAATCTATTGGACCATCTAAATAATCCATTATTGTAGTTGATGTTTCATAAGAATCTAATTGACATAATAAATAAATTCGTCCAATATTATAATTGGTTGATTGAATAGAATCTATTTTAGTATGATTATTATGATTAGTATTGATATTCGTATTTCTAGTATATGGTGCACCAATTATAACACTTTTAAGATATGATCCTTTTATATGAACACGTAGTACAGAGATACCATTACCATTGAATGGATTAGTATGATTGAGCTCTGGATACCAATCAATATGATCATAAAATCCATTGATATTATCTCTATAGGATTTAGTATAATGTATACCAAATAAATGATTAATATTTGTATTAGTATTATTGCTATGATATTGATCATATGTAAATAATCCTGGTGCTGTGACAAAACCATCAGTTAATGCATAACCAAATAATGAACCAATTGTTCTATATTCATTTGATTCTGGCCTATTAATTGTTGTTACTTTCATTGTATTATATAAATTAGTTAATATTTGTATACGTCCATATGGTGTAGATAATGGTTGACCAATCCATAATTGAATATTCGATAATAGATCATTGATTGATTTCAATGTTTGATCATTATCATGATTATCATTATGATTGTTATTGTGATATGTTAATGCAATACTATGACCAGCAGCACATGGTGTAAATACTTTTAAATTAGTTTGACAAAATTCAGCTAATTCTATAGTCGATTGAATAACTCCATTATTGATAAGATGTAAAAAACATCTACCAATTGGTACTAAAGAATTAGCTCGCCATAATGGATCACAATATACAAATACACTTAAATCTTGTGTAATTTTTAAGGATTGACTTGTTGCACCAAGATATTCATGATTATTATTATTATCCATTGAATTCGATTGTAATAATGGTATACATGAATTTGTATTAAAACCAAAACCTAATAATGTTTCATAATCGGATTTCCAATTTAAATAACATAAAATCATTTGACTATTATATCTAGGGGATACATTAGCCTTATTATTGAATGATTGATGTTTATAAGATCCACCAAGTAGTATATAACCACGTTTTAATCGATTCGAATTAAATAAACTAATACTAGTCCATTCAAATAAATCTTTATCATTCATAGATTGATTAAAATGAAATTTTAATGTTTCAAAATTCAATGTATCACATTGTTGTATTAATTTAAAATCAGGCCATACATTTAATGGTGTTTTAGGTGACCATAAATGCGATCTTTTATAATCATTTTCCCAATTTATATCCGAATAAGATTTATCATTTAATATATGTGAATGATCTATGGTAGCATGAATACAATTAAATAACATTGTATACAATAGTATAATGAATAAATCATGATAAATAGTAATATAGACAAGAGATTGACAAAATGTATTCATAATCCACATGATTCATTCAAGTAATAATAATAATAATCAGTTTATGTGTTTCTATGTGCAAATATTCTCATCTATTATCCAATAATCAAAAGAACAGAAAAAAAAGGAAGAGAATGGTACAAAATCGATTCAATTCAGTAGTATCTATGTGCATCTATCTGTATCTATCTCGAACATATTCCTTTTTAATAATAAAATATTATAGATAACTCATGTGTTGATGATGATAAATGTGATAATGAAAAGATTGAAATTATAATAAATGAATAAAATTTTTTAAAGTTCACGCCTTTTTTTTGTGTTGTTGTTGTTGTTGTTTATAACCTTGAACAAAGTTAAATTATAAATAAAGAGAGGAAAATCTTGGCCTTGTCTTAACCAATCAGAATTAAGTTAAATACTTGATTATGATTGGTTAATAATGAAGAGATTGATATTTTTTTGTTTGTGGTGGTTGTTTTGTCAACATTTCATTTCTAGTATGGAGGTTGTGGAGATTATTACGTTTTTGACTGAGATCATGAAATGATTGATGTTAGATCACCACCTTTGGAAACCTGAAAGCACTGGACGGCCGTTTCGTCCAATTGTGGGACTCCTCAGTAGTACGCATCCACGATCCCGCCCGTAGGATTTCATTTCTGTCTGTTATTATTATTTTTTTCATTCATTTATTCAATCCAATCCAATCCAATACTTACTTATACCGGTTACCTCTCATAAGGGAGAGTATAGGCCATTCATCAACATTCTACATTCCACTCTGTCCTGGACAATCGTTTCCAGGTACTATTCATCTTTCTGATGTTTGCCTTCAATCATCAGAGCAGTATGTTCTTTGACCTTCTACTTTTCCATTTCTCTTCAGGGTTCCAAGTTAGCGATTGCTTAGTGATGCAGTTGGATGATTTTATTAATGTATGTCTTATTCGTTTCCAACATCTTTTCCTAATTTCTTCCTCAGTTGGATGATGGTTCGTTATTTCTCACAGTAGGCTGGTGCTGATGGCATCCTGTCAAGGGATATTGAGTATCTTGAGTTGATAAATGTTTAGAAATACTTGTACATTTTTCATGATGGTTGTAGCAGTTCAGTAAGTTTCAGTTCCGTACAGTAAAATGAACTGTCTTGTTATTCGTATTGAGTATCTTGACTTTGATGTTGGCTGATAGACAGCTGTTTTGACTTCTATATGTTCTTATACTGTAGGAATGCTGTGCTTGTTTTTCCAATCCTTCCCTTTATGAATTCATTCAAACCTGCTTGTTCATTGATGATGCTCTTCAGGTACGTGAATGTTTCCACATTATCCAGAGTTTTGCCATCAAGTGTGATTGTGTTGATGTTCTCCTTGTTGTATTTGAGAGTTTTGTTTTTTCCCTCATGTATGTTGAGGCCTTCTAATGCAGAGAGTGCTGATACACTGTTTTTCTTGACCTACACTTGCTTCTGTGTACCGGATAAAAGAGCAAGATCATCTACGAAGTTCAGATCATCAAGCTGAATCCAAATTATCCATTGTGTTTCGAGCTTCCTCTCAGATGTGGAGGTTTTCACAAACCCGTCAACCACTAGAAGAAAGACAAAGGGTTAGAGTAAGCAGACTTGTCTGACACCAGTTCTTACTTGGAGTGCATCTGTCAGTTGTCCTTCATGCACCACTTTGCACTGTAGTCCGTCGTATGAATTCAGGATGATGTCGACGATTTTTTCAGCTATTTCATAGTGTCGAGTAAATATCCTTAATGTTCTCCTGTCTACACTGTTAAACACCTTATAATCAAGGAAGTTGATGTATAATGACGAGTTCCACTCAATTGATTGTTCGACGATGTTCCGTTGTGTCACGACCGATTCTTACGGAATGCAGCCTGTTGATCTCGAAGTTGGACGTCTACCGCGTCTTTCATCCGGTTTAGCAACACTCTCTTGAAGACCTTCTCCTGGTACTGACAGTAGTGTAATACGTCTGTCGTTTTCACATTTGCTCAGATCTCGTTTCTTTGGAATCTTGATGAGGTGTCCCTCTTTTCAGTCCGTCGGCACTTGTTCCTCCTCCCAAATCTTTCTGAACAGAAGGTGAAGCATGTTTGTAGTTACTTCGATGTCTGACTTCAGTGCTTCAGCTGGTATATTTTCAGATCCTGCTGCATTCCCGTTCTTGATTTGCCTGACGGCCATTCTGATTTCTTCCTTCGTTGGTGGATTGACCTCTATAGGAAGATCTGTGTGTGCTGCTTCGATGTCCAGTGGATTCATTGGAGCCGGCCTATTCAGGAGTTCCTCGAAGTATTCTACCCATCTGCTCCGCTGTTGTTGAATTTCAGTGATTGGCTTGCTTTCTTTGTCCTTGACCGGTTTTTCTGGTTCACTATATCTCCCTGCTAGTTTCTTCCTTGTATCGTAAAGCTGGTTAATATTTCCTTTCCTTTGCAGCTTTTTTCGCCGTCGTTGCTAGTTCTTCCAAGTATTTCTTCTTGTGTTTGGACTTTCTCTGCTCGTGTTCGGCTGTTGTTAATTGCTGTCTTCTTGTTCTTCCTTTCTTTGATCCTGTCCAGTGTTTCTATAGAGATCCATTCCTTATGATGGTATTTCTTTAGACCCAGAACCTCTTGACATGTTGAAGTTAATGCTTCCTTGATGCCTTTCCAGTTGTCCTCCATAGTAGTTTCTCCTCCTTTCAGTAGATCTTGTAAGGCTTGGAACCTGTTGTTCAGAGCTAACTTGAATTCATTGAGTTTGTCAGTATCTCGAAGGAAGGCTGTATTGAACCTTTGTAGTGCTGTTTGTCCACTTGTCCAGTTCTTTTTTAGCTTCAGTTTTAAATTGGCTACAACTAGGTGGTGATCTGAAGCTACGTCAGCACCCCTCCTGGTTCTCACATCTTCCATTGTCCTCCGGAATTTTTTGTTGATGCAAATATGATCTATCTGGTTCTCCGTAGTGTGGTCCGGTGAGATCCATGTAGCCTTGTGTATATGCTTGTGTGGAAATATTGTGCCTCCTATGACCAATTTGTTGAATGCACATAGATTTGCAAATTTTTCTCCATTTTCGTTTCTTTCTCCCAGTCCATGTCGTCCAATGATATCTTCATATCCGGTGGTGTCTATTCCGACTTTGGCATTTAGATCTCCCATTAGGATGGTGAGGTCCTTTATTGGGCATTTCTCAATGATTGACTGCAGCCGCTCGTAGAATTGATCTTTAATTTCGTCGTTGCTATCATTGGTGGGTGCATAACACTGGATAATATTCATTAAGACCCCCTCCTTCTTTGTTTTGAATGATGCTTTGATGATTCTGGATCCGTGAGATTCCCATCCTACAAGTGCATTTCGTGCTACTTTGGACAGCATAAGAGCGACTCCCTGAGTGTGTGGAGCATTGTCCTCTTCGTGACCGGAGTATAGCAGCATCTCTCCCGTAGCTAGCCTTTTCTGTCCAGCTTGGGTCCAGTGGGTTTCGCTGATTCCCAGTACTGCTAAGTTGTATTTCCTCATTTCCATTGCTATTTGACTGGTCTTCCCGGTTTCCCACATTGTTCGAACGTTCCATGTACCTATAAAAATTGTTGCTCTAGTTGTTAGAAGGGGCATCGGCCTCGTGGCTTCCGAAGGAACTCTGCTTTCACCATGAAGCGTCATAATTCTTCTAAAGGAAGACCTTCTAACTCCCAGGGCAGAGTTAAAATGGTTTGAATTATTTTTTCTGGTAAGCGTTTTTTTAGCGAGTTAGTTTTCTACGGGATGAGATCGCTAACCACATGCATAACCCTCCTCCTTTACCCGGGCTTGGGACCGGCAGTAACTCTAGAAGAGCTACAGGCGGAGTTAACAATAAATATCCATCAGTCCAATTCGGAACATCGAGTAGTACATCTAGAGCCAATTGATAAATGAGATAACCTATGGATTGTATTTGTAAAACTTATTATAACAACTACACTGCAATTTTATTTCAAAGGTGTAGATTTCCAGCCAGAAAATACTGACGGTAATACATCATTTAATATGTATATTTGTGATAAATGTTGCTAACTGAATGCTAGATTTAGTTTCTAAGCTCTTCTATTAACCCCCAGAGTAGATCTACACAACGACTTGAACACCAGAGGAAAGGTGGAAAATATGTAAGAAACACTTTACTCCAAAGGTTCGTTTACATACAGAAAATATAGGGTTTTTATAGTATTTTAAATGTTCTTGAATTCTCCAAAATTTCTGGAACTCTATTAAACATAGTAGCGGTACAAGTAATCATCCAATCAGAAAAGCAACATGTAACATTTCACTTTCTAGATGTATCTTGCAAAGCTTCTATTGAATACCGACTGAATAAGATGCTTCTCAGTGTCTTCAGAGACTTTTATGGCTTTTTTCGAGGAGTTTTCTGAATATCCCCAACAATTTATAATTGAAACAATCGGATCTCTATAAATATTTCTCGTTTACTAATCGAAATCAGAATTAATCAATATAGAATACGATGGAGTTGAAGAGAAAACATTATAATTAACCGATATACATAACTCTATATATGTAATTGTGGAGAATATATAATTTCATTGAAATAATGAACCAATTTAACTTAGACCATCATTGAAAGCCTGAATATGCATTGCTGTGGATCCCCACGCTAGAAGCAAACGGAAATCCAATGTTTCCAGGTTTTGGATTTTCATCTAACTTAGGTCGGTTCATGAGTTCAATGGGACATATATAGGTGTATAAAAGTAATAGCTGACGTCTTTTTAGCAAAAATTTGTTCTACGGGATCGGGTTGCTGACCTCATGTCCAACCGTCCTCCCTTATCCGGGCTTGTGACCGGTAATAACTCTAAGAGAGCTACAAGCGGAGTTTGTGTAAAAGTACTTTTATTAAAAACGAAAAATAACACATCTCAAATTAATTTTGTTGAATCTAATTTTTCTCATGTGTAGAAAAACTTGTCCAACTACTATTAGGAAACACAGATTGACAATTATTCATCAGTTTTATAAGTATGATCGTGGAAGTGTAAGACTTAGTGAAACCTCTATAAAAACGAATTTTTCACGTAAGCTACTAATAAATAATTTAAGTAGACAAAACTTAAATTAAGAATTATTTTGAAGTCTATTATCGCATTACCGTAATTCAGGTTTGTGTCCTGAAGTAACCTATAATGCATGTCAGAAGGGGCTTTGTGGAGATTTTAGTAATTTCAATAGCTGACATTATGAGTCAATTGAAGCTAGATCACCGTGGAAAAGCTGGGAGCACTGGACGGCCGTTTCGTCCTAATATGGGACTCCTCAACAGTGTGTATCCACGGTCCCGCCCCCCCCCCCCCACCAGGGCTTAACCAAAAAAAACAAGACCAAAAAGTTCTGTAAAACAGAATTAAAACCCAAAGATGGATGAGAGGTTGGTCATATTGATTTTGCACTTAGAGTTCAGGCTTGAATTGGTGGATCGTGAAACCCTCAGTAATGCATAAGGTTTATTTATATTTTTAATTATCAAGTGGATGTATTGTCAGTGTAAATATCCCTCTATCATTCTGGATTATGTAATCACCAATATCCTAAGACAGTTAGTGACATTTTATAATTGATTGAACCAAACTAAATACCTTGATTAATAAGATCACTGGAATCACTATGAGTTATTGGATTTCCAGTAGAGGTTTTTAAACCAATTTTATTAATGTAGGTCATAATAATTCAACTGAAAGTTACTATTAGAATATCTTTTTGAATCCAATTAAGATATGATGAAAATGAGTCTTACTCTTAATTAGTTTTCTACTTGTGGAGTATTTAAAATTAGTTGATTTTGTCTTCAAAACTAGATGATAGGCATCGTGACAGCATCAAATAGATACTTGCCTCCAAATACCTTGATATGACTGAGAGTCAGCTCTCACTCTCTAAATGCTCTCACATGGTCACATGAATACAACCACTACCAGCGAAGTCTTACTCACTCCCTTCTCGTACCACGTGTGTTGTTTACGAAATTCAGAGGACGAAAGGCAAATGTTCGGAGCTCGAACCGGGTTGGCGGACACGTAGACTCCACCTAGGGGAGTTGGAAAACATTCATTCCAAGCCAGTGGTGTACATGAGCTCCAGGATCCTGAAGGAACAAATGGCGTATGTACCTATTATTGGTCACCGGCTACCATGAGACTGCATCTCCTGATGTTGCTCCATTGCCTTGTGGATCACACCTTGAGGTCGAGGGCTCCGGGTGCAGCCTCTTAAGAAAACCACCTGCTTCGGTTTGAGCACCCGTGCAGTATCCCGGCCCTCACATAAATCGAGTGATTTATGTGGCGCATATCTATTTGGTGCCTCCTTATTTATGTGTTCAAATAAATAAATAAGGTTGGCTTGATTTACAAAATGACGAGAACCGATGCATCGTATGTCCGAAATGAAGTGAAATCCAAGGCACTTAATGTTAACAGTAGGTAACAAGTACCATAATATAGGTGGAATCATTTCTAAGTTTCAAAACTCATCAACACTTTTTAAAAACAAAATTCTATTTGTTTCTCAGCTTTTTCACTTTACGAAGACAAAATACCTAACTTTTCTGGTATGGGATTCACTGTTCAAGATCAGCCTCGTTCTTTGTACAGGTGTTTATTATGAGTGAGTCAACTTTTCGATACTACAACCCTTTTTCTTAAAAGAATCACAGAAACAACACAAGCAGTGAAGGATTACCTAATTGTGATCAACTAGATATTTCAGATCAGAATGATTAACCTCTGTACATGAGCTATTTGTATAGAATCTCAGACATCAAGAAACACTGAAAGGTTGTTTTATCCTAATATGTGACTCTTCTGAGGTGTGCATCCACGACCACACAAGAAGTCGAACCCTAGATTTTTAGTCTTTGAGGTGAACTTTAGATCAACAAGTTAGATATTGTCAGTATCATCTCTGGTAGTTATTAAAGAACACTTGCTACAATGTAGATATATTCAACTATCCAGAAAAAAGATGAGATTAGTCAGCCATTCGTTTCAAGTTCATGAGAAAGATAAATATAGAATAAACTGGCACCATTGTAACTGATTTCGACATACTTTACTATGTATTCTGATAATCAAGTCAGTAGCAATGAAACGTAAATAATTTAAAGTATTTTTTTTTCATTAAAAAAAAATCGCATTTTATTCCATTCAAAGAAAAAGCGATAACCGGATTAATAAAACAAGACAAATATTATTCTGATTGACATCATGAACCGATTGATGT
The DNA here is from genome assembly GCA_944470375.2 of Schistosoma guineensis. Lineage (NCBI taxonomy): Eukaryota > Metazoa > Platyhelminthes > Trematoda > Strigeidida > Schistosomatidae > Schistosoma > Schistosoma guineensis. The sequence continues at coordinate 1,466,965 of OX103898.1, forward strand.
CAGACCACCATTGAAAACTTGAAGGCACTAGATACCCATTTCGTCCTATTGTGAGACTCCTCAGTAGTGCACAACCACAATCCCGATCGTGGGATTCGAACACAGGACCATCAGTCTCAAACGCTTAACCTCTATAAACCACTGAGTCGGCATCTAATAGTGTTAATGTCTATCCTCAACCAAATATTATTCAGATGTACACAATGTAACCAATAATTCTAAAGAGAAAAAAACACATGTATCCATGCGTGTGTATGTGACACATTCACATCCATGATTGTATTGTCAGAGTTACAAGTAGATTAATTAACAAAGATAGATAGAAACACTGAATGGATAGACAATTGAAATCATACCATTTCTACAATGTAATAAGTTTCTACAATTTGTACAATGGAAAAAATTTTTTTTGCACAAAATAAAAAAAAACAGAAAAGAAAAGAAAAAGAAAAAAAAAGAAAACAAACATTAGCAACACTTATTAATGATAATACCAACAAAAAAATCAGAGAGAAAACTAAAGCGAATACATTGAGCAAAACAAATCATTCATTTTACATTCAATTTGTAATGCTACCAGAAAAGGGGAGAAGAACAAAACAACAGTCTAGATATGTAACAATTATATTGAATATACTTCAATTAAATTGATATTCTTAATGTAAAATTTCTCTAAATTGTGTATGACCTGTTAATTGTGCATGTTTTTGTGCAGCTTCTTGACCAATTAATGGTGCATCACATTGTCGACAAAGTAATGTAAATGATGAAAGATCAGTGAATGCCCATTCAGCACGAGCTTTTGATGCTAATTGTTGAGCTTCAAAAAGAATCTATGTATAAAAATAACAATGGAGAGAGGGGGGGGGAGGAATAATGAAAATTTTGTATTATATTAAAAGAAATTCACTTAATGTTGTTTTACTTGTATCTTGCCATTGTTTTTATTTAGGACAGCAATTGATCAGTTTCATGTTGACATATGTGCATCTTGTGCGGATTGCTTTGATATAGCCTTAAATCACAAGCTTTGGGAAAACACAAGTAAAACAACACCAAGTGAATTTAAAACTTCACCCCATTGCACAAGCAGGTGGCTATCAGGACTCAGTAACTAAGTGGATAGTGCAATGGTGTATGAAGTGAATGGCACTGGGTTCGAGTCCCAGAGTGAATATCAACTCTCTGAGATGCAGATACATCCAGCTGACAAGTCCCAAATAGGACGAAACGCGCATCCTGGACTCCACTGCTAGCCACTATCCATCTTTATTAAAAGGAATGTTTGTTGATTATTGATTTTTAGTAGAATGGAAAAGAAACATTGAAAAAATGGATACATCTTGTGGCAAAGAGTGTCGTCAACTAGTGCCAAATAGGAGTTTTTTCCCATTGTTATAGAGTAGAATTTCTTGATTTGATCAAACAATTTTTGATAGTTAAAATCAATGAATAGAATGTGAATTGAGAGATTATATACAGTGATACGATTTATGGGTGAGTGATAGCTGCTCATACGATTGGACTACTGACATAAGCGTAAGATATTTGACAAGTGGACGGTAGGAGAATAAATAGTTTATTCACTATCCGATGGAATTAATAGATAATTATCAAGCGTAATTCATGTTCTGTTATATCACTTATCGATTATCTTCTCGTTCATTAACAAAGTTTAACGCCATATTGGGTCACATGTGACTAGTGGTCAACATTGTGACTAGATCGATATGTTGTTAAGTTATGGTTTAGTAGTAGGGAATATTTCTAATATTTAATCACTAAGTTGAACCCTTGTACTACCATCTTTATTTCACTTTGGGTAACAGTGACAGGTGTAACCAATCAACATTCCCAAACATTATGAATCGAAGCCAACTACAAATACCTGTACTCGATAATGAGTTACATAATTATGAATTAAATTTCATTGATAAGGTAGGTTAGTGGATGAAAACGTGTAAGATTTATTTGAACTATCTGAGAAGATAACATTTTATGAACTTATAAATGAATTAATCATTCCTACGTAACTTCAACATAGCCCCCAAATGCCCTGGTACGGTTGAGAGTGGAGAGAGTCAACTCTCCCTCTCCAAATGCTCTCACATGGCCACGTGAATACAACCACTACCACGGAAGTCCTATTCACTGCCCACTCGCACCACCCGTGTTGTTTACGAAATTGAGAGGACGAAAAGTGAATGTCCGGAGCTTAAACCGGGTTGGTGAACACGTAGACTCCACATAGGAGAGTTGGAAAACCCTCATTCCAAACCAATCGTGCAAGTAGGCTCCAGGACCCCAAGGGAACAAATGACGTATAAACCAATTATTGATCACCAGCTACCATGGGACTACATCTCCTTACGTTACTCCACTGTATTGTGGGTTAGACCTTTAGGTCAAAGGCCCGGGGTGTGGCCTCCTAAGAAAACCACCTGCTTCTGTTTGTGAACCCGGGCAGTACCCTATCCCTAACACAAATCACTCGATTTGGTTGGCGCATATCTATTTGGTGCCTTCTTGTACCTATGTTCATGTGTTTAAATAAATAAGTAATAAGTAAACTTCAACATTAATCATCTACTAGTTCTACTATACAGAAGTAATACCCTAGAGACTATTGTGACAGAATATTAGCAATTTACGAGCTCATATATCTACTGTCTTTAGAAGTCATGCTTCAATCTCATAAAATAGTACAGGATAAATTGCTGTGTAATATACTTGATTTCTAACAAGCAAACGATTATGTCTACTATGTCATAAACAATAAAAGCTAACATAATCTAAATGGATGTTTTATATTGACACTGAGAGTATGTCAGCTCAAAAAGGTTTCTAAAAGGAAAGGTGAGAATGATCAATTAACATATTTGACTAATTCACTTTCTATAATTAAACTAAAGGACTGATGAAAGAGTTTATATAATTACAGGAAGATGTTTATACAAAAAAGAGAATACACATATGCCCCCAAATGCCCTAGTATAGCCGAGAGTGGGAAGAGTCCGCTCTCCCTTTCGAAATGCTCTCACACGGCCACGCGTATATGGCCTCTGCCAGGGAAGTCCTACTCACTGCCTTCTCGTGGCATTACTGTTGTTTACGAAAATGGGAATGTCCGGAGCTTCAACCGGATCTCAAACCAAACCAATCGTGCAAGTAGGCTCCAGGACCCCAAGGGAACAAATGACGTATAAACCAATTATTGATCACCAGCTACCATGGGACTACATCTCCTTACGTTACTCCACTGTATTGTGGGTTAGACCTTTAGGTCAAAGGCCCGAGGTGTGGCCTCCTAAGAAAACCACCTGCTTCTGTTTGTGAACCCGGGCAGTATCCTATCCCTCACACAAATCACTCGATTTGTTTGGCGCATATCGATTTGGTGCCTTCTTGTACCAATATCTGTGTTAAAATAATAATATGAATATAAATATATTGATTAGAATCAAATGTAACACACACACATACTGAATCATTATCTGATGAAAATACAGTTATTAAACAATTACGATTTGGACATTCTTGTGCTAATGGATCATAATGTATACCATCATAAATTAATAAAATTCTTTTAGGATAATTTTGATCTTCACCAAAACGATCAATTCGACATGATTCAATATCTACAATGCATATTTCAATTTTATATAATTGTGATAAAATTGATACTTCAATACCTCCACCCCATTTATCTGACTGAAATGACAAGAGAAATAATGAGAGAGAGGAGAGAATTGTACTGCGATCACTGTTAAATGAATGAATTGTATTATTTAAAGATGAAAATGTAATACATGTTTACAATTCTGAGACTCTGTGGTGATTACGTATGCCTGAAAATCGATTACCACGACAGGGTTGGATGACGAATACTGGTGACCGGCCTATGTTCCTTCACGAGGAGCAACATGCGCAAGTAAAGTAAAGTATATATATATCGTTTAACTAACCCTAGCAGTTCTTCGAACTTATTCGTAAACAAAGCCTTTAGAGTACATTTAGACAGGCAGTGATTAGAATTATGTAACGCATAAATAAATTATTTATAATCACCATTAATTGTTAGATAAATAAAGTTAGCATTGCTTAGTTAATGAATGCTTATGACTTAAATAAGTCTTTCGTATATCAACCATGTGATATCATGCTTCCTATATACACAGGTTTGAAGAATAGGTGTGTAGTTGGCGTAGGCATAGGCGAGATATCCGCCTACAAACCAAAAGATGCGTTTACTATGAAGCGGTTCGTTCCGTCCTACTTTATGGCTGTGAAACATGGCCGGTAAGAGTAAAGGATATTCGTAGGTTATTAGTATTAGATCACAAGTGTCTTCGAAGCATTGATCGTATATCCTGGGACTACCGAGTAAGTAATGCAGTTGTTAGGAAATGGGTACTAGGTAAGGATGGCGAATCGATTGAGGAAGTAGTGAAACTTCATTAGTTGAGATGGCTGGAACATCTATTACGTATGCCCAACCACCGACTGCCCCAACGTGCGATGTTTTATTATGTAGAAGTAGGTTGGAAGAAAGACAGTGGTGGCCAAACCAAAACATGGCACAAATTCATGAAGTCACTGACAAGTGGAATGAGTCATGTTGGTAGGTGTAGACTACCTGGTTGGGACCTGTGAAATGATAGGAACCGATGGTTGGAGACCTTGAATGACATAGCTCAAAATCGTTTGCAATGGCGCATATACATCCACTGTTTGTGCTCTCCCAAATTCTAATCTCTTGAATCCTCCTTGTCTCTTTTTTCTCTTTCCAAATTTATTTCACTGGATTATACTCCTTGAATAACATCTTAAAACCCTAATCTTTCCGATTACTGCTTATACTTTTACTACCTCTACCACTATGGGATTTGAGTCGACAATTGTATCTGTGCTAATATGGTATGGCAACTCGCACTGATGCACGTACGTACGAAGTTCTACGTTATAGAATGACTGAATCTTCCAATTTTCACTGAAACTGATGTCCAAAAAGATCCTTAGTCACTTAACTCGTCCAATTGTTCGGGACCTGAAGAAATCCAAAACCTCCGTTTTAAGAAATGTACTGACGTTTTGTCCTCCATTAGCGAGCATCTTTAACGAATCTTTCTCAACTAATCTTATACCAAAAATGTAGAGAAGGATTAAGATAATCCCAATACCTAAGAAAGTATCTGCTGATAAGGATGTACAATTTAGATTCATAGCAATAACCTTTTCACCTTTTCTCAAAACAATGGAAAAACTATTGCTACTCCCAATTCAATCTGCACTAAAAGAACATATGGATCTACATTGGTTTGCTTACTAACACAAAAGAGGTACCTTATATTCTGTTATTATTCTGCATTATGATAGTGTTCAGCTTGGGGAAGGGTAAGAAGTATGTTCGATGCGAATTTCTAGACTATACCTTTATCTTTGACTTTGTCCCCAAACAACTACTACTGAACAGATTTGCAAGCGTCAACATCGGCAATTGGCCAATCAACTGGCTGGGTTTTTATCTCCTTAGTTAGGTATACACATGAAGTATCCTATCATCTTCAATGTATCACACCATAGAAAATTTAAGAATCATTAGTATTTTGAATTAAAAACACACAGATCAAACACTCAACAATTCATAGTAGAAATTATTCAGTACGTTGTGATTATTTTGTTTAGTCAGTCAGAAAATATCTACATCCTACTGCTATTAGATAGAGTCGAAAAATGGTTGAACAGATGCAAATAAGCTAACAGTTAAACTATAATAATGCCCCGAATTGCCCTGGTACGGCTGGAAGTGGAGAGAGTCAACTCTCCCTCTCCAAATGCTCTCATATGGCCACGCGTATATAACCTCTGCTAAGGAAGTCCTACTCACTGCCTTCTCGTATATGTATCTGGTGCCCCCCTGTACCAATAACATATTAATTTATTAAGGTACACAGTGCAAAAAACAGAGAGCCAGTTATTTATGTATGGATTAACAAAATCACAAACTAACTTAAGGTTACTTAAAATATAACAACAAATAGAAATATCACCATAAATTGTTACTAAACTCATTAATAAACAAAAATCGATTGAGCTACTGTATAAGGAATATAAGATTTTCAGGTGAATAGTGATCTTAAGAAAGGAGGGTAAAGATGCTAGTAGTATAATGTGTAGCTAACATAAGGCATAAGTGGAACGATGTCATGTGATGGTACTTACAAAATATAGAAACGACTATCACATGATCAATTAAGGTATAGTTCACAAGAAGAAATAGGGTAACTATTTTTTAATATATATATTATATAAATGAAGTGATCAACACGTTGATATTGCTTTTTACGTCCATTCCCACTATGCCTAAGAATACATCTTGAAAGACCATAGTAACTGACTACGAAGTGTTTTCGTCATACCTCAGAAACCTTCTAGAAGTTAATGATGAATGAACGTTTGAAACTTGGAGAGACTAGATTTCACAAAAATACGGTAGAATTCCTCTTATCAATCTAATGTATGTCCCTAACTTCTAAGACCAAACAACTTCTAAACAGTATCAAAGGTGTCCCATTTTTTAGTAAACGTATTATGAACTTTCTTATATGTGGATTTATCTTCTCCACGATAATAAAACCACGACTAACTTCCTTATGTATTAAAATTGAATGCGAATACAAGTACCCAGAAGCATTTTAAAATTACATTTCAAAGTAATATTGACGGTGACGATAATCAGATAATTCAGAGTCATTCATTCAACTTGTATATGACTGCATAGTATAAAACTCAGGTTCAAAGAAAACTCCCCCTCTTGTTACAAATATATACAAATTACGATGCACCTTTTCTTTTATCGCAATGATTATTAGTTAATACAATTATTAAATGTAATTTAATTCATTTAACAAGGACAAGCGTATGTAAAACACCTTTGAGTCAAACTTTAACTGTGTCAGCGGTTTGTCAGTTATTCATATCCAAAATAAAATTGGGCACATCGGTTCAAGTTGCTACATTGCATTCACACAGCTAGATAAAATTATAGCTACATTACTCAAAGTCCTTAATCATTCGTTACGATAATGGTGCGGGCTCAACTACGCAGTTTGAACCTACCTACATGGTTCATTCCGATTATCAATGACTTTGTAGGCTCATGCTACGTTTAGGTTTGGTCACCCTAGCTTTCTTCTACAGTACTCTTATACCAGCCAACATCGCACGAGGTGAGTGAGCTAGCGATACTACCTAGCTCTTCCCATACTACGTTAGGCGGGATATGACTAGGGCATGTAGCATACTAGTTCAAAACTAAGTGATTTATTCAGCGTGTCGCCGCTCCACAACTCGTATAAAAGACAAAAAAGGGAATAAGCGAAGCACTCACAAAACAAACATCATCATTTGCTTACTTGTCTAATTTGAAGTGAATACTGTTCATTTGACATCCCGAGGAATGCTTCAGAATACTTGACTGGATCGCTTAACACAATACCGGAAATTAATTCTCTTAAATTACTGACTTCAGCAATATTTGTTACAACTTCTGTACCAATTTTTAAATGATTGTCTTCATTATTCATACAGAAAAGAACACTTGTAAATAGACAAGAATTATCAGATGGTGCAGATAATCGGACAATATGTGATTCAGATTTTTCATTAGTGATTATTTCATGTTCATGAGGTTGATGATTTACAGTTTGTGAGTTGACATTTGTTGGTTTTTCTTCCGTTACATCAACAGTAAGCATGTCACCCGAACGAAGAGGGATCTACAGATTCATATATCATTTTTAAAAATAAGACGATTTTTATTAATAGACTAGATTACAGTGCATTAAGTGTATCGACAATTTCGCACAGATATATGCATTACCGTGATATATACGTGGATGTGAAGGGACAATGACGATTCCAAACAATCAAAACAATGACTGATAATCAAGAGTGTAAGCCATAAAAGTCAGACCAAAAAGGGAAGTAATATTGAAGACACTGGTCTGAGACTTGTTTACTTTCCTTACTAAAGACTATCCTGAATAATTTCATCATATAGTTACATTTCATTAAAAAATAGTTTTTTATACAAAAAATGACATTAAGTGAGATACTGAAAAATGGGTACTGTTGGATAGGAATATTTTCATTCTTACTTGGGGATACGAGACTGAAAAACCTACAAACTAATATCCTCCGATTGCTTATGAGATTTTATTATATGCCGATACTTGTATATAAGAATGCCCTTTTATTGCCCCCAAACACCATGGTACGGCTAAGAGTGGGGAGAGTCAGGTCTCACTCTCTAAATGCTCTCACATGGTCACATGAATACAACCACTACCAGCGAAGTCTTACTCACTCCCTTCTCGTACCACGTGTGTTGTTTAAGAAATTCAGAGGACGAAAAGCAAATGTCCGGAGCTTTAACCGGGTTGGTCGACACGTAGACTCCACCTAGGGGAGTTAGAAAACACTCATTCCAAACCAGTGGTATACATGGGCTACAGGATCCTGAAGGAACAGATCGAGTATGTACCTATTATTGGTCACCGGCTACCATGAGACTGCATCTCCTGATGTTGCTCCATTGCCTTGTGGATCACATCTTGAGGTCGAGGGCTCCGGGTGTGGCCTCCTACGAAAACCACCTGCTTCGGTTTGAGCACCCGTGCAGTACCCTAGCCCTCACATAAATCGAATGATTTATGTGGAGCATATCTATTTGGTGCCTCCTTATTTATGTGTTTAAATAAATAAATGAATAATGCTATTTTATTACGCAAAATCTTAATCAAGAGAGCTTCTATAAAATTAGACTTTTTACTTTAGTTAGCGGACAAGGGAGAAGAGGATAGAACTCCAATTAACTTTATCGAAGTTCGAGTTGCGAAATAGCAGCTTAGTGTACGAACGTATAAGAGACACAAATGCCACGAGAGGAAAGTATACACACTACATGTAAGTGGAGAGAGGGGTTAGAAAAGGTTGATTTCAAAAATAAAACACATTATCTTTCACCACAGATTATCGATGAAGATAAGACTTGTAAAGTGCAAATGGAGTATATTAAAGACTATCCATAAAAAGTTATATGTGGCTGACCTCAAATAGTTGTCTCTCGGTCTTTGATCATGCCTCAAGACTACCTCTAACCCAGTCTGCTTTTCAGGTGCCTCAGAAGTAATTATTCTCCTAAGGCATAGGTAATCAAGGAGTGATATATATATATATATAATGTACCAAACCACTTCTAGTATAGATGAATTTTTTTAAAAGGTTATACGACTAACCTCCCAGAGATGTTTACTAAGACTTGAAATGCTACAATCCAACTTTTGGGGAGGATAACCATAATAAAGTGATATACGAGATTGTGTAACACCTACAAGTGAAGTAATTGTTTGAAGTAGTTCATTGATGGTTGAATCAGCAGTTAAATCACTCAAAGTATACTGTCCAGTACGAAATCGACATCGTAATTTTAACAAATCTTTGGAATTTAATGGACATGCTTGCATTTGCACAACAATGAAGTAGTTATCTGACTATATACCTAAAATAAATGAGAAATGAACAAACAGTAGATAATGAAAGGTATAGCACAAAAGAAAGGAACTAAGCAAATGCTTCTATTTACAAATCTTTATTTACAACATCTTTTTCAAGGTATTTTGCAACTAACTCAATAACATCAGGTTTCATGAATGCATCTACAATCTGTTCGAAGTTAAGAGTATTAACAACATCGGATGTGGAATTTTCTTCTGAAATACTAAATAAACTGTCTAGCTTTTCTGAAGTTAAAGGTGTCCAATTGATGATACTAGAAAACCTAGCTTGTTTTGAAGGTTCTTCTAGATTCTCTTCTCCATTGGAAGACGATTCATTTGGATTTTGATGAAAAAGTATATATAGATAATCCAATAGTTGTTTAAACCAAAACTCATTTTCATATGTTGCTTGTTCAGATGGATGTAATAAAACTTTATGATCACTACGATCATAATTAGATAACAAAGAAAAGCCGACTAATTGTGTGAGACATTCTCTAAGGCGTGCTTTATTATCAAGTGAAGGTTGGTCAATCCATAAGTTTACTGAACAAGTAAAATCATATTCAGATGATGATTCAACAAAATGCCACCAATTTCTTGGGACAAAAAGAATATCTCCTGGATAAAGTGTTACAGGATAGGGAGTTGTTTTTAATATGAGAGGATGTTTTTTGCAGTTAGGTAATGTGAAATTAACTTTGCTAAAAACAGTAGATTCTTCTAAAGGTAATCGAGTTTCATACATATGTGGGCTATCCGAAGGTGGAAATAATATCCAGCGTTTGGACCCTTTGATTTGTACTACCAGATTAACTCCGTAGGTATCTCGATGACAAATGGTATGAGCTTTAGACGATCCAAGCCAAAATGTTGGACTGATATTACTTTTTAGAAACGGGAACAATTCTTGGAACGATAAATCTTCGACTAAACCTTGAAAATCAGGTGACTGATTCATATATATGTAATCCGCATAAGCCCACCAAGATTCTTTAGGGTACTTAGAAAAAGGATTACTCATATTGTCTACACCATCTATCCATTCATTAAATTCTGATAATGTTGCATTAACAGACGGACAAGATGTCTCCCACTGTACTTCGATACTTTCTTTTTTAGCCAGACGAAATTTCAAGTTACTTTTTATTCTCCCTGACAGATAATGCAGATCCCACTTTTGGCAGGCTTTCCATGTATAGGCACCATTTTTAGCAACATAAGGATGTTGAGGATTAGGAAATTGTGACAGTAGGATTTCAGCAATATCCATCTAAATTAGAAGTTTAAAATAAACTCGTAAACCATGTTGTAACACTAATATCACTAAAGTCTGCTTAGCTGAAGCTCAGGAAACATAAAGTAAAAAGTTTGATTTAACGAAATATTTCGTGTAACTAAAATCAACTATATGATTTTACCATTTCTGTAGGGAGTTGAACAATGTAAACGTGCACTAAGAAAAAGCAGACGATTACAAGCTATTATTAGGTGATTCGAGGTAATTAGCAGGAAGTCCTAAACTTGGATTTTGTGCTAGTTGTTACGCGCTGGCAAGACGTATTTGAATTTTTGAGGGTACCGATGCTATTCATAATTTGAGCTGACATCACCCCATGTCATAAAAAACGAGCTATTCGGGTAGCTATTAGAGCCCTGTAGGACAGAAATTTACACTGAATGATCGCTGACCAATTACGTGCGATTTGTACGTATTTGCATAAGAATGAAACAGCCTAGAGAGTCATAACGTATGACTATGAATAAAAAATACATTGGCCTGAACTGCTGCATCACTTTAGCAAAGATGAAATTAGCAAGGTAAATAACAAATAATTTGACATAATATTAATATTAATGATACCAAAAGTTAACATAGCGAACATGGTTTGAAGAGAAGGAGCGAAATGAAAAAGTTAAAATCTGACTCGTCTGAAAACAGTTCAGAGGACCTCTGCTTAGACAATTTGAGAGACACTCGGATTATCTGGATGGCTGCACAAGTTAAACTTTTTCATATTACCCTACCGCATATTAAGAACTGGATTATTTATAATGTACATGACACTCAATTATTTCGGACCTGATATTGTCTGTCCCCTCCCCCGCAACTAATTTAGAACAACTTGGTACCATAGGATAGTTTGAAATTCTAAGAACGATTGAGCCCGTCTGGAACAACTTTTTACACACAAACATACGGGACTTTGGAATTCATGTAGGGCCATTGAAATATGACCGGGATTTATATAAATCATCTGGCAGTCGAGTCACTGAATATCAAACAGCTTGCTGACCATCGTCAATATCAAAGACAGCCAACGTGCATCAACTAACTGCAGTGGTCATACTCTGTTCTTGTATCTATTCTTACTAATACATTCCTGTCATGACGTTGTTTTAGTTGTACAGTCATCAACAACAGTACCTGGATACGATTGAAGGGTAATCCATGTTAGCTAATAACCGCGAGATGTGATTTTGAAGTAAGCTGGGAAGCCACGACATTCTCGTTCAGGCCGAGTAAGCCCCAGATCATCGACACATATCGCCGACGTTGACAACCTACACTGGCGAGTAAGACTTTGAGTAACGCAACCTGTTATTATCTTTATGGTTGCATTCTATACTCACTTCTATCATCGCATAGGTTTGTCAGTTACTGCAAACATTCGCTGCTTTATATTAATGTCGATTAGTATTCACACTTAACTAACTAGTTTAATTGATCGAAATAGCAAGTTAACTTCGAATATAATCGGCTATTATAATTTTTTAACAAGCATTAGCAGTATGTGAATGCTCCCGCGTAATATGTCTGGTAAATATCTACCACCCGTAAGTAAAGTCACAAGGTAACATGAGCGCAACCTAATCTCCCGATTTCGGGGAAGTCGCTATAGAAAATTTTGTGTAAATTGCACAAAGACCCCGAAATGTCCCCAGATATGAGGAAGCCCCCCCCCACAATGTTGGGGATTTCTCAATATTTTTCCAAAATAGGGAGGCTAGGACATGTCTGTAACTTATTCGCTCATATGAGCAAGAGTCGATCAGCTATCAATTATAAATTCATCACCAACGTGCACAATTCTTGGGATTATATGCATACGAAAACATGACTAGAAGACTAACAGCCATCCGGGATTCGACCAACAAAACACATCTGAATAAATATAAATGACAATGGAACTATGTCTAAATGTTTTATCCTCACTTTAGCAACCAATAAACAACTGTAGGATTTACTAAATGTCTGACATCAGTTGAAAGGAATTGAAAAATAAATCTTAATCATGATTTGTTCTCAATAGTTTGTTTTTACTATAGTAAAAAGGAATATATCCTTATTACTGAAGACTATAGTCTTCACTATAGTGACGTCACAAACTTATTTCTGTTCAGAATTAAAGGACATTAAAGTCTTTTATGCATACCGATACTGTATATGTAACTGTTTTCATAAAAATATCTGAAAGTAAAGGACGCCACACTAAACTATGTAATGAACAATAAGATCTAGGTAATTCGCCTCATAATCCGTCATGTAGTGAAAAATATGTTTTTCAAAGCATAGGGTTTAGTTCCTAGTCCTAACTAGGAAAGTTCTTGAACTTTCATATGAGAACCTGAATACTCAAGACTACCAAACTCTCACGATCCCAACAAAAAAGAAAACCAACATAAATGATGCATTACCGTCCTTCAGATAAGTTTGAAGAAGCCAATCAGATCCAAGGTAGTTGCTCGTGGATTGAGCGCGCGAGAATTAATATGAATTATACAATTTCCAATACCTTTGTGATATACTGTCTCTTTAGCTCCAGCGTTTTGTATTTAAAAACCTCCCCCAGGTCTTTGGCGTTGCTAAGTTTGATATGACTACTCGGCTGAGGAAAACTTTTAGATTTTGCTGGACATAATTAAAATGGTTCAAATAGTTCAAATGATTGTGGACGGAATAGAAGCAGCTTTCGCTTAACGGGCTTCCGTGTCTAGTAACAGGGGATCACCAATACCTTCAGGCAGGAACCTAGGTATATTAACGATAATAGAGGAAAAAAGAAATTGATAAATCATAATAAGATGTTATCCTTAGTCCTGTAGGGCCAGCGAAATGTCACTGAGCCCTAGCCAAATCACTCGGCAGTTAGGTCATTAAATATCGAACAGACCATCGATCCCTACCAAGTCCAAGGACAACCAACGCGCATCAGTTAATCGTACGCCATGGACTGGCTCATGCAGCAGTGGTCTTACTTTCGATTGTATCTACTTTATCAGTATGGGGGTTGTGGAGATTGTTAAGTTTTTGGTTGAGATCATGAATTAATTGATGTTAGACCACCGTTGGAAACCTGGAAGCACTGGACGGCCGTTTCGTCCTAGTATGGGACTCCTCAGCAGTGCGCATCCACGATCCCGCACCCCGCGGGATTCGAACCCAGGACCTACTGGCTTCGCGCCTGAGCACTTAACCATTAGACCACTGAGCCGGCATCCAATGGTGTTAGTGCCTAACATCAACCAATCCACGAAATTGCGCGACCGCCTTCCATTGTACTGAGGTAGATACCTGTCTCTACAAGACACGGATTAGCTCCACTGGTCACTGGTCTACTTTAACTGATATGTTTCTGTAATGACGTCCTCTGTGTTGTACAGTCTTCAAAGCATCTATAGTACCTTGATACGTCAATGGGGTAGTCCACGTAAGGTTCTGACCACAAGGTGTGACTTCGACGTTAGCTGTTTCGTCACACCATTCCCGTCTAATTCGAGTAGGTCTCCAATCATTTCGACATAGAGCATCTACGTTGGTGATCTACAGTCCTTAAGAATAGGTCAAGTTTCCTGGGACGTCGCTTGGACTAGTTCAGTCGGCAGCGAACTCCAGCATTTGACAACTCTTAAAGAGTAGAATTCATGTCTACAGTCCGTTCTGCTATGTTGTATCTCCAGTTTCTGGATGTTGCCACTTGGATTTGTACTGGGACTAAGCTTAGGTAGGTGTTTAAGAAAATGTCCAGAAGTGTTAACAATACTGTAAGCCATTAGGTCACATCTAGGACGCCTATACTCTTATGGGTAATGGTTGAGTGATTGGAGGCGCTCTTCATAAGGTTTAAATTTGAGTCCTGAACTGATTTCGTGGCTCACCTTTGGATACGCTCCAGAGTGTCCTTGTCCTTTTGGAATGAGGGAGGAAATACCATGTTTCTGTACTCTAAATGGGGACGAATAAAACTGCTGAAGATTATTTGGGAAGTTCTTCCGTCAAACTGGCCAAGAATGAGCTTCAATGTTACCAATGCAAGGTTTGCTCGAAAGGCATTCTTGTCACAGCTAGCGTACGACTTCATTCGTAGGATACCAGGACTCCTAAATCTTTTGCGACTCGAGATACTACTACAGAGGAGCTTCTTAAGTTGTAGTTGTAGTCTGCAACATGTCTCAGATAGACTACTTTACACTTTGAAGTGTTAAAGGAAAGTCCGTTATCGTCTGTCCAACTTTGAAGTCGAGTCAGATCCTCATGAAGTGCCTGTATATCGTCTTGGTTGCATATCTCTCTCCAAAGTTTCACGTCATCAGCAAAAAGTGATGAGTCTGACGACACCTATTGTGGGAGATCATTTACATAAATGAAGAAGAGAAGGGGTCCCATTATTGAGCCCTGGGGGACAACACTAGGACATTCCATGGCCTGAGATAAATTGAAGTTAACCCTCACACTTAAACGTCTACTTTTTATATATGAAATGAACCAGTCAATTAGAGGTAATTTGATACCCAATCGTTTGAGCTTATTGATAAGACATGTATGGTTGACCCTATCAAAAGCTTTTGAGAAATCAAGGTAAATGATATCAACCTTCTACTTGCGACCAAGGATGCTTGTCCATCCGTCCACCGCAGTCAGCACGTTGGTTATACAGGAATGGCCCTTCCTGAAATCATGCTGTTGGGGTGAGAATAAATTTAAGGATAGTAAATAGTCGTGTATACTATCACATATCAGGGACTCTATGATTTTTGAAGGCATAGAGAGAAGAGCCACTGGTTGGTAACTTGAAGGTTCGCTGCGTCGACCTCCTTTGAAAATTGGTGTGATGTGAGCCAGCTTCCAAGTTTCCGGAAGTTTGCCTCGGCTTAGCGAGTGTGAGAACATCACGCCAATCGTTGTTGCTAGGATTGAAGCTGTCTCCCTCAGCATAGCAGAATGAACCATATCTGGGCCAGGAAAAGTGTCAATTCTTAAGTGCTGCAGTTTCCGAAGCACCAAGTCAGCGCTCAGATTCCCTTTGGAAAGTCCTTTGGAGTTGCAGATGAAGCTGTCATCAGTATAGTTGATGTGGATCGGTTGAAATGTCCTGGAGTATTGTTCAGCAAAAAGGTTAGCGTCGTCGTCCTCGTTATTGGTCGGACCAATAGGACCTAGTAGTTGGGAAACTCCAGTTTTGGCTTGTCGCAGAGAGGCTGCACAACGAAATAAGCTTTTCGGATTAGAGACAAATTTACCCATAAGCTTTATCTGGTACTGAAGTCTGTCTTTTCTTAGAGCCTTCGTGCATATGTTCCTTATATGTTTGTATTGCCTGTACGCGCCGTTGTCAGTTTGTATTCTGCCCAACAGTGCCTTCTGCGGCTTAGCAAACGGAGAGTGCGGTTCTTGACGATTGTAGGTTGCTTGTAGCTATTGAGGACTGTTTGAGGAACTGAATGCTTTATTGCACATAAGAGCGTGTGCAATAAGAAATCCCAGTGAGCATCCACATCAGGTTGTGGGTGAACATCCCAATCCACCTGTTGTAAATAGTCCTATAAAGCTGACACATTCAACCGTTTGAAATTCCGGTGCATGTTGTTGGTGGAATATCTTAGCTCAGTTTTGCCGACAAAATTGAAGGCTATCACGGCGTGATCGCTTTCCCCCAGGGGTGTCAGGATTGAGAGGTTTTCAACTAGGAATTCTTCGTTTGTAAATACCCAGTCTAAGCGCGACGGTATCTGACTGTTTCTCTAACGAGTTGCCGACTTCACATTTTCGAATTAGTTGTTCCACAGACTCTTTAGAAAGGTTATATAAGAGAGATTTTGGTTATGTCTTAACAATGGCTTAAAACAAAGTAGTAACATTGGTGAATGTTTTCTGATGCCTATCCAAATAGTCCATGAAGTTGAACCGTATCTACACGAGGCAACATGTAGGGTCAGTGGAATGTCATTTAGTCGTAACAAAACAATTTAGCCCACTATATGTCGAACAGCTTACTACTCTTTTTCAAAACCAAGGACAATCAATGCTTATTATTCGACTGAACGCCATGGACAGGCGCATTTAGCAGTGATTTCGTCTTGTACTTCTAAAGCCTGTTAGTATTAACATGTTTTGCCTATTGAGACTGTTTGTTTTGGTCACCGAAGAGGCAGATCCACCTGGTCATCACGATAGCAGGGTAAGTATTAACCTCAAAGTGTCACTTCGATGTTAACTGAGTCGCATCATTGTCGACCAACTCGACTAAACCTCGATCATCCACGCTGAACACATACCATGGTGACCTGCCAGTCTACCGAACATTGTCGGGATCTAGAAAAACACCGTATATTTTTCAGTCTCACTCCATGGAATGACTTATGAAACAGTGGCTCTTTTGTTTACCCTACCAAACTTATAAATTTTTATCCAGTGTTTGTTCTATAACTGCTCACATACTAACGCCTGTTACTCTTTCCTGAAGGAGCACAGGCCACCCACCAGTATTCTCAATCCACGTCTGTCCTAGGCAAACCTTTCCAGTCGCGTGAGGGGCTGTTCACACTTATCATGTCTGCTTCCAATTCCTAACGTAGTGTGTGCCCTGACCTTCCAATTTTCAGCTTCCCTTCAGGATTTCGAGTTAGATATTGCCTCATAATGCAGCATGATGATTTGCGTAATGTATGCTTTACTCCAATAATCTCGCACTAATTTTCTTCTTAGCTTAAGGCTGGTTTGATTTCTCACACAGTAAGTAGAGGTATCCGACCAACGGACATTGAGTATCTTGTGTAGACAACTGTAGATAAATAATTGTCCTTTTTTCAAGATGGTTGTGTTAGTTCTTCAAGTTTCAGCCCCATACAGTAGAACTGTCATGACGTTCGTATTGAAGATTGTGATTTTGATATTAGCTAACGGTTGTTTTGAGTTCAATATGTTCTTCAACTGTTGGGATGCCTCCCTTGCTTTGCCAGTTCTTAAATTTATATCTGCATCTGATCCTTTTCGTTCATTGATGACGCTTCGCAGGTATGTGAATGTTTCCAACTCTTCCAGAGTTGCTCCATCATGTGTGACTGAATTGGTGTTCTCCGTGTTGTATTTGAGGATGTTACTTTTCTCCTGTATGTAGAGGTTTTCTGATGCAGAGGCTGCTGCTACACTGACTGCCTCCCCCCACACTTGTTTATGCGTATCGGATAAAAGAGCAAGGTCATTTGTGAAGTTCAAATCGTCTGGCGGAATCCAATCTATCCATTGTGTTCCGAGTTTCCCTCCAGATATGGAGGTCTTCATAATTCAGTCAACCACTAGAAGAAAAACAAAGGATGAGAGTGAGCAGCCTTGTCTGACTCCGATGCTTATTTGGAATGAGTTGGTAAGCTGTCCTCCATGCACCACTTTGCACTGTAGTCCGTCGTATGAGTTCAGGATGATGTTGCCAAATTTTTCAGGTACACCTTAGTGTTCTCCTATTCACATTGTCTGACGCTTTCTCATAGTCAGTGAAGTTGATGAATAGTGACGAGTTCCACTCAACTGATTGTTCAACGATGATCCGTTGTGTCACAGTTTAGTCTGTGCACGACCAATTCTTACGAATCCAGATTGTTGATCTCGAAATCGGGCGTCTCCTGAGTCTTTCTTGCAGTTTAGAAACACTATGTCGAAGAATTTTCCCGGCACAGACGGTAGTGCGATGCCTCTGTGGTTCTCATATTTGCTCAGATCTCCTTTGTTTGGTATCTTGATGAGGTGTGCTTCTTTTCAAGCCACTTGTTTCCCCTCGTAAATCTTCCTGAATAGAAGGTGAAGCATGTTTGTAGTTACTTCAATGTCTGACTTCAGTGCTTCAGCTGGTATATTGTCAGGTCCTGATGCTTTTCGCTCTTAATTTGTCTGATGACCATCCTGATTTATTCCGTCGTTGGTGGAATGATATATATGGGAAGGTCTCTGTGTACTGTTTCAATGTCCAGTGTGTTCAGCGAGGCTGGTTTACTCAGGCCCTCAAAGTGTTTTACTCATCTGTCACCCTTTTCTAGAATCTCAGGGATTAGCTTGCCTTCACTGTCCTTGACTGGTCTCTCTGGCTTATAATATTTATCTGTCAGTTGTTTCGTTGTCACACATTTGTTTGATAACCCTGAGGTGGCCCCTTTCGCATGCAAAGCGAGCAAGACCCATAACAAAGCAATTTTGACACGTATGGAAGATGGCTGGGAAGCCAACTCCCTTTTTAATTAAGCGTTACTCAGTATTTATAGGCAGACAAAATAAACTATAGACATGTGATGAATCATGGGACATGAAGTGTACACACATATACGCTCATGTGAAAACAGTCAAGGCTAATAAGCGAATAATTGACAAGGTCAAAATATGGCTCAAGTAAAATGAATAAAATAGGATGTCCGGAAGTTAGAATAAGGTATATGGGCTTGCCATAATAACTGACACTACAACCCTTTCTGTTGCAACTTTTTTGCCTGTCGTTGCTAAATCTTCCATGTATTTCTGCTTTTAGGCTTTAATGCTTCTTTACGCTTGCTTGTTTGCTTCTGTGTAATCAGTTAATACAGTGAAAAACTATGAAGTTGTAAAGATAGCAAGTGAATTAAGTTGATAAGGAGCAACATAGGAACTAGCTGACAGTTTATGATAATTACAATTATGGATAAGTTACAGGACATATACCAAGTGAAGCTAGTCCAAGTGGGGGATGGTAATCTCTCGGTGCAACATCTAGTGGATGAAAGTGCAATCGTCTGTAGAGTTTACTCATTGGAAAACAATGTACAGTGAAAATTTTGATTTATCGTAGTCTTCGTATGTTTTTCATCTTTTCTAGTCGTCCTGGAAAAAAAGAAGTAATTGTAAGCGCATGTCGTAATATACTCCAACATGCCTAAAGGCACATAACGAACTAAAAAGGAAAACAAACTAGCACATATTCGTTTACGTAACATGCAATAGAGTAGAAACTATTTTCACACAACTACTTCTTTGAATTTTTTTGGGAAAAAAATAAACATACACACATATGAGCAGATTAGATTAGCATCGGCGTAGTTTGTTGTAAGTTTAATCCCATATTCATTACGGAGTGTTATTCCGTAAAGGAATTTGTGCGGCAGTATATCCAGTGTCAGCTTTCATTGCATTGAGAATACCGAGCAAAATTAGTGGAAGAGCGTCGGTCCATTGTGAAGCGTTTGTAGCTGAGAGTGAAGCTTTCAAACGTCCGTGAAATTATTCTACCAAACAGCTTGCTTGTCTGTGGCAAGCAGTCGCTCGAAATCGTGTGATTCCTAGAAGTGTAGTCAGACAACGGAAAATTCCAGATTTGAACTGGTGTTCATGGTCTCTCGTGATAGGTGAAGGGCGTCTAAAGTTTGCTACTCATCATTTGACGAAGGAGCGGGCAACCATTTCGGCGATAATGTCCTTGATAGGTACTGGTCTTGACCATCGTGTGAAACTGTCCGCATACGTTAAGAAATAGAAGTGTTTATTTGGATCTTCTGAGGGCCTTAGCAGATCAAGATGAAGACGGCCGAAACGAACGTCGGGAGTTTTAGATAAGCCTAAGGGGTGTTTGTTGTGTCTAATCATCTTAGATGTCTGACGACTTACACAGGAGTGTGCCCACTCACTCACATCCTTATTCATACCAGGCGAACAAAATCGTTCTACTATGAGCCTGCTGGTTGCCCGAACACCTGGATGAGAAAGATTGTGCAGCGTATTTAGGGCGTTGCGCCTATAATGTTTCGACAAGATTTGTCTATACCTACCAGTAGATTTGTCGCATAATGGAGTTTCCCTAGCTGATCCATATTTTCAGGATAATCAAAGCACAATACATAGCCGAGGGTTCCCTGTCGTAAGTGCCATACCGCGATTCAGTGTCTCGCAACCATCCAGGGAAGAATGCCAGAGGTTGCTGGCTGTTGTTTATTCATTGTTGTAAAGCTGTGATATTAAAAGGTTCTTTGACGTCCTGGTGTGCGCACATAGTTGCTTGTGTTCGGATGACTTGCAGTACTTAGAATGTTGTGTGTCACGTTCTGGTCACCCCTGCTCTCCTGTTGTACAGAGAAAGAAATCCTTTTTTGGAGTTTTATTCGTAAACTTTGTCCCTCAGCCCTATCACCCACCGTGTTGTCCATCTCTGTACATGATGTAAGATATTTGTCTTTTTTGAAAGAGCGGGGTCGCAAAAACGTTATGAACTTTAAGGTGAGGCATTGGGTGCTTTGTAAAGTTTCACAAACAATATTAGGTGGTAATACTAAAATGTATTTGTATAACTTGATGAGTCACATCTGCTTTGTCTGAAACCGCAGTATAGTTCTCACTGGTATCCAACCCCTCAATGTCTAATAGTCCTAGGTCGCGCTCTACGGAAACGACTAGGAAATTATCGAAGAAGAGCTTGATTAGTCTTTCATATTTTCATTTAAGAATTAATTACTTCATCTGTCTACCAACTACTGCCACATCCCATTCTGACCTTATCATCGTACAGTTTCTCAATGTCGACAAGAATCTGAGGCGCTTGAACCCATTTTTATCTTTTGATCTAAATAGAGTTCAGCTCAGAGTCATAAAGCAATGCGTAGATCTATCTTCCTTCAAGCGCTATTTATACAAAGCCATAGTACCCTTCGAACGCAGAAATGTAGCAATCATACCCGGATACGCTGGGGGTAGCTAGTTGGAAGCTTTCTATGATAGATTTTCTTGTTTTCTGCAGTAGCAAGGGTCATGAAAGAAATTACAAACGAATCCCTTTGAAACTATTTTCCAATCACCATACTTTCTAACTGACTGCACGGTATCCTTCCAAGTAGATCATGTAATACGAAGCTGTTATTTAACTTTAATTCTAAAGGGAGCTGTTGTTTGTTTACTTCTGATAATATCCCGACGTTTAGAATACGTGTTTGTTGACTCTGCCAGTTACTGCTCCACCTATTGTGTTATGTATTATCAACGCTTCTAAATATTATATTTCACAGATAGAATTCATTCTGTACTATGAACTAGACAAATATGACACTGGTTACAATTGTGTGGATAATCAGTGATTGTAGGGAAGTTCGAATAACTGACAAATTTATAAATAGTCAATGAAATTCGTTTTAAACACCCTAGTACTTTCGACTGAATCATAACTTGAAGATAATTTTTGACGTTAAACCTACGTGGGTGTTTACAAAACATTTAACATGTGATCGAAATACCACAATATTCTGTTGATTTGTAGCGTGGTGTCGAGTCGCGGTTGACTATGAACACCGCTACCAAGAAACACGTGCCAAGTAGATCAGAAGGCGAAGGTTGAATGTAACCAAAGAAACCCATAAAATCTCCGAGAAGCCAAATACCAGAAGGCAATTAATGGACCAAATCGAGTTATATATTTGCTGGCGATCTCGTGGTATCGAAAGGATACCGAGATCGTGCCAGGATACAAGCTTGGTTACAGAACGTAATCGAATTCGCGCGAAGTTACAATCAAAGTGTAAGTAAAAGAATGGAAGCACAAAATAGCTGTCATTAGCACAGTTAAACAAAAGCACATTAAAACAAACACTGGTACAGTTGGTTATAATAAGAATTGTTTCTATTAAACCAGTCGTGTTCTCGTGATAAATGGTGAGTCACTACAGGAGCCCCCCGCTAGAAAGGGTTTACACTTTCGATAAATAGTGGTTTAAATCGTGGGACTGATCGGCTGAGGCGCGATTGTAGGACGGAAGAATTGGCGACCAGGAAAGCGATCGTTGATCGTCGAGTTGCCAACGAAAGTCGTTTTCGGAGAACGGTACCAGGAGCGATGTGTTGTATTTATTGTTTGAGTTGGCATGCTACACCAGAGTGGTTTGTATCCAGAATCTGAAGATTGCGTTCGTAGGGAATGCGGACCAGAAACGCTGCAGACGAAGGACGAAACCACGTTGAGCCAAAAGACCAGAAGCGACCGTAACGACCAAGTTCGAGACCAAGCGTATGCCAAGCATTCGAAACCAATATATCGACTGATTGTGTTGACAAGAGCGTGGGTGGCCAATCCAGCTTTCGCCAAAGTTGACTGAAGTCGACGGAACCAAACGGAGATGGTCGAAGGCGTGGGCTCAGGAAACAAAAAGAAAATAAAAAAGAGAAGTGTAACATACGTGTAGCATAGGAATATTCCTACACCGTATCGGTTGTTGACCGTGCGACTAGTCGCGGAAGCGTACGGGCAACCGTACTCGGCGACCGGAACGTAAGACGGTAGTCTCGTTCGCGTCGCGTTATCCTGCAATCTCATCCGAAGTCAAGGGCGGCGTGGTCTGCTGATCTGGACGTGAGACTGTCGTCTCATCCATAGACGGTGCAGATGACGCGTGCTGTCGACTGGGACGTGAGAATGAGGTCTCAGGTGTATCTAGCGTGGGACCTGAAGATGGTTTGAGGATCCCGCTAGGTTTAATAGGTCTAGCATAGAATCTCAGGGAGTCAGATAGGGCACTGTCATCGACGTGTGCTGGTTTGAGACGATCAATGCTGACGATCTCGACGCGGCCATGTCGATCAACCTTGAAGGTCTTTTCGTGACGAGCGATCACGTGAAAAGGACTTTCGTAAGGTTGTTGCCAAGGTTGCGTACCGAATCTACTCGTATGAAAACATGTGGACAGGTAGATAACTCTCGAGAGAGAGCGACCTGTCGATGTTGTATTCGAGTTGACACCGGAGACAGCGTTCGCATAAATGCAGACAGTCGATGGACGTAGTCTGATTTACCGAAATCAGGTCTGCTCCGTGGTGTGGAGAATTCCCCGGACAGACGCAATGTCGTGCCGTATACAAGTTCAGCGGCGGAACATTGGATATCTGCCTTCAAGCTCGTTCGAATACCTAAGAGAACGAGCGGTAAAGTTTCGTACCAGTTGTCGTTCTTGTGTGCTCGTAGAGCACTTTTAAGTTGGTAGTGAAACCGTTCAACTTAACCATTTGGTGCTGGGTGGTAGACGGTAATGCGTGTGCGTATGCATTCCGTACCAAGCAGCTGGGTCAGCGAGGAGAATACCTAATTTCTCAAATAATTTCAAATAATTTCTCGAATAAAGCATGGAATTCATCGTCACGCGAATAAAAAGTAACAAGGATTCGGTACACATAAATGGGAGTCTATTATATTAATACTATTCTTATCGTTATCCGTCATGTCGAGTATATTATATATTAAAAAGTAATATGAAAATATACGACAGACGTGGATAGATAAAACATAGACTCACCGAATTGGCTTCTTTGGGAGATTTGACCAGAGGTTGAGACGTGTTCCGAAATACGGGTCACCAATTGTATCTAGCGTGGCGTCGAGTTGAGGTTAACTATGAACACCGCTACCAAGAAACACGTGCCAAGTAGATCAGAAGGCGAAGGTTGAACGTAACCAAAGAAACCCATAAAATCTCCGAGAAGCCAAATACCAGAAGGCAATTAATGGACCAAATCGAGTTATATATTTGCTGGCGATCTCGTGGTATCGAAAGGATACCGAGATCGTGCCAGGATACAAGCTTGGTTACAGAACGTAATCGAATTCGCGCGAAGTTACAATCAAAGTGTAAGTAAAAGAATGGAAGCACAAAATAGCTGTCATTAGCACAGTTAAACAAAAGCACATTAAAACAAACACTGGTACAGTTGGTTATAATAAGAATTATTTCTATTAAACCAGTCGTGTTCTCGTGATAAATGGTGAGTCACTACAGATTCATGTGTCTTTTTATAAAAGAATTTACAACATGAATATTTAGTGAGTAGATCATTGAAAGATAAAACTATAAATAGAAGAGATAATCTCTTCGAATAAGAATATTTGACTCAAAGATCTCGATGGAGTTTTGTAAACTATGTATATGGCTACTTTTAAACAGTGGGTAGGACAATATAAACGAGGAAAGAATGGAAATAACAAAAACGTGGTTCATATTTAATTAACTGAACAAACATCTACTATTCTTAATATTATGGATAGAAATCACCTTATAAATTAGTTGTTATCACTTTATATCGTTTGTAATAGAATAATCATATACATGTAAGAGTAAACAAAGTTTTTGGAAAAAGAATTTGCTAATATGGTCAACAAAATGAAGTGATTCGGTATCATCGAAAGTGTTTTCAAAGATTCAATTCAACAGCTTGGAGTTCTGAAGATTTCTGAATTTCATTAAAATCATGAACTGATCGAAGCTAGGTCATCATTGAAAACCTAGAAGCACTGGATGGCCATTTCGTCTTAATATTGGACCCCTCAATGGTAAGTACCCACGACTCAAAAAGCGACAACCGAATCGATTCATGATTTCAAATGAAATCCTACAATCTCCACAACTCCATACTGACAACTATAATGTGCTGATTAGTGAGAGGAGATTTCTGGTGTTCTAGTGAGAAGTGATGATCAGCGAAGCTAAACTGTATCTGGCGTGAGACAGTTGCTCATCAAAGACAATGGAAGACGGTCATGCAATATCGTGGATTGGTTGAAGTCAGAGGTTAACACCATTGTATGCTGACTCATTGATCTGAAAGTTGAGCATTCATCGCTTTTAAATTTTAGTGATAGTCCAAACTTAGATCCTTTCATGTTTTCAATGGAGCTTTATGTTGAGATAGATGATAATGTTACTTAAATTACTTAAAATAGCCTCATTTCCGAAAGATATAATTTAGAGCTGAAAATATGAAACTGTTCTTTAACAAGATTGATGATTTAACAGAGAAAGAGATCTCAATAGAATTCAATCGACTTTCACCAGTGACTACAAATAAGTTATCATCCAATAATAAATTATTTAGTTTATTGGCTATCATCATCAGTCGGCACTGATAGTTTAACTGACGTCCAAATAATTTAATACTTGTAAATAAACAATATATTTTGTGTACGTTTAAGGACATAGCTGTGGTTATTTTTATATCTTTGATATTGTGATGTGTTTATGATGTCAGGTATAATGTAATGAATACATACATAGTTTGAATACCGAATAGTAAATACGTAACACTTTTGGAAAAGGAAAAATAGTTAGCAAATTCAATTGCATTTGAATGACTTATGATTCTAAATTGTCATCAATTGAGATCATGAACCGATTGATGTTAGACCACCATTGAAAACGTGGAGGCAGTGGACGACCGTTTCATCATATTGTGGGACTCAGCAGTTCACATCTATGATCACGCTAGCGCCGTCCGAACCCAGGGCCATCAATCTCGTGCGCGAACGATTAACCTCTAGACCATTGAGCCGGCTACATCCAACAGTGCTAATGTCTAACTTCAGCCAATCCAAGAAATTGCGCGACCATCTATTGTACCTGTCTTTATGCGACACCGATTAGCTCTGTTGGTCACGGCTTCTCAGCTGATTAGTTAATTGATTTTGCTAAGCGACTTTTAGAGTTCTAATAAGCAGCTATGACCTGTGGAGACCAATTATATAACATGTAAGCTAGTTACACACTAATGGCATAAGAAGGTGATTATGCAGTAACGTAAATTAATTTTAGTCAGAAATGTTGTTTATTTTGAATTTTATTATTGACTGAATTATGGTGATTAGATCTGTAATATGATGATCAAGTTAAACGATCGGATATCACAATTCAATTCGTCTAATGTTAGTCGATGATGAATAGACTCAAAATGGAATGAAGTTTAAAGTGAATTGATTCGTCCTGAAAAAAGTTCAAATCTGTTTGAGTGAGACTATGACTAATGACTAAACGGATCAACGTTCATTATTTAAGCGTGATAACTTCATCTCTAGATATCCTATTCCCATATATATATTGGTTATCAAGCATCTGACTGTAATATAAAGTATTGTTTTATAATCAATTACCAGAATATTTCGAGTAGACCATACCAATGAGTACCAACCAACACAATATATAGATCAAGTAAGGCTCTGATTATCTGACATGAATTCATCTAATAAAATACATGAAAAACACCATAATTATTGGAAGTATACTGAAGGACTTGAGCTACTCTTAAAATGACCTCAAGTTATTGTTAAGTTCGCTACTTGATTAACGCAGAATATGGTTTACGACTACGACGCTCGAACGTTGAACTTCACCGTCGCAAATCAGAAGACAGAAGAAAAGCTGGAGAGGTGTTTATTTGGTAAGGATCAAAGTGTACAGAAAACCATGGGTATTTATATATATTAGCATTTGCTAAATCAACATTATATTTTGGCCCATCCGCTAAGAAACATATTATGCTACTGACCAATAGTAGCATACCACGTTGGTATTATAGAAAGCTCTATCATTTTCTGATTGGCTGGAACTCTTCGGCTTCTTTAGGGTCTCTGGAGGCCCCGTTGTAGTTCTCGGAAACCGACTATACAGTTATAAAAGCTAATGTTTAATCAAGCAGAAAGTAAATAAATATAAAGGATCAGAAAAGTTTTTGTGGAGATTGAATTGATTTCAACAGTTGTGATCATGAGCCAATTGAAGCTAATTGTCAGTTTTTAATCAGTACTGCTTCGATATTGCCTTAGATCAAAAGCTTTATAAGCAAAGATGGCTAGTGGTTAGCAGTGGAGTCTAGAGCGCGCGTTTTGTCTTACTTGGGACTCGTCAGTTGGATGTATCTGCATCTCAAACTTGTTGATGTTCACTCTGAGACTCGAACCCAGTGCCATTCGCTTCAAACGCCATCGCGTTATCCACTCAGCTACTGAGTTCCGATAGCCACCTGCTTGTGAATTGGGGCGAAGTTTTAAATTCACTTAGTGATGTTTACTTGTATCTTCCCATTGTCATTTAGGACTGCAATTAATCTCCAGTTGGTATATGTGCATCCTGTGTGGACTGCCTCGATATCGCCTAAGTCACAAGCATTATAAGCAAAGGTGGATAGCGGCTAACAGTGGAATCCAGGATGCGCGTTTCGCCATACTTTGGACTCGTCAGCTGGATGTTTACTCCAGAACTGATTTAATAATCTTATTTGAAATGATATTGTTAATTACCTTTTCATGGACCATTTTAACACATAATCAAATACGATATTCATATTAAATAGTCATAAAATTATGAATTTTACAAAGTCATTTTTAACTTATTTCAATAAGTTGTCAATTAAAAGTGTGTGTTAGAAAGTATCAAGTTTAATCTTTTATTAATCTTGAAGAGATTAGTAGTAGTGAGGACAGAACATTCAGATCAATAAATCAATCTTTTTTATCAAATTTTCTGTTGATTGAGATGATGAATCGATCGATTTTAGACTACCATTGAAAACCTGGATCAACTGGATGGCTGTTTCGTCATAGTTTGGGACTCCTCACCAGTGAGCATCCACTATTCCACGCTCTGGATTTGAACCCAGAATCTTTGGTTTCGCGTTCGATCGATTAATTTCTAAACCACTGAGCCGGACTGCATCCAACGGTGTTAAAATCGAACATCAACCATTCCACGAAATTGAGCAACCATCTTCCATTGTCTGAGGCACATACTTGTTTCCACCTAACACGGATTAAAGTTTGTTTCCTTGTAATAGAAATATATCATATTATAACTTTCACAGCGTGAAGTATCAGTTACTCTGTATGATATTCTATCATCATTACAAACATAGGATATCTTCAAAAATAGGACTCCTTAACACTATGAAAATACGACTAAAGAAAGGATGGAATGTAAACATTTATAAACTTGGGATAAATGGTAAACTGCCTAGTCACTAAGTCGAAACCCTATGGCTTACATTTTTCAATTTCAGTTAATTCCTAACATATTGTAATGATCAAGCAACGCGGTTTGTAATGGATATTGGGATTATGGAACACCATTTGTTACAATATCTTATTTATTATTTATTTAAACAGATATACATTGGTACAGGTAGGCACTAAATTGATATGCGCCACATAAATCATTCGATTTATGTGACTGCTGGGATACTGCCCGGGTGCCTAAACCGAAGCACATGATTTTCTCAGGCAGCCACACCCGGAGCCTTCGACCTAAAGGTTCAATCCATAAGGTCATAGAGAAACTTCAGGAGATGCAGTCTCATGGTAGCTGGTGATCAATAATTGGTTCATACGCCATTTGGTCCTTCAGGATCCTGGAGCCCATGTGCACGATTGGTTTGGAATGAGTGTTTTCTAACTCCCCCATGTAAACTCTCCGTGTCCATCAACTCGATTAAAGCACCGGACATTCGCTTTTCGTCCTTTTAATTTCGTAATCAATACCCGTGGTGCGAGAAGGCAGTGAGTCGGACTTCCCTGACAGTGATTGTACGCACATGACCGTGTGAGAGCATTTGGAGAGGGAGAGCTGACTCTCTCCACCCTCAGCCGTACCAGGGCATTTGGTGGCAGGTTACAATGTCTACTGATCTTATGATTATTATCAAAGTGATGTGTTGATTATTTTGCTATTCTTATGTGAGTGATATTCTTCAGAATGTTGATTTTGGTCACGATATTCTGTTATCTAGTGAAATATACAGATGAAATTTGGCAATTGTGATTCTTCTGTGCTTCAATTTCTGTAATAAAACGGTCATTTTGTTCTTTCTGATTATTAAATTTGCCCAGTTAAAACTTCAAAAGAAACATCATTAGTGAAATTGTTTACCAAAGTCAATTTTTAGAAATGTATATCTGAAAAGTAAATGGTAGAGGCCCCTAAACGCTCTCACATGGCCACGTGCATACGACAACTATCATGGAAGGCCTACGCACTACCTTCTCGCACTACGGGTATTGATTACGAAATTGAGAGTGCGAAAAGCGAATGTCCAGCGCTTGAACCGGGTTGGCGGACACGTAGACTCCACCTAGAGGAGTTAGAAAACTCATTACAAACCAGTGGTATACATGGGCTACAGGATCCTGAAGGAACAAATGGAGTATATACCTATTGTTGGTCATCAGCTACCATGAGACTGCATCTCCTGATGTTGCTCCATTGCCTTGTGGATCACACATTTAGGTCGAAGGCTCCCCCTAAGACCCCCTAAGAGAACCACCTGCTTCGGTTTGGGCATCCGAGCAGTATATCAGCCCTTACACAAATCGAATGATTAATGCGGCGCATATCTATCTGTTACCTTTTTGTGCCAATGTTTATGTGTTTAAATAAATAATATATAAATAAATGATAATATGAATAAATAATCTTCATACTACTGAAATAGAATTTAAGTGTTCAATGGGTAATTAAATCACTCTTTATGAAAAGTATACAATGAAATTTAAGATTTCACAGTCAAATGAGTTTAGTTAAAGTTTTATCATACATTGCTTTTTAACTATAATAATAATAATAATAGTGATGTGGTGTGTGCTACTGATTTCGACAGATATAAGTAGTATGTATGATCAATCGAAACTGCAATACCTGGTGGCAGAAGATTAAGAAGATCAAAGAAAAGTGAACGAGAACAAAGAATGGTTTGTGTGGAAACGAAGTAATAATGAAGTTTGAGACGATTGATTGCAAATAAAGTATCCACTGTATAGCTCTGAGATTTTACTAAGAGCTTCTGTAATGTTGTGCTGACTTTCTATTATCCCCACTTTCGTTTACGTTCATTGCAGTGGTACATTATTGCCTAAAACTTCTACCCTAATCAGACATGAAATGTATTAAATGATAGTTACCAGTTCAAGTATTTAAACTAAACGTGTCTCATTAAATCAGGTACAATGAAATTCATATCTTGAATGGTGGAGTTTCAAAAACTCAGTTAATTAGAAGAAAAATCGATGTGAGAGTTTTATGGTTAAAAACAATTGAACAATTATATAGTTGTTTTTAATAGTTAAGTTCATGAATCAATAGAAGCTAGACAACCGTGGAAAACTTGGAAGCACTGGACGGTCATTTCGTTATATTGTAGGACTCCTCAGCAGTGTGAATCCACGATCCCGCCTCACGAGATTCGAACTCAGGACCTATCAGTCTCGCGTGCGTGCGCTTAACTTCTAGACCACTGAGCCGGCTGGCCAAAATTCAACGGTATTAATGTTAAACTTCAACTAATCTACGAAATCCAGTGACACATCCACCATTGTCATCAGTGAGTTACTATCTCACAACAGACCAGTTTGAACTCTACTAGTTTATTTATTACATTCAAATTACTCTTTCATTATTCATTTCAATTTAGTATCATTAGTCCTCATCAAACTAAAACGTGTAACACAAAATTAAGTACACACACACACTCACATGTACTTGGTAACTTTTAAAAACAAAATCAAATTGAATCAGGTTAAATGATCACGAAAAAAAAGGTGAATGATACTGGTAATTGATATAAACTTTATTAGTTATTATTGTCATCAATTATTTATGTGTACAGAATAGAAATATTGATACATGTATAGACATTTTGACTATCGTCTATAGTCTCTGTATCAGTAGACTTCAACATATACAAGGGAAAATCCAAGATCTTCAGAGACAACACGGAGAACACCAATTCAATCACACTTGATGGAGCTACTCTGGAAGATGTGGAAACATTCACATACCTGTGAAGTATCATCGATGAACAAGGAGGATCTGATGCAGATGTAAATTTGAGAACTGGCAAAGCGAGGGTGGCATTCCAACAATTGAAGAACATATTGAACTCAAAACAACTGTCAACCAATATCAAAGTCATAATCTCCAATACGAACGTCAAAACGTTTAGTTATATTGTAGGGAGATTAAACTTGGAGAACTACTACAACCATCATCAAGAAGGTAAATGTATTTATAAACAATTTTCTACACAGCATGCTAGATGTTCGTTGGCTGGATACCGTCAGCAACAATTTACTATGGGTAAGAGTAAACCACCTTCCAATTTAAGAGGAAATTAGAAAAAGACGCTAGAAATTGATGGGAAATACGTCAGGGAAATCATCAGACGGCATCACGCAGCAATCTTACTTACGCCTGTTACTCCTCATGAAGGAGCATAGGCCGCCAACCAGCACTCTCCATCCAACCCTGTCTTCGGCAATACGAAGCAATCGCTAACTTGGAATCCTGAAGGGAAACGAAAAAGAGGAAAACCAAAGACCACAGTGCACCGAGAATTGGAGGCAGACATGAAAATTATGTTATACGTCAATGATTTTTAAAGTTATAGTTAATTTCAGCCCTCCGCATATCGGTTAGTTGTTTCTTTATTCAAACAATCGATGACAAATGTCATGTTTACCAACTCCTCAGCGTTGATCGGTATTATCAAAAGAAGTTTAATATACAAGACGATAAGTCACTTGGACTAGTAGATAATATTATAGCTTCGTATATGTAGTTTTACGAGTATCAAGGACTAGACATGGATATAACTGATAATGGACCAGTGATGAAGCAATATTAAACATTACAGTCCAACAGGAGGTTAATCGTTGGCAGCCTAGATTGATGGCAGCTTTACTGAATAAGGCAGATCTAAATATCACATGAAGCTTTAGTTTCATAATGATTAGAGATAAGTTTTGAATGAGAGTGTTGACTGAATCCTCGGCTTTATGTTATCCGTTTATAACAGTTTAAATTATAAAATCATTAATATAGAAATGTGTAATTTATAATCAAACAAATTAAATTAAAGACAAGCTTTATGAAGAATCAGCGTCAATTGAAGAGGACTGAATTTAATAGTTGAATTCATGAGTCACCACTATTGAAAGCTTTGAAGAACTGGACGGCCATTCTGTCCTAGTAAAGAACTACTCAGCAGTGAGCATTCACGATCTCGCACACAGAACTGGAACCCAAAATCTTCGGTCTCGTGCGAACACAAATAGTACTGAAGAACGATTTCACATTTGATTTAGTTTCTATTCTATAATGCTCATTTATAAATTTAGACATAATCAAATCCAGAACAATCCATTTACTACAGCTTCAGACATCACTTCCTGATAATGCAAATAATCCGAAACTAAACACTTTAAGGATGAGATTGCTTCATATATTTTCACTAGTAAAGATGAACGATATCTAGCATTTTCGAACATTTTCCCGTTCATTTAGTGTGTCAGTGTTAGATATAAGAGAGTAAGTTTTTCATTGAGGACTTCATTTACATCATCTAACACTATCTACAATTGATTGACCACTCGGTGGTGATCAACGTCATGTATGTCAAGTCCTTCTTAGTGCTATGTGGCCACCAGTTTAGGTGACTCGACATTGCGTGCACTATGATGATATAAGATAGTGGTCGCAGGTAGTCGAGAGGATAACTCAGTGGTAACTTCTCTGACTGTCAAGTTGGATGACATAGAATCGAATCCGTCAGAGAACATCAGTTTCCTTAAGATTACAGGTACGCCTAGGTTCAAGGTTTCCCGTTAACTACCTTTAACCACCATCTTAGCTAACGCTATTTACATATCCCTTCTCTAAACACACTACTGTAGTCCATTAGATGAAGAAAGAGAATACAGTGAAAGTTAGAACTTGAAATGACATCCTCAGTAATAGTTATATTCTTACATGCATGAATAGAAAGAGACTAGTGATTGCATACATAACGGTAACTGAGAAACAGATGCCCAACTAATTCACAAACACGTATCTTATCTATGCCATAAAATCAAAAAAACAAATAAACAAAAAAAAGTTTTTTTAATTTGAAAAGTCAAGGTTATTGTTTGTTGTTGTTGTCACAAGTCGTCGTGGTTGTTGTTTTATTTATATGAAACTATTTAGTAAACATGTTTCATTGGAGTTATTTACTTTCTAAATATACCTTTACAAATAACTGAATTATTTATATTCCTTATTGTAAATGATGATTTCCATACAGTAAGTTAATAAGTATAACTTAGTAGTAACTGGGGACCTGGTTAAATATCTGGGCTACATGTTCCTCTTGATATATTTAAATAAGTTATCTTGGCGAGACTCTAATTTATGAATGAGACAATCAGAGGCGTTTTAGAGATTTCAAGGTTACGGCCCCAAATTCAGTGCTAACGTACGATCGGTCCACAGGGAATTTTGTACAAAACGTGATAATTGAGCGTCTTTAACAAATAAAACAGCGAGACTATAATTTGTGGACGAATCAATCAGGTATAAGATAATAGATCTCGGATTTGTACCGCGAAAACCTTTCATCCATTTGGCTAAACAGATTTCTGGCATTATAGCTGTTGTCAGTTCGTGATGAAAATTCCATACATAATTCCTAAGTAAAACAAATTACGACAATTATTGCGAACTGTATAATAAAACCACCAGTAACACTGACTGCAGCCAGGTACTACAATATATACGGGTGTTTGGAGAGCGTACAGACTCCTACATAGACTTGGTTATGTGCATCGTGTCGTTATCCATAAGTGGAATTTTTAGCCTAACAATCGGAGTGCACACAAACAATATTGAAACTATGTGGTCGAGGCTGAAAGAGTTTTCGCGACCTTATCATGGATCCAGAGGCCGACTATCCTGTAGCCATATGGATGATTTCCTCTACCGTATGCATTACGATTTTAGAACCTCTGAACCTCTTTCTAACCTTGACAAGTTTCTGAACCACGTATAAGAAGTGTATCCACTTTATTTCCTTGGTTTTGTATAATATATTTTTACTCTATACTGACTGTTTGCTGATTAGCTAATATTTCTCAAGGTCACTTAAGAGTCGTTCAAAGGTCGTCCATAAACTGGAGTCTCGCCGTTATCTGTTTCTTTCGTTTGTTTTAATACATCATTATGGCTGTTAATTGATTACTTAACCTATTCGAGTGAGTTTCAGTAAAAAGTACAACCTTTCGTTGTACAAATTACAAAAGAGCCCAATCAGAGATATGGGGGTTGCTGGCAATATGTAACGATAAGAATTTACATTAATCAAATGTCGATTCCTGAATCGGTAACATCTAACTAGTGATCACTCAATATTTATCGTCAGAATTGATCAAGAAGTAAGAAACGGAAATATGTTGAAATAATTTATGCTGAGAATACTATAGTGTACCCAAAATATATTATTGAATAAAGTCAATAATACTTGTTTTCTGGTTAGCGTTTTTTAGCGAGTTAGTTTTCTACGGGATGGTGTCGCTAACCCCATGCCCAACCCTCCTCTTTTATTCGGAATCGGGACCGGCAGTAGCCCCCGGAGGGACTCCAGGCGGAGTTGTAAAAATCTTTACATATTTGGGCAGCATCATTGATGAACACGGTGATGGATCTGATGCAGATGTGAAGGCGAGGATCGGCAAAGGGAGAGCAGTATATTTACAACTGAAGGACATCTGAAACTCAAAACAACTGTCAACTAACACCAATGTCAGAATTTTCAATACAAATGTCAAAACAGTTCTACTGTATGGGGCGGAAACCTGGAGAACTACGAAAGCAATCATCCAGAAGATACAAGTGTTTATTAACAGCTGTCTGCGCAAAATACTATCAGCAATAACCTACTTTTGGAGAGATCAAATTAGATCCCAGCGGAGGAAGAAATCAGAAAGAAGCGCTGGAAGTGGATAGGACACACATTGAGGAAAGCACCCAACTGTGTCACAAGACAAGCCGTCACATGGAATCCTGAAGGCCAAAGGAAAAGAGGAAGACCGAAGAACACATTACGCCGAGAAATGGAGATAGACATGAGAATATGAACAAGAATTGGATGGAACTAGAAAAGAAGGCCCAGGACAGAGTGGGTTTGAGAATACTGGTCGGTGGCCTATGCTCTATTAGGAGTAACAAGCGTAAGTACTTAAGTAAGTAAGTAAGTAAATATGCAAAGCCAATAGTAATAATAATCATTTACAAATTTGTTGATCAAATGTTATTATTTGGATGTAAGTGAATTATTTTACAAATAACTTACGCCTGTTACTCCTAGTGAAGGAGCATAGGCCAACCACCAGCATTCTCCTTCCAACCCTGTCCCAAGCAATCCTCTCCAGCTCCTTCCAGTTGTTAATCATCCTTTTCATATCTGATTCTATTTCCCAACGTAATGTGTTCTTTGGCCTTCCTCTTTTCCACTTCCCTTCAGGATTCCAAGTTAAGGCTTGCCTCGTGATGTAGTTTGGTGATTTCCTCAATGTATGTCTTATCCATTTTTTTCTAATTTCCTCTTCACCTGGAAGCTGTTTTATTCACTCCCATAGTAGGCTGTTGCTGATGGTATCCGGCCAATAGATGTTG
The DNA here is from genome assembly GCA_944470375.2 of Schistosoma guineensis. NCBI lineage: Eukaryota > Metazoa > Platyhelminthes > Trematoda > Strigeidida > Schistosomatidae > Schistosoma > Schistosoma guineensis. The sequence goes on from OX103898.1 coordinate 1,503,027, forward strand.
AACATCTTCCGTAGACAACTATTTATAAATACTTGTACCTTCTTGATGATGGTTGTGTTAGTTCTCTAAGTTTTAGCACCGTATAGTAGAACGATCTTGACGTTTGTATTAAAGATTGTGACTTTGATATTGACTGACTGACGGTTGTTTTGAGTTCCATATTTTACAAGTAACGTTTTAATAAATTTTCCAAGAATAAATGAAATATGTATTCTAGATATCAATGTCAACTAGTATGCAACTTTATTAATCATAGTGAATTGTTCAGCTGGAAGGTTTTTCTAAAAATAATTATCATTGTAGACTTACAACAATTGAAGAAACTGTTATAAATCTGTTAATACTTGACAATAAGTGACTATGAATTTTACAAAACTCATGAGGTGGTACGACCGAGCGTGGGGAATTTTAGCTCTCCCTCTTGAAATGCTCTCACATGGCCACGCGTATACAGCCACTGTCAGGGATGTCCTACTCACTGCCTTCTCGAGGCAGGGGTGTTTTTCACGAAATTGAGAGGACAAAAAGTGAATGTCCATCGCTTTAACCAGGTTGGTGGATATGGAGGATTCACCCTAAGAAAACCATCTACGTTTGTCTGAGCAACTGAGTGGTATCACAAACCTCACACAAATCAATGATAACCACTACTGGCCTCATTGTTATTGTGTGGCGCATATGTATTTGATGCCCCATTGTACCAATGTTTATGTGTTCAAATAAATAAGTAAATAAATGTCTTTCAGGGAGATCGTTTGAGAACCCTCGGTACTATCATCATAAGATCATTTCTTATCAAGGCCTCAATTCTGATAATTTTACCCGAGATTTCCATAAATGAGTTATGTGTTCTCTACCTCTATCTCTGACCGAGTGAGATATTGAGTGATATGGGAGTAGATATGAAAAGCGCTAAGCTATGCTGATGTGCAGTTTCATTCAGTAGTATGAATCAATGAAGCTTTTGGCAATTTGCATGTTACTGAATCTTACCGTTCATCTACCTATCTAACTCTTATTTTGAAATGTATTACACATCATATTCATTTAATTATACACATATTCTTTTCAAATGCACGTCGTTTTTGCTTTACTGCATAGTTTGCCACGCAAAATGGGAGTGGCAATTAGAAATTTGATAGCGAATTACCTAATATAAACACTAGATTTTCTTAAACGCCTTTATATTAGATGTAGTAAATAGATGAACAACTAAATATCTCTATGAAACACCAACTATAATCTATATTGGAGTTAAAATAAATCTGCGAAATATTAAAGAGATTTCATGGTGGTTGGAAGTAGTCAACAGGAAACCTTGGAACTAGGTTTCGTGTTCTTTGGTGCTCTTCAGCAAAGCATACCAGTAATCTTGAGGGAACTGGTGCTCCCTGACGGATTCAATCCCGTGTCACCCAGCCTCACATTCAGAGGCGTTACCAGTAGGCTATCTGAGCAGCGACCGGCCTCCTGTAAGACTGAGATGTATTCACAATTGACTGATCACTGGGTAGTGATCAATGTCATGTGTGTCAAGTCCTTCTTAGTGCAGATTGGATCCTATCGACCAAGTTGGAATGTGGCCACCAGTCTAGATGACTAGACACTGCGTGCACTATAATGAGATAAGATAGTAGTTGGAATCAGTCAGAAAATAGCTCAGTGGTAATGTCTCTGACTATGAAGTTGGGTGACATGGGGTCGAATCAGCCAGAGAGCACCAGTTCCCTTAAGATTACAGGTACACCTTGCTGACGAGTGCCAAAGAGAACGAAACCCGGGTCCAGGGTTTCCTGTTGACTACCTCTCAACGTATTTCACACAATGTCGAGTCACCTAGACCAGTGGCCACACTTCAACTTGGTCAATAAGATTCAATCTGCACTAAGAAGGACCTGACACACATGACATTGATCACCACTCAGTGATCAATCAAATGTGATTAAGTAGATTTCAATATGCCACAAAAAAGAGTGAACAATCATTGTGCCTAATGGAAGTATGGTACCTTGTTAAAGAGCTAAATGTCAATTAAAAGATTCATTCAATACCAAACATGATTCTGAAACGGCCAAATACAAACAGAATAAACATATTCGTTTATATTTCTCATGTGAATACTGTCTACTGAGAATATTATGATGAATAGTTGCTTTTTTTAATGTTTAGCGTTTATAGATCAAGGAGATTGTGACAAAATCCCACATAACGGATCAGGAAGATTGTATTTCCAACAATAACTCCTTCCCCTTTTTATTGGTCCCTTCATCTTTTCATGACTTTTCTATTCTGTATTATCTAAGATTGTTTACCAGTAAGATAGACTGAAGGTATATACTATATGAGACTGTAGATAAATGTGTGTGTGAGAATGTATGGAAGAGTTTGGAAGAAAGAAAACGATGAAGAAAACAATATGTTGATTACTCAATAAGTTTACAGGTCAGATTATAATTTAGGAACAACCTTTGAGCGACGCTAGACTGACCTTGAGAGTGTCCATTTAAAAACCAGGACTCAATGAGGGTTATAATCCTGTGCGAGGAATTATAGTTATGCGTTACAGTTGATGGTTAAGGTTAAGAATTAGATTTAAGGTTTTCATCACGAACTGACATCAGCTATAATGCCAAAACTCTATTTAGCCAAATGGATAATTGAATTTCGCGACAATGTTTGAGACCTGTTATGTTATACCTAATTGGCTCGTTCATAAATTAAAGTCTCGCCAGTTTACAATATGCATATAGACTTACTAATGAAAACACTAGATAACAAACAATAATGACATAATTATGAAATCGATGCAAGCTGGTAATCAGAACAGGAAAAGGTAATAAGATAAATTACAGTATGAAATCCAATACAACATCACAACTATGTAAATATAAACAAATTGATAATGAAATAAGGGAATTATTAAAGTATACTATACTTAATGACAGATCAAACCTATTAACTCTTTCGTTCTTATTCAGTATATAAACCATAAAACATCCTTCGTTTGAATAGTAAAACGTAGAAAAAAGTAATGAAGAATAGGGTTAGGGTTGAATTTTTTGTTGCCAAGTGAACGATTCCGTTTTATCCATATGTAAGTGTCCGTTATTGATCCCATAAATAAATGACATTACTCCGAGAAATGGAGACAGACAGATATGAGAAGAATGAACAACAATTGAATCGAACTAGAAGTAAAGGCGGAAGACAGAGTGGGTTAAAGAATACTGGTGGGCGGCCTATGCTCCATTGTGAGTAACGGGCGTAAGTAAGTAAGAATCAATAAACAGATTGCAATAATCTAACTTTCCGAAAGTTATAAATAGAATAACATTAAAATAATCATGATTTAAATTTATTGTTTATATTCATCCCTGGATTATTGAATTATTTTTCATCCTTTCCCCCGTTTACACTACTCAAACCTGTTGCTTATTATCATCATCAGAAGGGGATTTTTGTGGATATTATAGTAACTTTAATATTTGACATCATAAGTCAATTGAAGCTAGATCACCATGGAAAACCTGGAAGCATTAGATGGCCATTTCGTCCTATTGTAAGACTCCTCAATAGTGCACATCCACAATCCCACCCCACGAGATTAGAATATAGATTTGAATATAGAAATAAAAGCCAATAAGTTGTGCAGTGATTACTTTTTTTTCGTCTTAATAACAATGAATCCTAATAATCAGGTTGTTGCTAGGTTAGATTGACATTTAAACATGGTTATATAAAGTGATCATTTGTTTCTCATAATTCTATATTTTTGTGTAATAAATATGTATCCAACTGAACTTAATGATTGCACATATCGATAATACTTGAACCAATCCTTATTTTCTTTTTTTAATATTTACCATCATACCCTTAAAATCTGTCATTGGAGGTAGAGAAGAAACAACCAAAATTAGAATAAATCTTGTAGGGAAGGTAACAATTATAGTTGCTATACTATATGTATAAACATGAATATATCTTATTGGTAAGTTTCTAGCTATCAGACATTTGTCTACACTACTTTGGAATCATGTGTGCTACTTATATCGACATAAGTAGTATATGACGTTAGTTAGCAATAGAATATCTGGTAGTAGAAGATCAAAAAATCGAGAAGAGAATGAGAACAATGAAGGATATGGTGTGGAAACGAATGAACAGTAAAGTCTGAGACGATTAATTGATATTTGCAAAAAGGAACAGTTATGTTTCATACAATTGATTGACATTTTGCAAATAAAGTATTCACTGTATGGTTCTCAGATTTTAGTAAGATGTTCTGTAAGTTTATGTTCAAAATGGATTCGGTTGTCCCCACTTGCATGTTCTTATTCACTACAGAATGGTATTACAAAAAGGCATATTAAATATGTGTATTATTGATTTTAGATAAATGAAAAGAACTGACTAATGATTAGCAACTAATCAGTAGTATCTATTATTATAAACCATGTATTTATTTATTTATTTATATATTTAAACACATAAACATTGGCACAAAAAAGTAACAAATAGATATGCGCCACATTAATCATTCGATTTCTGTGAGGGCTGATATACTGCACGGGTGCTCAAACCGAAACAGGTGGTTTTCTTAGGGGGTCAAACTCGGAGCCTTTGACCTAAATGTATGATCCACAATGCAGTGGAGCAACATCAGGAGATGCAGTCTCATGGTAGCCGGTGGCCAACAATAGGTACATACGCCATTTGTTCCTTCAGGATCCTGGAGCCCATGTATACCACTGGTTTGGAATGTGTGTTTTTTAACTCCTCTCGGTGGAGTCTACGTGTCCGCCAACCCGGTTCAAGCGCCGGACATTCGCTTTTCGCACTCTCAATTTCGTAATCAATACCCGTAGTGCGAGAAGGTAGTGCGTAGGCCTTCCATGATAGTTGTTGTATTCACGTGGCCATGTGAGAGCATTTGGAGACGGAGAGCTAACTGCCTTCACACTCAACTGTTCCAGGGCATTCGGGGACGTAAATCATGTAAGAACTTGGAAACATCCACTAATTAGTCTGTATAAAACATCTATTAATTCTACTTTGAAAATCAATCAACTGATGATCAATAATACTCCTCATCTTATTTAGTGCCTTCAGTGAAAAAGTAGAAAAAACCCCTTCTTTTGAAACAGAAAAATAAAAAAATATCAAGCCAAATTACCTTAGTATCAAACAGATTGATTTATTTGATTAAAAGAATTCGATCAATATTGAAAATTACACAAGACTAATATTGATTATAAGTTTATAATCAATAAAAGCAGATTATTTAGTAGTATAGATCGATCAGGTTTCAATTAGAACAGAACTAACCTGAGACCATAAAACAGAATAAAGTTAACTAGAATCTTGGGAAAACAAATATAACTTGGCTATTCATACACACACACACACACACACACAAAATAACCCGTAAAATTGATTGGTTGGCCATAGTCAGTCAGTTAGCTTACACCACAAGTTTATCTAAAGAGGAAATGTAGACAAGGATAATACCACTGTTGTTATGAGAGAAAACTGATCAAACATCATCACAATGAATCTTACGTAAAAATCCTGAAGAACAAATGTAAAGTCACTTTGAATCAGTTGAAAGCTGAAATGGCCAAAATGTTATTGATATTAAAATCTAAACTAGGACCATTTATATGGAAGTAATAATCAAGAGGTTATCTAAGGATAATGAGACTAATAACAAGTGATTGGGTAATTTTACACTATGATAAACTAAACAAATATATGATTTCATTACCCTTACATAACCTCTTTTATCTTGTATATGATGATTGGTAACTATAACATCTGTTCTATTCTTCATTATTACTTCTTAACATATCAATACTCATCAATCTTAGACCATGGTTATTCATACACATTGTATGACCTATCCGTCGAATTATTATTATGATTTCGGTTACTTCCCAAACTAAAGTATATCAAACATTTGTTAATAATTAGATTTATATAAATGATTGTAATTTTAGGTTGTATACAGCTGATGAGAAACCGTGAAATAGACTTGTAGATCATGACCTTAGATGATCCATGCTAAATGATCGGAGGCCTACTCGAGTTAGACGAGATTGGTGTGATCAACAGCTAACGTCTATGTCACACCTCGCGGTCAGCACACAACTTGGATTATTCTATTCGATGTATCAAGGTACGATGGCTGATTTGAAGATCGTATAACACAAAGAACGTTATTACAGAAATATATTAATAAGAATGAGTACAGAGAACGTAGTGAGAACATCACCACATGGATCAGTCAATGGCATACGATTATGTGATGCGCGTTAGCTGTTTTTGACTTTGAAAGGGATTGATGATCTGTTTAATATTCAGTGACCCGATCGCCGGATGATTTGGCCAGGGCTCAGTGACATTCCACTGACCCTACAGACTGATGAATTCATTTTATTCTACAAACCTTGTTGTTCTTGGTCTCTCTAAATTTATCAGGGGATCTAGTTGTATTAAATACAATTTTAAAGGCTAAGGTATTATTGGAAAAGATTAGAAAACTATATAGTGAAGCTAGTACCTCATGGGGTGGTTCATAGCTTACAACTGATTAGTTCGCGTTAGTCATCCTTGACGATATCCGGCAAACCATTCAACTTTCAATGATTTGTCGTTTAACGTAGATACGATTCGCCTTATTAGATGATTTAGCCAGAGCTTAGTGACAATTCATTGACCTTACAGGTGTATACGATTTCAATTAGTTTTTTTTTCCACAGAAATGTTAATGGGTAACGAAAAAGACATTTTTTCTAAAATATTATAGCTGTGATATTTAGATGCTAGTGGGCGGTTTATTCTCCTCGACGAGGGGAAACAAACGTAAGTAAGTGATGTTTAAATGAATCTATTCCTATCTAAGTTCTTACTTTTTTCATCTCAATAGATCTTTTGGACATAACTGCCTACCATAATTATAGATTAGAACTTTACATAAACAAATCTTTTAGCGGTTGAGTGAGTTTAAGAAGCTAAAAGGTGCTATTAATGAAAGAACTCCTTAGCAGGGTCACTTACACTCATTTTTATAGCCCATGGCTCTTATTCAACGCAATCGTTTCATGCAATTATGATTATTCACAGTTATCATACTGTTTATCCCGAGAAGCCTAAAGACAATTGATTGACAGATAAATAGATAGGAAGATAGATAGATAGATAGATAGATGTGTGGATAGATAGATAGATAGATGTGTGGATAGATAGATAGATAGATAGATAGATAGATAGATGTGTGGATAGATAGATAGATAGAACATTTGGGAAATTAAATGGAAAAAGATTTCTGCAAAATCACAGATGTCCAGGAAGCTGAAGCTGTTCTTACTTTGCTAATTCTCGGCTTTACATCTGCATCAAATGCAATTTCGCTGATTTCAAGAACCGCCAAGTTGTATCTCCTCATTTTCGTTACTATTTAACTGGTCCTTACGGTCTCCCATATTGTCCGGACGTTCCAAGTACCTATAAAAATTGTTGCTCTGATTGTTAGAAGGTATATCGTCTTCGTGACTTTTGAAGAATCTCGGCTTTTATTATAAGGCATCATAATTTTTCTTTCAACTCCCATGGGAGAGTTTAAATTGTTTATTCTAGTTAGCATGTTTTTAGTAAGGTTGATTTCTACTGGAAAGGGGTTTTCCACCCCTATATCTAACTCTTCTCCTTTACCTGGGCTTAGGACCACCAATAGCCTTAGAACAGCTACAGATATAGTGATATGCATATAAGATGGACCAATTTTGAAAAATCCCAATTATTAAAAATCAATAACTAATTAATCATTAAAACCATTGAATTTTAACCAATGTGATTATAATCTTGAATCAAAATGATACTGATAAGATCAACTAAATGACATCATTAAGCTTCAGTTAATTTCTTACTTAACAACTAAATTCTAAACGTGTAAACAGTATAAATGGATTATGTTTAAACTGTAAATGATCGCATATAAACAATGTTTCTCATATGTATATACATACATAGTTACTATGACATAGTTTAATTGTGTAATTCAATTCATTAAACTATGTGGTAATATAGTTTTAAACAAAAGCTTAATGTAGATAATTTCATCTTGACCATCACCAGATGATGATCTGAAGTTATATCACCTCCTCTCTTGGTTCTCACATCTTCCATTATCTTTCGGAATTTTTTATTGATGCAAATCTGATCTATCTGGTTCTCTGTAGTGTGGTCCGATGAGATCCATGTAGCTTTTTGCATATGATTGTGTGGAAATATTGTGCCATCTATATCCAAATTGTTGAATGAATATAGATTTACAAATCTTTCCTCATTTGCATATCTCTCTTCTAATTCATGTCATCTCATGATATCTTTATATCCGGTGTTGTCTATTCCAACTTTGGAGTTTAAATCTCTCATCAGAATAGTGAGATCATTTTTGGGGCATTTCTCTGTGATTGATTGTAACCTCTCATATAGAATTGATCTTTATTGTCGTCATTGCTATCATTGGTAGGCGCATAACATTGGATAATATTCATTGTGACTGCCTACTTTTTTTGTTATGAATGATGCTTTGATGATTCTGGATCCGTGAAATTCATGGTCTAGGGGTGAAGTGTTTGCGTGTGTGACTGATAGGTCCTGGGTTCGAATTTCGCCAGGCAGGGCAGTGGATGGACACTGTCGAGGAGTCCTACAATGGGATGAAACGACAGTTTAATACTTCCAGGTTTTCTATCGTAGTCTAGCTTCAAGTGACTCATGATTTCAACCAGTGAAATTTCTAAAGTCTCCACAAAACTCATTCTGATGGGTTTTTTTGTTTCATTCAGGTTTCTCTCTCTCGCTCGCTCCTCGAAAAATCAATCAATAGGTCATGAATTCGTTTAGTTTCTAAGGTTAATTTAATTTCAATTTCACAATTTTTGCTTGTTTTTTAAAGTAAAGTTTTGACCTAGACAACTAAAAAAAATGTTTGGGGATAGAATTTATTTGAATTGTAATGATAAAATTGCAATCTTAACAGATAAATGTATTCTGTTAATTTAAATAAAGGTGAATAGTGAGTAACAATAGAATTTAGGCTGTATGTTTCGTCCTGTTTAAAACTCGTCAGCTGGATAGACCTACATTCCAGAGTTGATATTCAATCTGGGACTCGAACCTAATAACTTTCACTTGAAATACTATCACGTTATCTATCTAGCTATCGAGTTCTAATGAAGTGAACATCAACTCTGATATGCAAGTACATTCAACTGACGAGTCTTAAATAGGACGAAATGCGCGTCTTGGATTCCATTGCTTATTACTATCCATCTTTGATTATAATCAGTGATTAGTCTGATGGCTTAATGACAAAATATTTAAACCTAAACAACTTAAGAAATTGTGAATATATCAGGTTAAGTATCTCATGTATATTCACTTAAATTTACATTTATGTTTCAAAGAAAGTGGTTGACTTAATTCTCATTGTAGGAAATACAAATAAAGTTAGAATAACAATTAAGAAGAGTTTTGAAATAGTGGTAAGGAAAAGGGTTTCAAAAGGTCTGATACTGACATGAACAATTCAATTGCAAAGGCGTTTTCTTATACATACAGTATGAACTTGTACTAGTGTCTGACTATGTTTTTAACAGTACAAATAAGATTAAAACAGTTTTTAATAGGTTAAGATGATGAAGAAGATTTGTAGCTTAGGTGGATGTTTTTGATGGAGTTTTGTTCTCTGAGCTGGATGGTTTGTGGAGCTTCCACTGTTCTTCAAAACGACAAGTTCGGGTAACAGTCCACTTACCTACAATGAGATCTCCATGAATAAACCATCCAGTTTTAAGAGATTTCTAAGTATTTTATCTATATCTATGAAAGATGAATCGCTTCTGATGAAATAATTCTTCTATCACAAGATGTTCTATTCCTTTACTATTTATTCTTAACATTGTAACCTCATACTGGTAAACAATATTGAATAGAACATGAATTAAACGATCAATTCACACAACATATAGAAAGTCATTAACTGTTAAATATCTTGATGGAGCTTCTAAAAATTCTTTAATGTTTTCGGAAATGCCTCTATTCAAAATTTCCACATTTTCTCCGTCGAATATATGTCCGCAGTTGTCCACATGTATTGATATAAGTAAGAACATATCATGGAGTTTAACCGCTCATTGATGTTTATACAAGCGAAGATCAAGAGGTGCATCCGCTTTGTCCGATGTAGCACTCTTCACATTTGGTACAATTTATTTTGTAGATGATATTTAGTTCAATATCAACTTCAATGATCAAATAAAATAGTTTATCTTTTAAATGAATAATAAATAAGAAGGTTAATGAAAGAAAACTTATCTTCAATTTATTGTAATGTAAACAACTTTGAAAATGATTTTCTAATTATATAATCAGAGTTCATTTAAATTATTCATCTATGGGCCCCCAAATGCCCTGGTATGGTCGAGAGTGGGGTGGGCCCGCCCTCCCCCTCGAAACACTCTCACATGGCCACGCGTATATAGCCTCTGTCAGGGAAGTCCTACTCACTGCCTTCTCGCACCACGGGTATTGATTACGAAATTGAGAGGACGAAAAGCGAATATCCGGAGCTTTAACCGGATTCCAAACCAATGGTGCACATGAACTCCATTATCCTGCGGGAAAAAATGGTGTATGAACCAATTGTTGGTCACCGGCTACCATGGGACTGCATCTCCTCACGATGCTCCATTGCCTTTTGGGTCAGACCTAGATATTTTTATTTTTTTTATTTTTTTATTTTTATAAATAAATCAATTAAATACACAATTTATCTTAATATTGTGTCATATAATCAATGAAATCAACAAAATATATCACTTTCATGCGACAATACAATGAATCGTGGATCGTGGATGAGCACTGCTGAAGAGTTCCACAATAGGACGAAACAGCCGTCTAATGATTTAAGGTTTTTCATGATGGTCAAGCTTCAATTGACCCATGATCTCAGTTATTAAATTACTATTATATCCACAAAAACCCCTTCTGATATTAAAATGAACTATGTTTATAGGCTTTGTTTACTACTTACTTACTAAGTGATATGTCCAAATAATAATAAATATATTTCCCTTGTACTGATAAATATATATAATAGTTGAATTCATAAGTCAATTGGAGCTAGACCATCATGAAAAACTGGGAGTACTAGATAACCGTTTTATCCTAGTATAGGACTCTTCAGTATTGCGTATCTACAATTGAAATAAAAATGAATTGTTCCTGTTTGTACAAGTAATAATAATCCATATTGAAGTTAGGGTCATTTACACAAGATTAAAATCCTACAAACAATTTAGTCTATTATTTTTACGTGATTAATGTATTAGGTCATTTCGACTTTTACAATGATTTCAAAAGATTTATACTTATATATCTGATGGATATGTCGCTCAATTTCGAGGATTCGTTAAAGTTAGACATTGACACCATCGGATGCCGGCCGGTTCACTGGTCTAATAGCTAAGCGTTCTCTCATGAAACCGATAGGTCATGGGTTCAAATCTCGCGAGATTGAAGAGTCCCATGTTAGGACGAATCTTGCGAGGCGGGATCATGAATGCGCATTTTTCAAGAGTCCCACAATAAAGTGAAACGGCCGTCCAGTGTATCCAGGTTTTCCATGATGGTCTAGCTTCAATTGACTCATGAAATCAACCACTAAAATCACCGTGATCTCCACAAAACCCCTTCTGATACATATTCAATTGCCATTATGATGAGAACATTCACTTCTCATTTTTATGTAAACTAGAGAAAAAATGATTTAAAACAATAATAATAGTAACGGTAATATTGAGATAGAAATTATGATAATAGTGTAGTATATGCTACTGATGTTGACAGATATAAGTAGTATAAATCATCAATAGAAAGTGAAATGCGTGACGGCAGAAGGTTAAGAAGATCAAAGAAAAGAGAACGAGGACAGAGGATGATTGGTGCGGAAACGAAGAAACAAACAATTTTGAGACGATTGATTAACATTTTGCAAATGAAGTTATTTACTGTATGGTTCTCAGATGATACTAAGACGTTCTGTAACTTTGTATTCAAATACGATCGATCGTTGTCACTTTTGTTCTTATTAACTACAATAGTAATAATAGTAATTACCGTAGTAGATTAATATTCATTCATTGGTCTGGTGAATACATTTGAATTGTTTATAATCTAACACAGGACAGTATTATAAGCAAAGATGGATAGTAGCTAGTAGTGGAATCCAGGACATGTGTTTCGTCCTATGTGGGACTCGTCCATTGGGTGTACCTGAGTGTCAGAGTTGATGTTTGCTCTGGGACTCGAATCAAGGCAATATCGAGGCAGTAAATACAGTATGCACATATGTCAATAAGAGACTGATCAATTATATTCCTAAACGTCAATGCGAAGATTCAAGTAAACGACATTAAATGAATACAACAGTACTGTTTAATAAAACAAACAGGTGTATATACGTAATGAAATAATGTCGATTTATTACTCAGGTGATTAGCTTTAGTGTTATCAAGTTTCCTGAACAAGAAGGTTTGTTGAATTATGAAACTTCCAATACCGTTTTAGACAATATTATCAGAGCTTCTTTTATAGACTTAAACTGTTCAGTTATAATCAGAGAGAAGTTATGACAGTCAAAATACATAATTTGTGTTACATTTAAAGAAATTATGTGGATCAAAGTTGAAAATTACATCAATGATAGATTTGTAGTGACCTACTTTTACCAAAAGAACGTGATCGATTTAATGGAAACAACCATTATTATAACCAATTGTACCAGTGATTGTTTTAATGTGCTCGTTTGTTTAACTGTGCTAAAGACAGTTATATTATTGAGCCATTATCTTTCGATTGTGACCTTGCACGAGTTCGGTTATGCTCGGTAATCATGCTTGTACTCCTTTGGCACGATCTCGGTATCCTTTCGATACCATGAGATCGTCAACAAATACATCTTGACTACAGCCATCAACTGCCTTCTGATATTTGGCTTACGGAGGATTTTATCGGTTAACTGGCACGTAGTCTTCCTGTATTGGTGTTCATAGTCAACCGCGACTCGACTCCACGCTACAGATTCATATATAAGAATGAGTAATACACAATTGAATAAAAATCATCAGTCAGTAAGCAACAAGGTAAAACTTCGTATGTGCGTAGATCAGTCCAAGTTCCCATACCACATTACCACACAGATTCAAATCCCATAGTGGTACAAGTAGTAAGACTATAAGCAGTAATAGGAAAGACTAGGATATGAAGATGTTTTATCTAGGAGTATAACCCAGTGAAATAAATTTAGAAAGAGAAAAAAATAACAGACATGAGGAATTCAGAAGCATAGAATTTGGGAGAACACAAACAGTGGATGCACTTGCGCCATTGCAAACGATTTTGAGCCATGTCATTCATGGTCTCTAACCATCGGTTGCTATCGTCTCACGGATGCCAACCAGGTAGTCTAAACCTACCAACATAGCTCATTCCACATGTCAGTGACTTCATGGATTTGTGCCATGTTTTGATCTGGCCACTCCTGTCTTTCTTCCAACCTACTTCTACACAATAAAACATTACACGTCGAGATAGTCGGTGGTTGAGCATACGTGACAGATGTCCCAGCCATCTCAACTGATGAAGTTTCACTACTTCATCAATTGATTTACCATTCTTACCTGATATCCCTTTCCTAACAACTGCATTACGTTCTCAGTGGTCCCAGGATATACGTGTAAGATGAAAAATCATAGAAATTGTCCAAATGTAGATTATTTATGGAATAAACTCGTTGTGGAAAACAGAAGCTAGTGTTATATGTTACTTAATATAAATCACAAAAATGACCAACTATCATGATTAAAGTCAGTTAAGGTCAAATAAGCTGTAAATAAGGATTTGCAATCGAAGATGAAATAAACGATTTAAACCGATTTATTAATGACAACTAAAGTTAATCGGTCAATTGTGAGGTCAAAAACAATAATCATCATGAATGGATAAATCAAGTTCAGTTATTTTGATGATGATAGCGGTGTTAATGAAATGAATTAACTTTGAAATCACCTTAGTTGTAAAAATGGCACAGCTATTTGAAGTTTGACAACTCTTTAACCAGTAACACCTTCTACTATGAATCGTATCCACCAAGTGAAATCAAACGACAGAAGCGGAAGGGTTCGAAGATATATTTGATAGGCTATCAATATATCGAGGATCGACTGATCCAGACTGGCTAGCGATTGCAGGAGTTGTTGAGCACGGCCTTGCCACTCGTAATCTGGTACGGATGCATGACTGAGCACCTTCAGCTAGGTGAGTCCATGACAACTAATGTGGTCAGCATCCAATGTCTAAGACTTAGAGAGCTATTTAATTTAAGTATTCATTCACCATTACAATTGGGATACTACTTAGTGACTGACAATTTAATAGAAGACACAAGAAGATTTAAACTTGTCCCAGTTGCATAAGACAGTGGTTATTTGAACTCAATAATTAATTAGACAACATGTCAAGCGTTTGAAATGAAAGACATTTTGTTCAAATCCCAGTATGAGATCAGAAAACGGATTTTGGTAAACTCGACCGACAAATACCAACTAAGATCAGACGCGCTTCTTCCACCCTAGTGGTAGAAACTAATCATCAGTCTTTAATTAATTTTGATATAATAGATATATCGAAGTGATTTGTATAAGATGCATCTATTAGCAACAACCTACAGTGGGAAAGAGCGAACCAGATCCCAGAGGAGAAAGAAATCAGGAAGAAGCGTTGAAAGTCGATAGGACAGACATTGAGAAAAGCACCCAACTGCGTCACAAGACAAGCTCTCATATGGAATCCCCAATGCCAAAGGAAAAGAAGAAGACCAAAGAACACATTACGCCGGGAATTGAAGATAGATATGAGTAAAATGAACAGGAATTGGATGGAACTAGAAGGGAAGGCGGAGGACAGAGTGGGTTTGAGAATGCTGATCGGCGGCCTATGTTCCATTAGGAGTAACAGGCGTAAGTAAAGTAAGTAAACATCCATGGTAAAAGAGACTAATCAAAACTCAGTCATAAATGATGTCAATAGTAAGGCTCAGGATTCATAAATAAATCGTTTTAAGTCGTTTGTCTATTGATTACTTCTAGAGATTTTGAAATTTTAACATCGTTTTCACTATCAACCAGATAAATAAGTGATTACACTATTGAAATCAGGTTTTACTTTCAATGTTCATATTTGTGAAATTAGCCCAAGGATACAAATATTACGTATCCTTTCTGTTTTTCTTATGTATTCACTGTAACACTTACATTTACATTGGCAAACATGGCTACAGGTAACATCCAACGGGATTATGTCTATTTTTAACTAGTTCATTAATTACATAGCTTGGAACGGAGGAGAGCTAACTTAATAGATGGATGTACTTTGTTTTCCAGCTATTTGATCAATTTAAATTTCCATCAGTCAGTCAATCAGCTACAATGTAGGACCAGGCACATATATACATCGGTCCAAGTTGTCATACCTCATTAGCACAACAAGATGAACACTGGATTCATAAAAGTAGTGGTATGTCATCTTCAGCCTTAATTATAGTTAGTCTCATCATTTCTCTTGAAATAATCAATAATGTCCCTTCTAGTTTGTAAGTAACCGAAATCAATTTGGGCTATGAATGACTTTGTAATATGACTCTATAATGGTTATTCTTGCTTTATACAAAAAAGACATATCTTTTTCAAATATATTCATCAAAGGGTCAACTAAAACATATCCCGAGGATAATAATAATAAAAGATCTATGCCTGTTTCATTCTATGTGAGATAGTACACAAGGACTACACAGTGATACATTAAATATCTTATATGGCAACTATATAGATGAAAACAATATCAAAATGATTTAGGATAAATCAAAATCTACAGTGTAATGATATAGGCAATTGAAAATTGAACTTAATTACTACTCAACTAGAATAGTCCTATGAGGGGACAGTTTATAGAAATGAGTTCTATATGAAAATGATTAGTGATTGTAGATTGATATCATGTGAATAACCCTTTAAAGCTAATAAACACTAGGAAATGATAGATATTTTACTAACAGAGATTCATTCATTTGTTTATATCCAACGGTTAGATGATAACTTTTCATTTATGAACGGTTATCTTTTCGTCGAAGGTTACGAATTATCTGTCATTTGACAGTAGTTTGTATATGAAGTTTTTCTCGACTGTTACTGTTACCTTCACATGATAGTCTGCTTCTCCTATTGTAATGAACTAATAGAGTTGTACTGGCTGGAACCATCGTTCCTAAAGGTCCTACTATGCCAGACAGGTCGATTGAAGAGCGGTAAGACTAAAAGCTGCAATCCCAATGTCCGAGGGTGAAGTCATACTGCTGACTATACAGAGGTGTGACGGCGGTAAAGTATCTCTCTCAGACAACTAGCACAACGATCTCGTCGACTGCAGTTTAAGGAATTGATCTCCTACCAGGAGGTCTACTTATTGACTTAGATTACACAGATGATATAGTCTTGTTTGGTGAAGACGCTGATAAAATGTAGAGCGTTGTGCTAGCACTGAACAACAATGCCAGAATTTTTGGGGATGCACTTCTCTCCCTCTAAATGCAAGTTTTTGCTTCAGGACTGGTCTGCGTCAACACCTAAATTAAGGATAGGGAGTGAAGTAGATGAACGCGTTGACAACTTCACTTATCACAGAACGGATTAGAAACGCTCGTTTGGCATTTATCAACTTACGTCATCTATGGCGAAGGCGAGATATCCGCCAACGAGGTTGTATATTATCATCGACTGAGATGGTTGGGCCACATTTTACGTATGCTTAAACACTGATTACCATGATGCGCAAACCCGACTAGTGTTGCGGATGGTTTGAAGGAAGTTAAAGTCGGCTAAACGAAAACATGGCATCAGTCCGTGAAGTCACTAACTTCTAGTCTGAGCCATGTTGGTAGATGTAGCCTACTTGGTTGAGTTCCATGCGACTATCCTCATTAACGGTTGGAGTCTGTGTGATATGGCTCACAATCGATCACAATGACGTAGATGTATACACTCTTTGTCTTCCCTTAAACCGTGAGATTAAAATTACTTTATACCTTTGTTTGTACGAACTAATCCTTCCTTACTGCACTACATCCTTATACACAATCTTTCTTTTATATATTACTATCATTGAAGTAACTACTTCTTTGAATTTGGTGTTCATTTTATTGTGCTAATTAGGTGTGGCAACTTGGACAGATGCATATATGTGCCTGGTCCTACATTGTAGCTGACTGACTGACTGACAGACGGATAGTTCCTTCAGATTCTGGTACTCCCTATATTAATTGACATTTTAGAAACTGTTAATTAGTTCTAATTTGTGCTGTGGATGATGTCATTCAGAAGAATAATGAAAGCACCATAATCAAACTATTCAGATCATAGAACAAAACTCCATTCATAAATGAATAATCTAACACCTTTAACTATGTTTATACATTTCAACAACAACAACCACAACCGCAACAACGACAACCTAATTATGATTATGATTTAAATGTTAATCTAAATACATTTGTTCTAATCTAATACATTGATAGTATACAATGAAATGAAAAAATAATTCAATACAAAGTTCATTAAATAAGGTCAATGATGTAATTGGAACATTGAATAAAATAAACATTATCATAATTTGTTAGGTCAAATAATATTAAGTAATCATAAGATGTATTCATAAATGATTAGACAATATATTTTATTAACTTCATATTATAATGGTTAAGATCATGAGTCAATTGAAGCTAGACCACCATGGAAAACCTGGAAGCACTGGACGGCCATTTCGTCCTACTGTAGGACTCCTCAGCAGTCCTCAGTGGTCTAGTGGTTAAGTGCTCGCGCGCGAAACCAGTAGGTCCTGGGTTCGAATCTCGCAAAGGGTGAGGTCGTGGATGCGCACTGCTGAGGAGTCCCATAATAGGACGAGACGGCAGTCCAGTGCTTCCAGGTTTCCCATGGAGGTCTAGTTTCAAGTGACTCATGATCTTAACCATTGAAATTACTACAATCTCCACAAAACCCATCTGATAGTAACCTCATATTCGTTTATAATATTTTAATTGTCCAGTGCCGATCGACTAGAAAGAAGAACACTTCATCAAGATTCCAAAGAAAGAAGATTTGAACAAACGTGAAAACTACAGAGGCATTACACTACTGTCAATACCAGGAAAAGTCTTTAACAGAGTGTTGCTGAACCGGATGAAAGACGCAGTAGACGCCCAACTTCGAGTTCAACAAGCTGGATTCCGTAAGAATTGGTCGCGCACAGACCAAATTGCAACACTACGGATCATCGTCGAACAATCAATTGAGTGGAACTCAACACTGTACATCAACTTCATTGATTATGAAAAGGCATTTGACAGTTTAGATAGGAGAACGTTATGGAAACTTCTTCCACACTACAGAGTTCCTGAGAAGATTGTCAATATTATACGGAACTCATACGACGGACTACAGTGCAAGGTCGTGCATGGAGGACAGCTGACAGATGCATCCCAGATAAGGACCGGAGTCAGACAAGGCTGTTTACTCTCCCTCTTCCTCTTTCTTCTGGTGGTCGACTGGATTATGAAGACCTCGACATCTGAGGGAAAACACTGAATACAATGGACAGCTCAGAATCAATTAGACGATTTGGACTTCGCAGATGACCTATCCCTCCTATCGCGTACACACGAACAAATGCAGATAAAGACAGCCAGTGTGGCAGCAGTTTCTGCATCAGTAGGCCTCAACATACACAAGGGCAAAACCAGGGTCCTCAAATTCAAAGCGGAGAACAGCAATCCAATCACTCTTGATGGTGAAACTCTGGAAGATGTAGAATCCTTCACATACCTGGGAAGCATCGTTGATGAACAAGGAGGTTCAGATGCAGACGTGAAGGCGAGGATTGGCAAAGCAAGGGTCGCATTTTTACAACTGAACAACATATGGAACTCAAAACAACTTTCAACGAATATCAAAGTGAGAATTTTCAATACGAACGTCAAGTCAGTTCTACTGTATGGAGCTGAAACTTGGAGAACTACAACAACCACAATCAAGAAAGTACAATTATTTGTAAATAGCTGTCTACATAAGATACTCAACATCAGTTGGTCGGATACCATCAGTAACAAACATCCTTCTGTGGGAGAGAACAAACAAGCTTCCAACTGAAGAAATTAGGAGAAAACGATGGGAATGGATAGGACATACATTACACAAATCATCAAACTGCATCACGAGGCAAGCTCTAACTTGGAATCCTGAAGGGAAGTGGAAAAGAGAAAGGCCAAAGGACACATCACGTCGGGAAATAGAAGTTGATATGAAAAGGACGAATAAGAACTGGAAGGAGCTGGAAAGGATTGCATGGGACAGGGTTGGACGGAGAATGCTGGTGGTTGGCCTATGCTCCTTCACGGGGAGTGACAGGCGTAAGTAAGTAAGTAAGTAATACTTTTTTGTTATTAACATTCAATGACTGATCATAACTTGGTTGACAGAGTTTAAAAAAGAAGTAAAGAAAACCGATTTGATTACTGGTTAATGAATACTAAGTTTTATTATTATTATTATTATTATTATTATCGTTTAGGACTGCAATTGATCAGTCTCTTGTTGGCATATGTGCATTCTATGCGGACTGTCTCGATATTGCCTTAGGTCACAAGCTTTCTAAGCAAAGATGGATAGCACTTATCAGTGGAATCCAGTACACGTGTTGTGTCCCATTTGGGACTCGTCAGCTAGATGTACCTGAATCTCAGAGTTGATGTCTTCTCTGGGACTCGAATTCAGTATCGTTCACTTCAAACGCCAGCACATTATTGTTACGTCCTTGCTCTGTCTACCCACTTTTAGTGCTGAGGATACTTGTCTTATCTAGATTAAAACCTTGATGCGATAGTCTGATCGGCTTAACCTTGAGGCTAGTATACGTGAGTTCGAAGCAGAGTAGAGAGAAGAAAACTATTCTATCAATTGATTAGCTGACAAGCACACGAGTGATTGAAGACAAGTCAAGTGGAACACTACTCCATTTATTCTCACTTCCGATCTGGTTCCCGATTTCAGATCAGTGTAAAAAGATACATGAATAAATAGAACACAAACCAGACCACAGCGCACAACAATTAGGAAAATACAATTATGTCTAAAACTGGAGATCAGTGTAGAAAATAGAGTACACAATAATACGTTTAAGTTACAATAGCTTTGGAACAAAAAGGGCTATGGCAGTGAATCATACATCCAACGAAAGCTTATGTTCTGTAAAATAGACTAGGAACAAAAATAAATGATGTTCTACAAGCTTAGCATAAAATGGAATGAAGTCCCTAAAAATAGCTTTCTTAGTTTATCAAGGATTTTTGTTTCTCTGTTGATATCAGTTATCCACTTAGCTACTAAATCATAATAGCCACCTGTTTGTGCAATGGTCTGAAGTTCTAAATTCACTTGATGGGGTTTACTGGTCTCTTCCCATAGTTATTTAGGACTGTAATTGATCAGTCTCTTGTTTAAAATATTAGTCTATCGTGAATGCTACTATGAACTACTGAAACGAAACTGTAGATTTTATATGTGTAGAATAGAGATAACCATTGATAGGCTAAAGTGAAATTAGTTCAACACATTTAAAAGAAAATTTATTCCCAAGTGAATCACATTTAAATTGATAAAACATTCAGTCAGTTTCACTATCTAGAACAATAGAAAAGACATTTGCATTGAATAATCAATAGGTAGCAAGTAATGTTATGTCTATCTGGTCTTTAGTACGGGCTAAATCCTATTAATTACTTTGTAGCGTATTCAACAGTTTCAGTGACTCAATATCACGGCATGGGTGTTCGAATCCAACAGGTACTATCACTCCCCTTAAGATTGAAGCTATGCCCTATTGATGAGTGAAACCATGGAACATAAATAATGAATTTATTTTTGTTGCTCATCGATTTCGAACCACCAGCAATGTTAGGTGGTTAATGGTATTCAACAGGAAGCCTTTTCCGACCTAGGTTTTGTGTTAGTTGGTATTCGTCAGTAAGGTATACCTTGAATCTTAAGGCACTTAGTACATACTCTTAGATGTGAACCCTAGTCAACTACTTGCACAGTCTGAGACTAAATATATTGAATCGGAAAGCTCAAAACAACAGATACTGATTCCAAATGTAGTTCATCAAAGAGTTGAAAATATTTTACAGTGGCATAGTTACTCTTTGTCATATAAGGTGGTCGTAGCAAACGGGTCTCAGAGTACCAGGATTTCTGGTAATAGATACACAGTAGATGACAATCATTAATATATTTTTTCTCCAGTTATCTGAAGAACTTTTAATATTATCACCGTTTTCAGATAAGTATACTAGGAACTATCAATTTTTGAAACGCAGGATTCTAAATATCATACATCAATACCTCGATAACGCATATGGGGTTCAAAGAGGGATGTATTAAATTCAAATTTCTCTGTGAATATCGACATTGGGATACAAGAATATCTAGTTATCAAGTCCCGAAATAGAAGAATTATTTGTCCTGCATTCCGCTTCTAACCATGTAACAAATATACAAAAGTCATGGCTTGTAGTTAAAATGACATGTACTTGACTACCCCTATTAAATGACACTCATAGTTATCAACTTTCATGAACACTATATATTCATTCAGGCACATTTGTTTAAGTTACAAAAATAGCTTTACGGATAACAATAATAGTTTTAATTTGATTAACAAACATTATCATAATTAGAGTTCTTCTATACTTCAGAGTACCAGTGTTTCATAATTAAGGAACGAATGATAATATAACATGCGATGGATGTTTCACTCAATTCCATGGTGGTCTAGCTTCAATTGACTCATGATCTCAATTATTAAAAGTTACTAGAATATCCACAAAAACACCTTCTGATATTTGTCAACATATGCTCAGTAGTGTCTGGCTTCAAGAGATATTTCATGGAGTTCTAGTGAAAAGCTGTAACCAGTTGAGTTCAACCGGGTTTGTTGTGATATATCAATTGCCTGAAGTCAATGGTGGTTGTGTCGCTCAATTTCGTGGATTAGTTGAAATTAGACATTAACAATGTTGGATATCGGCCAGCTCACTGGTTTAGAGGTGAAGTGTTCACGGGCGAGATTGACAATTCCTGGGTTCGAATCCCACGAGCAGGATAGTGGATGCGCACTACTGACAAGTCCTAAAACTACAATCCAATCCTTCCAGATTTTTCATGGTAGTCTAGCTTTAATTGACTTATAATCTCAACTATTAAAAGCTACTAGAATATCCGCAAAAACACCCCCTTCTGATAACATAATTAATAAATCACTCACATCCACCACATTCGGAATATAACCAGTTTCAAAAATAGAAAAACTGTATTTTTCTTTTATTTCAATAATTATATTCATGTCATATATGATTACATTACATAATCCATTCATCAAACAATAGGGTTACATGTCTTGACGACAATGATTTCAGATTTCCAACAACAACAAAATTTGGGCTTCATCTTACACATGGGAATATTTATTGATTTCCATTAAATGAAATCAAATCAAAGAATTTCTCTTTTTCTGTGTGTGTGTGTGTGGGGGGGTTTTTTCTCTCTCTTAGTAACAAATATAAAACAACCTTATTTGTTTTTTTTACGATCAAAGAATAAATGGTTATTCTATTTAACAGGAATACGTTCAATAAACAGTTATAATATACAAATCATTCATCAGGATATATATGCTAAAGGTGACAGTCTTGTTGAAATGACATGAATTAGGTCAAAGATTAGAAAAGAAAATAACAACAACTACATGGGCAACCATCTTTTCACATGATTTTGTCATGTAAGATTACAAGATTCAATAGGTAATTCGATAATAATCATTAATACTATTAGTACAATTCATGTGTAATAATAAACCTGAGAAGATAAACGAAACAAAATTCTATAAATGATAATATAGCTCGTATTAAAAGAAAAAAAGAAAGAAAGAAAAGAGAAAAAAGAAAAAAAAGAAAAAAGGGAAATCAATAAATTGATCAAACTAATAATAAACTAATACTTACCATAAAGTATAAAGATAATGAATGACTTTCAATGGATGAATATGAAAAGATAAAGAAAATAGATTACTAATAAAACTACTGATTATTATTAGTAGTATATAAACGAAATAGAGAATGTAGAAATTCAAGTTGACAAATATATATACATTTTATTAAAAAAAAATCTTTCTTATGATTTGATTATTTCATGATATCTGTACCAATGGGTAGATTTGTTTCACCGCCAATATCACGTAATGTTGTGCATAATTTATTTAAAATATTTATAAAACGATCTTTCCCGGTATAATCAATTTCACCACGTTCCCATGCATACATTCGTTCATTACTAACAGCTTCTAATTGTGCATGATATGAACATAATTGTTTACCATAATCAATATTAGCTAAATCACCGACTATTCCAGTCTTATCATTTGTAAAACAAAAAAGTAAGAAAAAAAAACAAACAAGAAAACAACAAAACATATTTAGTTAAATAATTAATAAGAGAGAAAAATGATGTATCTTTTTTAAATACAGTTACGATCATTTGTTCTTTTGTGTGTGTGTGTGTGTGTGAAAAAGAGGGGGATGGAGGGGCATAGATACTAATAAATGCAAGGAATAGGATATACTCACTACTTTCTACACTAAACACACACACACATATATATACATATAAATGTGATTAATTGACAACAGAGCAATCAATTACAATATATGAATATGCTAGAAAACTAGTGATGAAAACCAATTCACAAGGAAATTAAACCGATTGATTTAATCTAAACAAATATTTTTCAACTAAGCTTTACTACAAAATGTTAGATTAACTGTACTTGATTGAAAAAAGATGATCAGAGACTAAAGTCAAATTAGTACTAGAGAGTTATTTCAGTATTGTGGACAAACTAAAACATGTTCAGATCTAGTGACTAGAATGTGTAACCTGAGTTTGTTTAATAATAACTGATAAATAAATAAAAAAACACAGGATAGCTGATTAATTTTTATTCTTCTTTCATATTTTACTTTACGCTTATAAGTTAGTTCAACTCCGCTTGGAGCCTCTCCTGTGGCTACTGCCGGTCTCAAGCCCGGATAAAGGAGGAGGGTTGAGCATGGGACTAGCGACCTTATCCCGTAGAAAACTAACTCGCTAAAAAACGCTAACCATTAAAAAAATTATTAGTTATAAAAAACAATAAATTTAATTCATTTTTATATTGACTGTTTGAATCATATTATTAATGTTTAGAACTACAATTGATCAGTCTGTTCCTGACATATAGGCATCCTGTATGAATTTGCCTCAATATTACCTCAAATCAGAAGCATTATAAGCAGCGATGGATGGCGGCTAATAGTGAATGATTTAATAAAAGACAGACAAATGAGAGTCAAATAATCAAAGTCGACGAATGCAGCTACATCCAGCTGACGAGTTTCAAATAGGACAAAATGCGCTTTGTCCTGAATCCCACTGCTAGCCACAATCCATCCCAACATTAAATTTAGCATATATATCTAGAAAACAAATGGGCTGATAAGCAAATTAATAAATTCTCAAGGAATTCAACATCATAAACAAATCAAGTACAAAGAAGTTCAAATAATCACACCGAGAGCTAGACATAGAAGACATAGCAGGAGAGTAAAGAATGAAACTGATAGATATCAAATAGAAAATAATAACAATAAAACGTTTTCAATTAATAATTCAGCTGACTTAACGAATAAGTTTTCACCACATATATCATCTACCTTAACATGTTTTTTTTATTAAAGAGTAGAGTATTATGGTTTGAAAGCAAACCAAATTAATAAAATTTCAATGGTTGAGATCATGAGTCAGTTGAATTTAGACCACCATAGAAAACCTTGAAGCACTGAACATAATAAAAGCCAACTAAGCCAACCGACAAAATAAGACCAAACGCTTAATTACTAATATAAAGATTATTTAAAAGTTAAGATTGAAAGATACTACCCGAAAGAAATACATATTCTTTACATTATATTTATCAAGAGTGAACTACACTCTATAATGACCTTATTATTATTATTTTAACACATAGATATTGGTACAAGGAGGCACCAAATACATATGGGCCACACAAATCTCATTCGGTATGTGTGAAGGGTTGTGATACTGCCCGGGTGTCCAGATCGAAGCAGGTGGTTTTCTTAGGGGGCCACGCCCCGAGCCTTCGACCTGAAGGTCTCATCTACAAGGCAGTGGAGCATCGTAAGGAGATGTAGTCTCATGGAAGTCGGTGACCAACAATTGGTTCATACACCATTTGTTCCCGTAGGATACTGGAGCGCATGTGCACCATTGATTTGGAATCCGGTTAAAGCTCCAGACATTCGCTTTTCGTCCTCTCATTTTCGTAAACAACATCCCCGCCACAAGAAGGCAGTGAGTAGAACTTCCTTGGCAGAGGCCATATACGCATGACCATGTGAGAGCATTTCGAGAGGGAGAACGAATTCTCCACACTCTCGGCCGTACCAGGGCACTAGATTTCTAGTACTGATAATTTAGGTAAGCATAAAGTAACACACTATTTTCAGTGTTGAAATATGTGTGAATAACGAACGTTTTTCGGTACATTCACATAGATTTCTTAGTTAAGAGTTTTTTACTCATATATATCTACCTATGAAAATGATAAGGCGTTTTAAGAACTTTTTTAAATAGTATATCAAGTATACTGTTATCAGTAGAATTCGAGATATGGACTCGCCATTTGGATGTACCTACATTCTATTATTGATATCCATACTAAAATTCTAATTCAAGTATCTTTCTCATTCAAACCTCTAAGGTGTCTCTGTTAAATTATTGTAAAATTTATAAAGCATGAATTGAAAACTTCACTCACATAAATTATTTACATCATACATAACTAACAAATAACTGACTATTAAATCATACTAGTCTTACACTTTAGCATCAAATTAAATATACACTCTTTTGTCAGTTACTCCGCCTGGAGCCTCTCTGGGACTACTGCCAGTCTCAAACCCGGATAAAAGAGGAGGGTTGGGCATGGGGTTAGCTTCCTCATCCCGTAGAAAACTAACTCGCTAAAAAAACGCTAACCAGAAAAAAATAATTCAAACCATTTAAACCCTGCTTTAGGAGTTAGAAGGTCTTCATTTAGAAAAGTTATGACACCTTATGGTGAAAGCCAAGTTCCTTCGGAAGTCGCGAGGCTGATAACCCTTTTAACAACCAAAACGATGATTAATTTCGATACATGAAATGCTCGTACAATGTGAGAGACCAGGAGAGTCTTCCAAATTGTTGCTGCTACTGTTGCTTTTTTCAGCAAAATCTATTTCTCCATAGTTAATAGTTCGTAAATTTATGGGACGGAAATGAATTTTTTTCTAATATGACAATGACCAATCTTCCTATCTAATCAACATCAACAACAACAAAAAGAACAAGACCGAATATCAATACAAACTGGAAAACAATTAACAATTAAGTATCATTGAATCCATAAAGAGATAATCATTTATAAAATTGGGAGTTTTGGATTAAAAAAAAACCATGATTGGAAGAATGATATTATAAATCATATAAAATCAATATGATGATTAAGAAATCAGTGTTTAAAATTTTTCTACACCAAAACATTAATCTACATAGCATGCACGTATTCGTGTAATCATGCAGCAGAAGAATAGACCAGCCAACCAACCAAACAAACAAACAAAACTGCACCATACAAGATGATTTACATAATAGCTATGTACACATATAAGGTGTTTACCGCAATCATTTTATGATGATAAGAACTAGATTTGTGTTGTGCTTTAGTTACATTGAATGATGGTGTTGATGATGATGTTGATATTTTGTTATTGTTGATGAATTGATTTTCATAGATTCTCCAAGGATATCCATGTTTTATTTTACGTTTTACTTTTAATTGCCATATATTTTGATCTAATTTCATAGAATTCGATTGTAGATTATTATTACTATGATGATGATATATTGATGATAATCGTTTTGACTTTGATTGATTCAAATAATCGGTTGAATGAGAATTGATTATCTTTGTATTATAATCAAGTTGTATTATACTGTCAGCACTATAACTTTGTTTAAACTGTGAAGACAACAGATTGTTCCTCTTTCTTTTTAAATCCACTTCATTATATAAGCATGATTTATTGTTATGACCATGAGGTTTCCTCTTGCTAGAAGTAGTAGTAGTAGTCATAGCAGTAGTAGTAGTAGTATTAGTAGTAGTAGCAGTAGTGATAGTGTGATCAACTTGTTTACAATCCAAATAAGCAATATCTAAACCACGAAATGGATTGCTTAATTTGTTATTCAATTCAATTGTTTGATTGAATCTATTATCAATGTTTCGATGTTTATAATTCGTTTCAAAATCAATATTCTTATTAGGAACCCTATGGAATTGTTCTATGCCAAGATCAGCATTATTAGAAAGTGCATTACAACTTATGGAGAAACTTGGAGAATCATTCTTTATTAACTTCTTATTTACTACATCCGTTAATGATGATGTTTTGGGAAGTTTTTTACAATCTATTTTTATTGGATGAAAAGTTTTAATTGTAGGCTTGAATGAACTTCCTAAACTGTAATATCGTTGTTTTTTAAATACTTGTCGAGGTTTTATATTAGAATCGAACGATAATTTTCTCATTTTCATAGGACATAATAATCGTTGATATTCTCTAATTAGTTTTTCATAACATTTATGACAGTTTAACGAATAGTTAGATGCTGATTTAGACTTTTCTATTGATTCAGATTGTATAGAATTGATAGAAGATACGTCTGCATTTGATATAAATGATGGTTTTTCCGGTATCTCTTGAATATCATCTGATTTTGATTCCTGACTTAAAGGTTCTGTCTTATGTTGAAAATCATTTTTCACGATATCACTTTCACAGTGTTGATTATTTTGTTCTGTTGTATCATGATGTTGTATAATATTCAATGGATTCTTTTCAAAATGATGTTCATGAAATTCTTCTTGATCATTATAATGATTAGATTGATGATTATCATTATGATTGGAGTGTTTCTCATTCAACTTTTGACTTATTTCTTTCTGTTGATATTCATGTTCATTATTATGGTATTGATCTTCATGAGATGAATTTTTCATAGTATCCTCTTCTCGACAATAGTTTACACCAGACAATGAAAGATTAAGTTGTGGTGGTGGTGGTGGTGTTTCAATACATGTTTGATGATGTTCAACATATCTATTACTTTCATCAATTCGTTGTCCTCTATGTAAATAATCCCAATTAGTATCATGAAATTCTGGATGATAAGGTAATTTTAAATTGTCTTCTGGTGTTGTTAATAAGGAATGATTTCTTCTACTCACTTTATCAATATATTCTTCATGAGGAGAAGGATTGATCGGGATGAACGAGTTCTTATGATTATTATCATGATTTCATTAGTAAATACATGGAACTTATCATGACAGCTATTGAATGAATCTTGAATTTCATCATATTTTCTTAGACTATCCAATGAAATATGACTTAAATACTAAGTGTACATTTTACATATATATAGATATACATATATATATATATGTAGATGTGACAGAATTGTGCAAATCACAGGCAATAAAAATAGGAATTAATTAAATGTAATTTGAATCAAGCAAAAATTAACCAGATTGTATATTACATGATTACATAATAATCAGAGAGAGAGAGACAGACAGAGAGACAGAGAAAACAAAGCAGTGAAAAGTCAAAACACAACAATTATAACAACAACGACAACATAAACAGCAACATGCAAATCACCAACACAATAAATTGTATCCACATACATTTAGTTTTATGATTAAATGAATATGTAAGAAGAAAAATTATAAAATAATAGTTAGAATGTATTGTATTATATTGCATTGCATCGTATATATATATACAAATAACATGATGGTTAACAATTCATCATTAATTAGTATATCCCTATTCTAATAACTCACCTATACTAATTACCAATTAGATTATTTATTCATGCTAATAATAGTCAACAAATAAAGATGATCATCTATAGTTCGTATATACCATTTAACAATTTCTATGTATATGTATATAACTCCATCTGGAGCCCCTCTGGTGCTACTGCCGGTCCCAAGCCCGGATAAAGGGGGAGGGTTGGCAAGCCCTTACATGGAATCCTCAAGGCCGAAGGAAAAGAGAAAGACCAAAGAACATATTACGGCGAAAAATAGAGACAGACATGAGTAAAATGAACAAAAATTGGATATAACTGGAAAGGAAGTCCCAGGGCAGAGTGGGTTGGAGAACGCTGGTCGGAAGCGTAAGTAATTAAGTAATGTATATATATGTATTAAAATAGTACATATCTATTTAACCAACTCATAATATCAAATCATTAGTTCATTAAATTACATCCAACAATTTAAATGAATCATTGTTGACATTGTATATGGATAAACATATATATCACCAAAAGACAAATCGAAAAGATAAGAAACTACATTACAAAAAAAAGTTAATTTTATCAAATACTTGAATACATAATTATTCGGAAAATGGGGGGATTTGTGGAGATTGTAATAATTTTAACAATTGAATTCATGAGTTAATCTAATCTTGATCACTATTGAAAACCTGGAAACACTGAACAGACGTTTCATCTCATTATAGGACTATTCAGCAGTATATATTTACGATTTTGTACATAGGAATTTAACATATAACCTTCAGTTTTGCACGTGAATGCTTAACCTGTAAAACATTAAGCCAGTATCCAGGTTGTGGTAATGCTTAACTTGCAATCTTTCATTCATTGTCTTAGTTGGATAACTGTCTCTACGCAACATGGATTGAACTCCACTGATCACAGACTCTCACTAGAATTTCAGGAAATCCATCTTGAAGCTAGTCACTAGTGATTTTTCCTTTTACAATTAAGACGTTCAAATTTTGTTAAATTAAGTATCTAATCCAACCAATCCATCCTACGTTTATTAATGTATGGACGACCCGGTAATATAGTCAACGTTTGACAGTCTTATTTCCTTTTTATATGTATATTTTTCTTAATTGAGAGCTGTTCATTGTCATTCAGCATAACACAATCAGTGACCACTATAAGTTAAAGTGAGCTTTTTGACTATTTCATAACTGTTAAGTCACTCCATGACGATAAATTTTGTGACAGAATTCTAAAACGTTCACTCCAACTTGAATTATTGGGTTAAGATATTGTCTGAAATGATAATCAATGATCTACCATTTAACCTTTCAATTCTGAAAGTGAAACATTACCGAAATATATCTATCTGAAGTCGAAATTGACTTTATCGTTTCAATAGTAGTACTATATATATATATATATATATATATATATATATATATATATATATATATATATATATATATATATATATATATATATATATCATGATATACGAATTGGTATATGATTTTTTTACAGTGATGACCAAGACGTAATATTGATTGGTATCATTTGTTTACGTAAAATCATATTTAGCCAAATATAATATCTGATCAAAAATGGCATTTGGAAGATAAACTGTCACTGTGGATTAATAGACAGTCTATTTTTTAAATCACCCAACAGTTATATATTTTCAGTATGGGGTTATGGAGATTATTATGTTTTTGATTGAGATCATGGACCGGTTGATGTTAGATCACTATTTAAAACCTGGAAGCACTGAACAGTCGTTTCGTCCTATCGTGGAAATCCTCAGCATCGTGCATCCACGATCCCGCTCGTGGGATCCGAACCCAGGGCCTCAAGTCTCGTGCGTGAACG
This sequence comes from Schistosoma guineensis, assembly GCA_944470375.2. Classification (NCBI taxonomy): domain Eukaryota; kingdom Metazoa; phylum Platyhelminthes; class Trematoda; order Strigeidida; family Schistosomatidae; genus Schistosoma; species Schistosoma guineensis. Next base: position 1,534,085 of record OX103898.1, read on the forward strand.
CTTAATCTCTGGACCACTGAGCCGGCATGTATTTAACTGTGTTGATGTCTAACCTCAACCAATCCACAAAATTACGCTACCGTCTTCCATTGTACTGAGATAGATACATGTCTTTACCCGACATGGGTTAGCTTCAGAACTCCGAGAATCCCCTAACGAAGTTAGTCACTAGTAAGCATATGGTAATTATCACTGTGGGGTTGTGGAGATTATTAAGTTATTGACTGAAGTTATGAACCGATTGACGTTAGACCATCATTAAAATTACCTCTATCATGGATAAATATTTTGTCATGCATTAGTCAATAGGATTGAATTGTGTAAAAAAATGATGTAGACTAAATTTTATGTATAAATCTTTCATTTTTAACTAAACTCTAAAACAATCATGCAAATAAAGATGACGACATTAAACTTTTAGGGAAAACATAAAATGTCAGTATTTAACCACAAATAATGAAAAATAAAGATCAAGCATGCTCATAACATATGGGTTATATGTTGTTTAGGTCATTATTAAAACTGTTATTTAGAATGGTATGGTGTTAGTGAAGTTAACGATCTTATTTTTTGCATGCCTATTACAGAGTGCAACATATTTATACATATTGGACAAATTACTAGAAAATCCCTAATTATAAATGCTCTTAATCCTTAATGACTGCGTCTAGTAGATATAGAGTAACCAAGTGTACGACACTACAACTAAATGTCTCATAAATTCTATGACATATTTAAACTAGTGAATGTTAGATAAATATCTGGGAACTATTCAGTTATATTGAACAAGACCATCGTAACAGGACTGACGTTGTTGTTGTTGTTGTTGTGGTAACGAGTAGAAATAGATTATTTTTTGTTATAAAGCTATTTCTCGGCCGATATCTTACAACTAGTATATCCAAAAATCAACCCAAACACTCTTAAATTTTTCTTGATTGGACTTAGAAGACCATTTGCCTTATAACAAACTCTATCTAACAGGATATGATAGATTAGATTGTTAAGTATTAAACCGATCCTTGCATAACCAAGGATGTTTGATACTATGACAGAACATCCTCTGGTTCCAAAATGTTGTAGAAATATAGCGACAAAAATTGGTAGTCTAGATATTAAGAAGTGTAGTCATCTTGAAAATGAAACGAGAAAGAGGTGCAGTACAGTCATTTGAGTGAAGTTTAGTATCTCTGGTCTTTCACCTGTTTCACGTAATTAGTACTACGCAGCCAAATTGTGCGATTTAAATCTGTCATTTTTAGACTTCAAAACAATTTTACTTGTATTCAGTACTGTTTGTCTGATCAATTATTTGTCCAAGCATCATTCTCTACAGTTTTCCCATTTTTTGTAGTTTATCAAGTTGTCCATACGTTTTGTTATAAACTGATCCGACTATTTTCAAAAAACCAACTGTATATCTGAAAATGTCATTATTTATTAAAATGAATTCAATCAAAGCGAAAACTTGAATTGAATCAAAGAGATGACGGTAAATTTTACGGATGTACAATAATTTGATAATCATTGTTTACAATGAGATTAATTGATAACCTTATTGAAAAAGTAAATTCATTCTGCTCAATTAAACTATTAATCATAGTTGTATTAATCTCTATTGATGACCCACTAACTCAGTGTTTTAGTTCTAAATAGTAGTGATAAGGAGAAAAACTATTATTTCCATAAATTTTTGCTCAATGATACATTAAACGGACACGTTGGAGAAAGCAAATAAATAATTTTCTCTACTTACCATATCAGGATAAAGTTGTGGTCGTACAAGAATTAGAAATAATGACCACCAGTAGGCCAGCATACCAGCTACACGACATATTGATCGTCTATTTTTATCAGTATCAAAGAATGTACGAAAAGCAGCTTGACTACATGTTTTAGCCGCGGATGTTTTATGCCAAGGTTTGATTGGACCAGAAAAATGCACAACTCGAACAGATCCGCCAAACTGAACCCAAGCGGATCTACTTGTATAAAATTCAAAACTTGTGTCATCTGATATACGACAAATACAGTTGTATATACAAGGTAGTCTATGTGATATATCTCCTTCTAACCAGTCGGAAAAATACGTGTTCAGTAAACCCTATTAAAATACCAATAAGAATGAATATTATCATTGAATATTATTTTACTAATAAAATATAATTTAAATAACACTCATACCTAGACATCTGTATTTTTCTTCGGGAATTTATAACATGCAACAATCTGTTAATCGTCAGACATATAAGTATTGACATAACCGTTTCAGTTTTCCATATCATTCGACTTTTTGACCTTGAATTACACTTCTATCTGTTTAAACTTTTGAAACAATTTTCTCATTAATAGCGTAAAAATAAGGTTATTCACAAGACACTAGATAAACAGGACTGTTCACAAACATATATAAAATGATTAACTAATAAATAATTGGAATTCAGTAGGTATGTTATGTATGGTGCTTATGGGTATTAATCAAACTAGCTCTGTAAAGAACATGCTTATTATTTGAGTTCATAAACCCTAGGAATCGGAATGCTACTTCATATGTGTAGTACTTTGCTGAGATCCGTATTCGAATCTCATTCAACAACATGTATTACTGTATTAAGAAGTCTTAATCAAATAAAGTCTTGTGAACTTACTTGTTCTCTTCCATCAAAACTCCCAGAGTCAAACAACATTCGTAGAAGGCCGTTGTACGTGTCCATAGAAGGCTCTAATATAAAGACACCAGAATTAAAACAGTCTGGCCACAGAGGATCAGGTGCAGCAGTAAACCCAGATCTGTTGAACAATTCATCAACGTTCTGCAAAACCTGGATTCATTAGAAAACTCACTATTAATCAACCAAAATGAAACGTTCTGGGAAAATTACTAGTTTTTTTATCTGATTTTATTCTCATTTTAGGCAGAAGCACTTGTGGTTCGTTTCATACTATTCTGGAATTATTACTATCGATGGGGCCAACTTTCACCTTTTGAGTAGACACGGCTGTCTGATTCTAATATATCACCTTGGAACGTATATGGTATACATAAGAGACGTTTGATTAAGGAAATACGAACATAAAGACAATTTTTAAAGTTTTACCATGTAAAATACCAGTCAACAAATGTCAAGACATCTCTGTATTAAAGATGGAATATGTCTGATAATTTTATATGGCGTAAAGCAAAATGAAAGTTAGAAAGCCCGATGCCAAACGGGGTACAACTAAAAATTGCACATAGGTTTCAGGACCACAAAACTCTTGGCTGGTCTTCTGTAGGTCTTTGGAGGAAGATAAAATTAACTGACCAGATAAATGATTCCTATCTGTTTAACAATATGGACCGTGAGAGGTGTAAACCGAATACAGTTTGCCTGAAAATTTGACGAACAAGTTCTCGCTGACGTTATCAAAATCTGCCGAAAATAGAGATGCACCTAGGTGTATAAGAAGATCGTTTACCAGCTTGGTTCCAGCGAAGATAATAAAAATGCTTAGGTCTATTTCAATAATTATGAAACACAAGAGGTTCTTTGAACGCTTAAACTCCTGACTAACATACTGTTTTTGCTTTTTAGGAGAATACACTAAGAAGACAACCCTAGAAAGAGTTAAGCACTACGCTGAAAGAATTCAGGGTCGAATCCTCTATGTCCTAACGAGTGACCAGATACTGGAACTGCTTACTCAGACATGTGACATCATTTTTATCATTAAAAACCTTAAGGACAAAGTCAGTGTTAAACGTAATATAGTATAGGGTTTAATGGAAGTCAGCTGATCTAATATTTTTACTACTGAAACTAAAAAACTTGATGGAGACTTCCGCCTGCAAAAAGCGGAAAATTGATGTATTTAGAAAACAAGTATGGGAAATCTATTTGGCTTGAATGAAAAAAACCTTGAAGCCTTACCAGAGTATCAGCATCCATAAATACAACTTTGGTAAACTGAGTAAGACTCCAAACCTGAATTTTTGTGAATGTTTCAATGAGCTCTGTTCTACCACCAATAACAGGCTGACTCCAGCCTTTGGTTATAACTGGTTGTACTTCGATTACATTATCATAAGTGCTGCAGAGCAGTTGTCTTTAAAGGTCAGTGATATATATGTCACAACTTACCTCATCTGTGATGAGAAACCAGGGGTTACAAGAATGGTAAGCTCTTTAGACGTTTCTGATTGTTTTAGGGATGCTGCTAAAACAAGTGCACCCACACAGTATTCATCATTTGTTGCAAGGGTAACAAACGATTCTCTACCCATTTCCAATCAACTGTAACCGATCACATCAGGATCGTAAATCGGACCTGTCACAGCCACTAGTACAACTAATGTAACAAATTAAAACAAAACTGTATCATGGTATGCAATTGAGGAGTCATTATTATTCGGTAAAAAACGAATGCTGCAAACTTAAAACATTAGCTATCGAGATTGAAGTGGATAATGAATACTTTATAGTTCAATTGTTGTTTAGTAATTCTGTTTGTGTTAATGCAGAATCATTGATCAGTGAACATCCTCTGAAGTTACTAAGACACTTTTTTTACACAAAATCTGCCGTATATTCAGCCAGGCAATTTTTCTAACTTGGCTCTATCAACCACTTAGTCTACACAGTGGATGCCAAGAGTTTCATATCTGATATGAGTAGCTATGTCACACGGATTTAAGAACTTTCTCATACGAATATCTTATCAAAATATCACAGGTTGACACTCTTCCGTTTTATCCTAGACTCATTCGAAATTTCACGCGAATATCATTCACCCCTTTTCATCTGACTTCCACTAAATAATTCACATAAGATTCAAGCGAGGAAACACTAAGAAACACTTAACAGTGCTGGAGTAGTGAAGCATTCATTTGGTGGTTTGGTCAACAAAAAGGTAATCCGCATAGCAGACGCGTCTCCAGAAGATACATGCAGCTCTAAACCCGGATAGTAAGTCTAAGAGTTTTATTTCGAAACGAATTTGTAAAGAAAAATAATGGTGTTCCGAAACCTAAAAGGAGGCTTTAGTTGTGATATGGGTGGTCAAAAAGCTAATATATTCTGAGGTCCATTGTCCCCACCCTTTACTACAGCCGTGAGTTCGGATTTAGAATAAAGCCGTTGGAATTTTCCCCCAGAGACAACAGAATTTCCAGGGGAATATCACATGGAGAAGTACTATCACGATATTCGTATCTCGAAAGGCAGGTTAATCAAGATAACTCTATATCAGTTTATCTATTGCCTTCTGGTACAATGCGATTTGCAAATCCACACTTTAGTGCTTTCAAAGCTTTATAAGTAGGATGAAAAGACGTTGAAATTTTCAGTGCAATAATAGGTCCCCATGTGTTTACAGAAAGAGAAGGGAAGTATCACTAAATATTACATATATTAAGTAGAAATGTGTCAGTTTCGTTTCCAGAGCCGAACGAAGAATAAATTTCTTGTCTGGTGTTTGACTTTTATCCTGTACGTCATACGAAGTCAACCACTTAATCAATATTCAGAGATACCATATAGATGCATAAACCTTACTAGCTTGTTATCTTATCTCAGCAGCACTTACTGTGGCGTGTGCTGCCTATATTGATAGAAGTAGTACATGGTGTTAGTCGTGAACAGAAGGCCTGGCAGCAGAGGGACAAGGGGATCGAACAGTAAAGAATAGAAACAGGATGCAATTTGTATGAAAGTGCAAGAACAATGAAGTCTGAGTCATTTTGAAACAGTTGTTGGACATTTTGCAAATTAAGCATTTACTTTATGGTTGTTAGATTTTATTAACAAGTCCTGTGATTTTGTGTTAAATACATTCGATTGTCCCCACCCGTGTTCTGCTCACTACATTACCATCTCTACACGAATAACCGAACATAGTTTGATGCAGGTTCCCTCAACATGGAAATCAGAGCTAGTAGGAAAATGAAACATAAAAAAAACGAGAAAACATGTGCGGAAGAGCATCAAGTGTGTCACCCTACATCATTTTGGCTAAGTATAACTTCCCATGCTCTATCCGGCTGTCAGATGTTTACGGACCTGATTCGTGAGTCGTCGCCAAGTCGAAAACAAGGAAACATTTACCTAAAAAGCAAGCAAAATCGGTAAAATCTGAAGAACTGAACACTGTTTGCATAAAACAACCAAATACGAAGTGGAAGTGTACGATTATAAACGAAGTATGTTAGCTTCATAATACATTTTTGGTCTTTAAAACATACTGATCATCTACAAAAAAGAACTTACTTCACTGCGCCGGTTAACCGTCGTCGAGGAAAATAAGAAGCTCACCAACACTCTCCATCCAAATCTGTCGTAGACAAGACTCGTCAGTTGCTATTCATCTCTTTCATATCTGCTTCGGATTGCCGACACAGTGTATTCTTTGGCCTTCTTTTCTATTTCCTCGCACGATTCCAAGTTAGCGCTCACCCTGTTATCCAGTCTGATGGTTGCCATAATGTATGCGCTATCCACCTCCAACGTCGTTTCCTAATTTCCTATTCAGTTGGAAGTTGGTTTATTCTCTCACAATAGGCTGTCGCTGATGTTATCCGTCCAAAAGATATTTAGTATTTTTCGTTAACGATTGTTTATAAATAATTTTGCCTTTTTTATGATGGTTGTGGTAGTTCTCAAAGTTTTAGCCTCATACAGTAGACGTTCGTATTAAAGATTTTGAATTCGATATTGGTTGATAGTTGTTTGAGTTCCATATGTTCTTCAATTGTAGGAATGCTGCTCTTGCCTTGCCAATCCTTGCCTTCACATCTGCATCGGGTCCTCCCTGTTTACCGATGATGCTACTCAGATACGTTAATGTTTACGCTACTTCCAGAGCTTCTCCATCAAGTGTGATTGGGTCGATGTTCGCCGTGTTGTATTTGAGTATCCCACTTTCTCCCTAGTGTTTGTTGAGGCCTACTGATGCAGAGACTGCTGCTACACTAGTAATCTTGATCTGCATTTATTGATGTGCATGGGGTATGAAGGCCAGGTTATCTGCCAATTCCAGATCGTCTAATCGCATCCAAGTTGTCCATTGTATCCTATGTTTCCCCTCAGGTGTGGTGGTTTTCATAATCCATCGACCACCATAAGAAACTAAAAGGAGCAATGTAAGTAGCCTTGTCTGACTCCGGTCCTTACTCGGAATGTGCTTGTTGATATTCTTCGGTGCATTTCTTTGCAATGTGGTCCGTCATATGAATTTCGTACGATGTTGACGATCTTCCCAGGTACACTGAATGTATATACATCATGCACGTGTATGAATTTGAACACAAATTTACCCAAAAGTATAATATCAAGATGTATTTCACAGAATACAGACTCATCACCTAACACAACTTAAGTGTGCAATGACTGCCTTAAAATCGCAAGGTTAGATTTAAGAAAGTTATGTGAGTAAATGTGGCCTGATTTGAATATGGCATATCAAGAATATATCGCAGTTCTAGTAAGGGTATCTAGAAATATCGAGAATTGACATATGACAGTTGTAAATTAAATGACGTGGAGACTTATTCTTTGCGCATTTAAAGGAAGAACATATTTCCAAACGAGATGTGCCACTTTTTAGATATGAGGTATTTTTATCTCGAGTCAGCATTTTCTGCATCGACTCAGTATGAATTTCGCTCAGCGTGATAGGCGTAAAAGTCTGTTCAGCATGACGAACGAAGAGTTTTGTTATGTAATAATGTAGTGTGTGCAGCTGATGACAACAGACGTAAGTAGTATGTACGGCGGCAGAAGGTTAAGAAGATAGAGGAAAAGAGAATGATTGGTGTAGAAACGAAAGTACAATGTAGTCTGTGACCATTGACTGACATTTTTTTCAAATGAAGTATTTGCTGTTTGGTACTCAGATCTTAACAAGATGTTCTGTAGTTTTGTACTAAAGTACATTCGATTGTCCCCTTTTTGTTCTTGTTCATTACAGTTCTATTGCTTTGGATGTCTGGGTGATTATATGATGTCCCGAGCCTATTATTAGTGGAAAATTATGTGCAGATTTAATGACCCTAAGTAACACATCCGGATATCGAATGCAAAATTCTTTTATTTAACAGTGAAGTGATTTGAACTCAGTGTTGAGCGTTATTTTACAAGCATATATGTAACCTCTGTGTCGAAACATTTATGCTAGGAGGGAGACTTAAGGATGAAGTCCTTATTTAGGAAGTTTATTGACACATTTATTATTCTGAATGCAAGGGTGGCATTAAGCTCTAAGTAGATGGTTAGGCTTTTAGCATCAATCTGCGGAGTTCGATTGTCTTTGTGCGCCTATTGTGTTTTAACGGAGCATTAGTAAATCCTCACTTTATTTTCATGTTGAAATCCCCCTCGGCCACCTAGTACGTGAAAACTTGGAGGTTCGTTCAACGGAATCTTCAGGGGGTTTATGAAACTGAGTATTAGAATTGGGTAGTGTATATTGGGAACTCATAAATATTTCGAAATAAGCCGGCTCATTGGATATCATTGGTTACTCAGGCAGTACAATATTTATTTAATCATGAGAAGAGAATTAGAGGGTGCATTTTTCGTAAATGGCCCGGCTTATACATCCACTGGACTACCTATTGTTTCTTAACCATCAGTATCCTTGGAAAGAGATTGGTTCATTTAGTGTCAGGAATGCACCAAACCTCTGTTATAAGAAGAGCCGGTAGGTTAAATCTGGCCAATGTGTAACATATTTACTGCAGTTTACTGACGATGGAAAGAAAGTTTGAAAGGATAAGGTGCATTGGTGAGCTGTAGCGCGTGTCTCTTTGCAGGTCTTGAGTCAACGCTTGGTGTTAACTTGATGATTTAACGATGATAATATATTTTTGCATGAGCAGGTACACGCCATTTTTTCAGGAATGATCTATAAATTACAACATTTGTTGGCGCACAGCATGCTTTCCAACTTATTAAGTTTATTGTTATTATAAAGTAGACTTGCAGAGCGCTTGCTGTAAACTATGACTGAGGAGACTCGTACGTCAAGTTTGTTCCAAACGTCGGTAGTTCCATAACTGTGCCCTCAGAGCAAGATTCTGAATAAGAAAAAAAGAAACAGAAGAGCAGCAAGGCACTTGGATATGAACGTTAAACGTTGCTTAATGTTTTGTGATAGAACAAACGGAGGTATAATAAATTAGATTAAATTCATATTATCTCTTGTTAGATTGAAATGAAGTCAGAGGCTCCATTTAAGGGAATGTAGTAATAAAGAACAATGAGTTGTGATGTTTAACAATGTGGAGTAAGCCCACACGAAGGAAGAGGAGTCAAGGTTTGTCCAAAGAAAGCTATTTATTATAACTGAGTGTGCATATGGAGGGTGAAGTATTAAGAATACTAATAACTTTATCTTTTATTGTCTAATTTTTTCTTTCTTTTGTCAATCCTAGTGTAAAAGTCCGAGTTAGCATGTTATAGGTTGCCTTAGAAGAATAGCTAATCCATCATAAAATTGGAAACATGAGTCTGATTGGTGAATGTAGGAAGACAATCTATCTCACGAATTGATTGACTTATTCTCAATCATAAAGAGCCGAATACATACAAAATGTTTTGCCACACAAACACGGGTGGATTGAAGTCATCGCTCTCACCTTCAATGTCTGCTGGTCAGCAACTCCACCCTCCCTCCTTTTGTGATGTTAGGCTCATTTAAGCTTATTTTTTGATATATGTCATACCTCACACAATCCTCTCTGTTTCACAACCTGTTGGAAAACACTATTTCCATAAGTACCATTTTACAAGCTTATCAGGCGGTTACAAGTTATGGACTGTGGGTAAGGCATCTATATAGTGCTTTAATTGACAACAGCATAAAGTATAGTTTGCCAATCAGAGTATAAGCATTAAGAAGGGTATAGTGTAGGATATGTGTTTATTAAAGCATGCGGAAAAGTATAGAAGTATATGAGTTGTAGACGAGGTAACGAGTGGAGAAATAATATTAATTGTTAGTCAACATAGTATGCAGAAGTGTAAAGAGCTAATAAAGAATAAACAGGAAGAAGCGCATACCAGCTTGGTGCTGGTTTTATTTTGTGATGTCCCAACCGGTTGATGGGTAACAGGCTCCATGAATGCAAGACCACTTGTGGTAGGCAGTCGATTGTGCGGTTCTCTTGAATTTTAGGGTTGTAGTGAGTGTCCCTTAGCGATCAAGTTGAGTTGAACAGTATCGATAGGTCCAGTGAATTACCTGTCTACTTCAAGTGAAGAAATAGGGTGGAAAAAGTAACGAATACAACGGCAAAGTAAGAAGAATAAGGCAAACTGAACTCAAAGTCCATTTTGGTCTAGACATGTAGAGAGCCTACGATGTCTGACAAGGGGCGCAGATGTATTCGTACGTGCTAGATCAGTGCAAGTTCGGGCTTCATCAAGCAGTTTCACAAACGTATGTAATTTATCTGCCATGCTTATTTCGGAGGGAAGACTGCTCCGTATTACTGCATACTTGATGAGCAAGACGTATTCCCGAGTTTTCGATCTGTATTTTTCGACTTTGACCGTAGATACGCTGTTTCCAAGTTTGTATTCATGTGAATCTTTGGAAGGAACTATATTACTAGTTGAATAAACAAGGTTTTTGAGTAGTTTCAAGTAGGGAATCAAATTAGACCTAAGCCTTCTCTCCCAAAAAGGTGCTGTTCCTAAGGTTTGGTATCGGGAACTGTAGTCAGTGACTGAGTCAGACTTTAGTATTCTGCGGGTGAAGTCCCGTTGTATTCCTTCCACCTTTTGTATATCAGATATGCGTAGATTGGAAAGTAAGAACGAGTAGTATTCAACGATATGCGTTATAACTGGTTGTGTTACTTATAAGAACGATGTAAGCTCATCTCATTTATATTCATGTTGTCGATCTGATGTATGATCAACATGGCCATATGAGTTGGTGGCTTAATGAAAGACAAGATAAGGTCGAAAGTATCAATCATGTGGTTTATTAAATGGTTGGGTGGTGTTTTGATGTAATGATGAGAATAGTCATTTCAGTAACTATTAGGGCTAAAGGCAGGTGTCGAAGGCCGGAGTGTTTGAAGAACATGGTTAGCAAAGTAGTGATATTGCATTAAATAGTTGTAGACAACGTGGCATCACCACTATGGATGGAAGGAACCAAAAAAAGCAGTGATTTGCTTTTGAGGTACCGAGAAGCAAATGCTGTACGGGGTGGGTTAACTTGGTGCTAAAATTATCAAGTGCTCAAGTATGCCGGCATTGTAAGCTCCATGTGTGGTATGTGCAACCTAAACGTGTCGTGGTTATTTAGGGAAGTTTTATATTTTATATTAAGAATGGTGAATTGCCCAGAACTATTGCTAAGAGTGTTATTTGTGGCTGTGATCCGATTCTTGTAATGTTTGTGCTGTCAACTCCAAAAAGGTAACTTTTGTCGTGAGCAGACATATTGGTAGTCATTTGCAACTTCAAGATTATGATAAACTTCGTTACTGGTACTGTTCTAGTAATAAACATGATCCTAAAATCGCAGATGTCATGGTGTGACTGCCTAATATACAAGTCGCATCATTGTATACGCTGTCTCATCGTATCGTAACAAATGATAACATGATGTCTGAAGTTTCTAAAGGAGATATTTAGGCCTAAAATAAAATAATACATTTAATGTGAGTGAAGACAAGTTATACAGAATGATCACACCTGCAAGGCTGAGCCATGACGCCTGATTGTTGAGTATAAGTATTTCAGTAATTATGTGGTCCAGTGCCACTACACAACTGCATTTGCAGGTACACACCGTTTTTACAGGCATGATCTATAAATTACAACATTTGTTGGTTGGCAAAATGCTTCCCAACTTATTAAGTTTATAGTTGTTATAAAGTGAAATCGTAGTGCGCTTGCTGTAAACTATGACCTTGAAAGGACGCGTACGTTAAGTTTGTTCCAAACGTCAGGAGTTTCATAGCTGTGCTCTCAGAGCAAGATTCTGAAGAAGAAAAAAAGAGAAACAGAAGAGCAGCAAGGCACTTGGATATGAACGCCAAAGGTTGCTTAACATTGTGTAGTAGAACGGACAGAGGTAGAATAAATTAGAATAAATTCATATAATGTCTTGTTAGAGTGAAGTGAAGTCAAAGGCTCCATATTAGAGAATGTACTAATAAAGAACAATGAGTTGTGATGTTTAACAAGTTGGAGTAAGCTCACATGAGGGAAGGGAAGTCAAGGTTGGTACAAGGGAAGCGGTTTATTCGAAAGGTGTATGTATAGAGGATGAAGTGTTAAGAATACTAGTGACTATATCTTTTATTGTCTGTTTTCTTTTCTTTTTTGTCCATTCGATGTCAGCCACGAAATCCTAGTGTAAAAGTCCGAGTTCGCATGTTATAGGTTGTCTTAGTAGAATAGCTAATCCAGCATAATATTGGAAACATGAGTCTGAATGGTGAGCGTAGGAAGACAATCTATATCTTAGATTGACTGTCTTATTTTCAATTATAAAGAGCCTGATACATACAAAATGTTCTGTCCCCACAAACACGGGTGGATTGAAGTTATCGCCCTCACCATCAATGTTTGCTGGTCAGTAACTCCAAAGTGTCAAGAACAGCACTGATGTGGTTTGTGAGAACCAACGGGATTTAGTAGAGAGGCAAAAGACAGAGGCTGCAATGAAGAAACAAGTCGTAACCGCCTCATCTAGAATCCAAGGATGAACACAATTTTTGGATGAATGGATCAAGAAGACTAACATTTTTGTGCACATTAGCACAGATCTCCATAAAAGTATCCTACTCTACTGTTACGTCCAAGTTTTGCGCGTTCCAGTTATTGAAGCACGGACTATCGATCTACTTGCAATTTACGAACCCAAATTAACAACAGAACCAAACTCCAATATATATACCAAATTTATTCGTAATTCACAAACGGTCGACCAAATGTCGTTCTAACAACAATAATTATAGCAATTACAAAACTAACCTTCAATTTTGTAGGTTCCCGGAGTAAAACTACCAAATGCCAACCCAACGACAAAGGGAAACCAAAATGTCCGAAATAATGATATAAACAAACAAGTTCAAGGGTTAAGTAAAACAAATACATCCGAAAACACAGTAAATTATTAATATACAATAAAAGGGTTTTAATCCACCAAATGTCTTCAGTTCTCCTGTAACACCTACCTACTTGTGAGGTCCACACCATGCTACCATATGGTTACACCAGCTTTAATTAGTGCCCTGGATCTGCTACGTGTTTGCCAGTTTGTTCAGTCTTCTGGGCCATCCACTTTTTCAGATGTTGGTTTTAGATGGTTCACAAATAGTTACGACGAGTTTCGAGTCGCTACGTTATATTTACATTCACAAGCGAAGTACTGATAGTGAAAGGTTACGACCAAATGTTGGTACGAGTCAGTCAAAAGTCTGGAGTTCGATGCGGATTGATAGGTACGCATGAACTGCACCAGGTTATTACCTATCGTGATTGGTTCCGACATCTAGCAGACGCTTCAGATGTCAGGGAGAACTATGTGCTTTTAGACAACCCTTTCATACGTTAATAAATTACCATGAATAAAGCTCATATTAAGTAAACAAAGATCGACGGGATTTAGTTAAATGAATGATGAACACTTAAGATTAGGGACGAGTACAATAGACACTACGATGCGCTATTGATACGCTAATCAACGAAATGAAGTGAAATTAATGTCCTCCAGGAGACCCTCCGGGGGCTACTGCCGGTCCCAAGCCCGGATAAAGGAGGAGGGTTGGGCATGGGGTTAGCGTCCTCATCCCGTAGAAAACTAACTCGTTAAAAAAACGCTAACCAGAAAAAATTATCCTAACCTTTTAAACTCTGCCCTGGGAGTCAAAAGGTCTTCATTTGGAAGAACTATGACGCCTCATGATGAAAGCCGAGTTCCTTCGGAAGTTACGAGGCTGACGCCCCTTCTGACAACCAGAGCAACCATTTATTTAGGTACATGGAATGTTCGTACAATGTGGGACACCGGGAGAGCCTTCCAAATTACTGCAGAAATGAGAAGATACAACTTGGAGGTGCTTGGGATCAGTGAAACAAACTGAACGCAACTTGGACAACAACGACTAGCTTCAGGGGAGCCTCTGTTATACTCCGGCCATGAAGAAGAAAGTGCCCCACATACACAAGGAGTCGCATTGATGCTGTCCAAACAAGCACGAGACGTACCTATAGGATGGGAATCTCATGGACCAAGGATCATCAAAGCCTCCTTTAAAACAAAGAAAGAGGGCATTTCAATGAACGTCGTTGAATGCTATGCGCCTACCAACGACTACAATGAAGACGATAAAGAACAATTCTACAACAGGTTCAGTCAATCGTCGAGAAGTGCCCAACAAAGGACCTGACCATTCTGATGGGAGATTTGAACGCCAAGGTTGGAAAGGACAACACTGGATATGAAGACATCATGGGAGGACACAGACTGGGAGAAAAGAACCAAAATGGTGAGACATTTGCAAATCTATGTGCCTTCAATAATTCGAACTATTTATGAGTTCCCAATATACACTACCCAATTCTAATACTCAGTTTCATAAACCCCCTGAAGATTCCGTTGAACGAACCTCCAAGTTTTCACGTACTAGGTGGCCGAGGGGGATTTCAACATGAAAATAAAGTGAGGATTTACTAATGCTCCGTTAAAACACAATAGGCGCACAAAGACAATCGAACTCCACAGATTGATGCTAAAAGCCTAACCATCTACTTAGAGCTTAATGCTACCCTTGCATTCAGAATAATAAATGTGTCAATAAACTTCGTAAATAAGGACTTCATCCTTAAGTCTCCCTCCTAGCATAAACGTTTCGACACAGAGGTTACATATATGCTTGTAAAATGACGCTCAACACTGAGTTCAAATCACTTCACTGTTAAATAAAAGAATTTTGCATTCGATATCCGGATGTGTTACTTAGGGTCATTAAATCTGCATATAATTTTCCACTAATAATAGGCTCGGGACATCATATAATCACCCAGACATCCAAAGCAATAGAACTGTAATGAACAAGAACAAAAAGGGGACAATCGAATGTACTTTAGTACAAAACTACAGAACATCTTGTTAAGATCTGAGTACCAAACAGCAAATACTTCATTTGAAAAAAATGTCAGTCAATGGTCACAGACTACATCGTACTTTCGTTTCTACACCAATCATTCTCTTTTCCTCTATCTTCTTTACCTTCTGCCGCCGTACATACTACTTACGTCTGTTGTCATCAGCTGCACACACTACATTATTACATAAAAAAACTCTTCGTTCGTCATGCTGAACAGACTTTTACGCCTATCACGCTGAGCGAAATTCATACTGAGTCGATGCAGAAAATGCTGACTCGAGATAAAAATACCTCATATCTAAAAAGTGGCACATCTCGTTTGGAAATATGTTCTTCCTTTAAATGCGCAAAGAATAAGTCTCCACGTCATTTTATTTACAACTGTCATATGTCAATTCTCGATATTTCTAGATACCCTTACTAAAACTGCGATATATTCTTGATATGCCATATTCAAATCAGGCCACATTTACTCACATAACTTTCTTAAATCTAACCTTGCGATTTTAAGGCAGTCATTGCACACTTAAGTTGTGTTAGGTGATGAGTCTGTATTCTGTGAAATACATCTTGATATTATACTTTTGGGTAAATTTGTGTTCAAATTCATACACGTGCATGATGTATATACATTCAGTGTACCTGGGAAGATCGTCAACATCGTACGAAATTCATATGACGGACCACATTGCAAAGAAATGCACCGAAGAATATCAACAAGCACATTCCGAGTAAGGACCGGAGTCAGACAAGGCTACTTACATTGCTCCTTTTAGTTTCTTATGGTGGTCGATGAATTATGAAAACCACCACACCTGAGGGGAAACATTGGATACAATGGACAACTTGGATGCGATTAGACGATCTGGACTTGGCAGATAACCTGGCTTTTATACCCCATGCACATCAATAAATGCAGATCAAGACTACTAGTGTAGCAGCAGTCTCTGCATCAGTAGGCCTCAACAAACACTAGGGAGAAAGTGGGATACTCAAATACAACACGGCGAACATCGACCCAATCACACTTGATGGAGAAGCTCTGGAAGTAGCGTAAACATTAACGTATCTGAGTAGCATCATCGGTAAACAGGGAGGACCCGATGCAGATGTGAAGGCAAGGATTGGCAAGGCAAGAGCAGCATTCCTACAATTGAAGAACATATGGAACTCAAACAACTATCAACCAATATCGAATTCAAAATCTTTAATACGAACGTCTACTGTATGAGGCTAAAACTTTGAGAACTACCACAACCATCATAAAAAAGGCAAAATTATTTATAAACAATCGTTAACGAAAAATACTAAATATCTTTTGGACGGATAACATCAGCGACAGCCTATTGTGAGAGAATAAACCAACTTCCAACTGAATAGGAAATTAGGAAACGACGTTGGAGGTGGATAGCGTATACATTGTGGCAACCATCAGACTGGATAACATGGTGAGCGCTAACTTGGAATCGTGCGAGGAAATAGAAAAGAAGGCCAAAGAATACACTGTGTCGGCAATCGGAAGCAGATATGAAAGAGATGAATAGCAACTGACGAGTTTTGTCTACGACAGATTTGGATGGAGAGTGTTGGTGAGCTTCTTATTTTCCTCGACGACGGTTAACCGGCGCAGTGAAGTAAGTCCTTTTTTGTAGATGATCAGTATGTTTTAAAGACCAAAAATGTATTAAGAAGCTAACATACTTCGTTTATAATCGTACACTTCCACTTCGTATTTGGTTGTTTTATGCAAACAGTGTTCAGTTCTTCAGATTTTACCGATTTTGCTTGCTTTTTAGGTAAATGTTTCCTTGTTTTCGACTTGGCGACGACTCACGAATCAGGTCCGTAAACATCTGACAGCCGGATAGAGCGTGGGAAGTTATACTTAGCCAAAATGATGTAGGGTGACACGCTTGATGCTCTTCCGCACATGTTTTCTCGTTTTTTTTATGTTTCATTTTCCTACTAGCTCTGATTTCCATGTTGAGGGAACCTGCATCAAACTATGTTCGGTTATTCGTGTAGAGATGGTAATGTAGTGAGCAGAACACGGGTGGGGACAATCGAATGTATTTAACACAAAATCACAGGACTTGTTAATAAAATCTAACAACCATAAAGTAAATGCTTAATTTGCAAAATGTCCAACAACTGTTTCAAAATGACTCAGACTTCATTGTTCTTGCACTTTCATACAAATTGCATCCTGTTTCTATTCTTTACTGTTCGATCCCCTTGTCCCTCTGCTGCCAGGCCTTCTGTTCACGACTAACACCATGTACTACTTCTATCAATATAGGCAGCACACGCCACAGTAAGTGCTGCTGAGATAAGATAACAAGCTAGTAAGGTTTATGCATCTATATGGTATCTCTGAATATTGATTAAGTGGTTGACTTCGTATGACGTACAGGATAAAAGTCAAACACCAGACAAGAAATTTATTCTTCGTTCGGCTTTGGAAAAGAAACTGACACATTTCTACTTAATATATGTAAGATTTAGTGATACTTCACTTCTCTTTCTGTAAACACATGGGGACCTATTATTGCACTGAAAATTTCAACGTCTTTTCATCCTACTTATAAAGCTTTGAAAGCACTAAAGTGTGGATTTGCAAATCGCATTGTACCAGAAGGCAATAGATAAACTGATATAGAGTTATCTTGATTAACCTGCCTTTCGAGATACGAATATCGTGATAGTACTTCTCCATGTGATATTCTTCTGGAAATTCTGTTGTCTCTGGGGGAAAATTCCAACCGCTTTATTCTAAATCCGAACTCACGGCTGTAGTAAAGGGTGGGGACAATGGACCTCAGAATATGTTAGCTTTTTGACCACCCATATCACAACTAAAGCCTCCTTTTAGGTTTCGGAATACCATTATTTTTCTTTACAAATTCGTTTCGAAATAAAATTCTTAGACTTTCTTTCCGGCGTTAGGTTTTATTGTATCTTCTATCTATACACTGAGGGTAGAGAAATAACTTAGTTTTATACGAAACAACATGATCTGGGCATATATTGTCATAAATATTTTATCGTGGTCCAGGTTATCAAGACTGCGCAACAAGCACCTATTCCATGACAGAATTGATCATTTTTTCATTCTCTGTTTCACTTTCGGCTCATTTTCACTATGTCGTCCTCTTTTATGGCAGAGATTGGTTAATGGTGAAAAAATTGGCTATCCTGAGTGTTGTAAATTATATATATATATGTTATAGATGTTGATAACGTATTTCAACATGTTAATATAACCTTCCACATTTAGATATTTAAGCCACCAAACAATATATAAACTAAAAATAATAACAGAGTTATTAAGTACAAACAGTTATGTTGATATATATCAGCTAAAAGTTATAAACACAATAAATATTAGGGACGTTACTTAATTCAGCAGATTTGCGCGTGTTCAGTTGAGTTTGGTAACAGAAACCACAGTTATAAATGATTGATGGTCCCAGTAAGGTTGTTGTCCTTCCAGTGATATAACCAAACGTAGTATATGATATAATTTGGTTGTAGTCTATAGATGTAGACGGTAGTTGATCTAGAGTTCAGTTATCAAAATCACGAGCAATGGAAAACACGAAGTATGTGCATAGTAGTGTATTTGTTAGTAGGTAACAGCGTGTGCCATGCTATGAGTTTAACACAATGGTAGAAAGTGTGTTCAAGGTCATGCACATAAACAACACGTACAATCGTTTAATGGTAAATGTACAGGCTGTGGAAAATTAACAGACTAGATGCAAACAACATCAAAAACTATTTACAAAATAAGTTTGTCATGCATATCTCCACACAGGAAATACAACAGGCTCGGGTGGAAGAGGTACAGTTATGCGAAGATTTTACCAGAGACTATGATAACGCAGCTTTACCACCCCCTGTACAGAGTTGCAATGTTTATGCTGCCGGTATTCTTATAAAGATAGCTAATAGCAGAAATAAGTACTATTATAAAGCGGTTGCGACAAAGCACTAAAATGTACGACTTCTTAAATAAGATATCTTAATCTGAGGCGACCAGATATCGCATGTGATAATCCTCGAAAATCAACGAAGGCCTGTCTAGCTTACGTGCTGATGCCGGAAATGACAATTACTTATACCTTACGTGGGACTAAAATAAAATAGGCATCAGTAATTGCAGGTTACACGGGACGATTCAGAGTAAGTTCGTATAGTAGTCTATGTATATGTTCATTGTCTAAGTTTCCGAAGTGCAACCTGTTCAAAGAACTGAATAACACAAGGCACGTATGTTATGATCAATGCTTTCCCAAGCAACCCAAGAGATAAAGCAAACAGGCGTGATTGATTACCCAAGGAAAGGACGTGCTAAATGCAATTTTGATCTGTAATTGAATACCGGTTTCTGTTTTTAAATTAGTTTCTGTCAAACATTTATAC
Organism: Schistosoma guineensis; assembly: GCA_944470375.2. Classification (NCBI taxonomy): domain Eukaryota; kingdom Metazoa; phylum Platyhelminthes; class Trematoda; order Strigeidida; family Schistosomatidae; genus Schistosoma; species Schistosoma guineensis. Next base: position 1,553,622 of record OX103898.1, read on the forward strand.
TGAAATAATTATTTCCTGCCTATCTTATTTCCAGCTGGCTTCGCAAGTGTTCACAGACCTAATTGGGACTTTTTAATTCATCAAACTTGATTGGTACGCATTATGAATTCTTAGGTTAGATAATGGCTATGACAAGGGACATTCGCTTGTCTACTATAAGCTATTTGGCTGTTTTGATACTGCATTTGTAATGCAGAGATTTTTTGTGTAGAACACAAAAAAAGTTCAACACGAACTCATGAGGAATTCTTATGAATTGGAAGTTATTTATTAATGGACCATTTGTGCTGGATTCAAACTTTGATAAACCTTTTCATTCACAACGCATCAGTCTTTTAATTACGGCAATCCTTATCTATCGTAACAGACCGGAATTCGACCTGAAAATATAGTACACCATGTTCAAGGTTAGAGCATTTGGTAAACGGTCTGTACGACTAATCGCGTGTGCACCAAACTGGTAATTGTTGCACAAGAGCATGAATCAACATCACTGTTTCACAGCCACGTAAGACTGCACAGCACACTCTCCCTGCCGTTACGCCATAAGAACAATTTAATGATCATATAAATGAATTTATGTAAAACTAAAAAGATCATAGTATTAGAACTTCTTGTTATCAAGAAGCATGGTTATGGTCAGTGAGAACACTGGATTCTGACGATGAAGCTTCATAATTACAGCTAACAATTACCTTCCTGAAAAATGCTCTTAAGACATGGAATGAACAAAGTACTATGTTGGCATGACTGTGCGTAGACTGTACCGCTGAAATTGCGGTCGCCGCTTAATCCATAACGAAAATGCATGTATCGTATCGCAAATCATTTCTTTAAAGCATTCCAATGGTCTTACGACATCTTTGCGTCGTTCTCGTCTGCAAAGAGCATACATCACAGTGTGCCCTTGCCCAAGACTGTCAGTAGCCACTAGCTGAAACCATGGAAAACTTCAAGATAAATTTATTGCTACTCGTTACTTACCCAACTTTGTTGGTGTGATAAGTCTATTCATTACACACTACCTCTGGGAACTCGTGGAAAATAGCTATTTGCTCCCTGCGACTGAAGCAGATCATAGATATGTTCCCATGTTCATTGAATACTTTAACTTTAGTATTTGCTTGAAAGCCCTGTAAAATGTCATTGATATTTTTAGTGTCTGAACTCAATTAATTACAATGTAAGTTCAACAACCTGGGTACAACTGTGGATGCATTTTGGTGATATCGCCTTTGGTAAGCTGTTTATGGAACTTCCAAGAAACCAGATGCCGTAAGCTACGAGTCGGCGTATTACTCAATAGAAACGTTCACTTGACGTCAACTGTCGTCTTGAAGGATCTAAAAAAATATATCCTTCTGTGCAAGGATGGTTGTGAACGGTCTTAATATAGGTGACGTTTAGTTCACCATTTACTACACGGACCCGAAATCCGGATCGACAATGCCAATGTTTCGAAATAAAACATACGTAGATGACCGACGTCGTCTTTGTCTAGGTCGTGTTGGTGAGCTAGAAGTTGCATGCTCTTTGGAAGAATGATTATAATTATCACCATCTACATCATAAACACAACATCTTACTTGGACGACCCGAGCTCCCAATTTTAGGGAAAATTTGACCCATTTTGGGGAAGCCGCTATAGTAAACCATGGGGAAATTGTACCAAAACCCCTAAATTCACCTTTAACCTTGGCGAAGACCCTTTGACTTTGGAGGTTTCCCGGAAATTTTCCCACACTTGAGAGATTTGGGAACTGCGTTTACGTCCACATGTACAGACGTATCTCACAAAGAAATACTTTAGAGTTGTGTCATCGTTGTTTTTTTACATACTGACATGATGTACTTGGTATGAGCATACTACAGAAATAATTATCAACCACAGAAGTCATATTTAGTATACCTTATGTAGTTCTTTCAAACAGGCCTCAAAATTGTCCCGACTTGTAAGTCGTCGCGATAACATGATATCATTGAAGATTCGTCCTATATCATGCATCATCACGACATCGTCTTCGTTACTAGAAGAATGGACATTATCAGACATAGTGTGGCTTAACTGAATCCAAACCTAAAAAAGTCTTGATTTGACCGCTTCTGCAAAACTTCATGAATTGTCGATGTGACGCACCAATCATCTTACTACAGTTTCCTTCAAGTGCTCACACCCTCTTTCATTCGGCGGTACCTTTGACTGGTTCGAGACTAGACGTAGTTGTTGTGGTGTCACGTTGATTGTAAGCCTTAATTGATCTAATTATGAATCATGTTAGAACCATACATATATATTTTACATATGCTTATCTGTAAACATTTCTGAGTAGCCAAGATAGTTTTCTGACTGAAATAGACCTTGGGTGTGCCATTCAACAAAGTTCCCCATTTTGAGGTCTTCACCAAAGTCGTAAGAAATATGGAAGTTTTCCCCCAGTTTTCGGGAAAATCCCTCAAGATCCCAATTCAGTGGAAATGCTGCCCGTTTTGGGTAAATTCTGGAGAAACTGCAAAGGAAAGTTTTGGGGACCTGAGTTTCCAATTTCGGGGAAAGTTTGACCCAGTTTAGGGAAGTTTCGGGGAAGCCGCTATAGTAAACTTTGGAAAAATGGCACAAAAACCCAAGATTTCCCAGACCTGGGGAAATCTCACAATATTTCCCCAAAATTCCCCTTTAACACTGGTCAAGGTTATTCCCGAATTTCCAATTTCGGGGTATTTTGGGTAAACTCCCGAAGTCAAATGATCTTGACCAAGGTGAAAGTGGAATTTGGGGGGAATATTGGAGGATTTCCCCAGGTCTAGAGAGATTTTGGGGTTTTTGTGCCATTTCCCTAAAGTTTACTATAGCGGCTTCCCCAAAATAAGTCAAAATTTCCCAAAAATTGGGAGCTTGGGTTTGACTGGGGGGGGAGCGAGACTCTAATTTAGGGACGAGCAAATCAGAAGCGTTTGAGCAATTTCAAGGTCACGGAGCTAATTTCAACACGCGCTGCTAACATACGACAACATCAAGTAAAAATATATTAAAAGAAAGTAATAATTTACAATGGATATTCTTCTTTGACATGATTTAAAAATTCGTATGTTAGCATCCTAACCCTAACCCTCACCTAACCCTAACCCTAAACCTTAACAATCCTGACCTTCCTCTCAGTCTGCAGGACAAAAACGACAGGATGCTGTGGGGTGAATTGAACAAGAAGCTCGAACTTCCTAGAATAGAGCCTTTGACGGTCACCCGGCTCACTCGAGGAAAGGATTCTAAGCATCTAAATCACCCGAGGCTTCTCCGAGTAACACTTAAGAATGCTACCGACGTAGAGGACGTTTTGCTAGCAAGTCACTTGCTAAAATCAGATGGTAACGTAAGAATATTGCCCGACATACCGTACTCTGAGCGCAATATCATACGAAACGTCCCTAAAGAATCTCGCGAGAAGTTTTTCCGCGGAAGAAACATAATTGTCCAAGGTATACCGGAAAATGCAGACCCTACTCAATCAAATTCTGACATCAGGGAATGCAAATTCATCAAACAGTCCTTGAGGCTCAAACACATACTGACTCAGCATGTGACGAGACTAGCCAAGAAGGACGGTGATCTTAGACCCCGACTACTGAAGATAACCTTCCCATCTTCCCACATGGCGGCTGCAGTTCTGGAAGCATTTCGTGCTAATAGACGTCGATTGCCACCTGGAATCCACATGCACCCGGATAGGCCATACGAAATTAGGACCAAGAACAAAGGCAAGTTGGAGCTGACCATTCCACTTGTGGACTGTCTAAACGATAAAAATAACGTGCAAAGGACAGGGCCTACCACCTCGGCAAACCTCATATAGGTGGGCTACCTGTCCATTCACATAAGGTTCGTACAGAAAAACAGGACGAAGGTCACGCGTTCCAAATTGAAAGCATAAACTGCTTATACATGAACGCCGCGAGTCTACCAAACAAACTGGATGAACTACGTGAACTTAGCAACGCTAATAAGGCCCATCTGATAGGAATGTCTGAAACCTGGATATCTTCTCAGTTCTCGGACCAAGAGTTAGCATTACCTGGGATGACTTTGTTCCGCAACGACAGAAAAATAGGAATTAGGGGCGGAGTAGCCATATACATAAGCTCCTGCTTGGAGGTGCACCATGTTCACAACCTCGAGTTTAACAATCTTGAGGAATCCATATGGTGCTCTGTAAGATTGTCTAGTACTTCCAGGTGTCTGGTCGAAGTCATTCACAGGAAGCCAACTGCCGACACCGAGTACGATAGTCGTATGCTGGAAGGACTATCCCGCTCTATCCGTCTTGGTTTCACACACATCCTGATTCTAGGGGACTTTAATCTCCCTAGAGTCAACTTCGCGGAACACACGTACACTAGAGGCGACAACTCAACTGAAGCTCGGTTCTTCAACCTCATCGATAACTTGGGCTTATATGAAAATGTGAGGTCGGCAACTCGTTGGAGAAACAGTCAGACACCATCGCGCTTAGACTGTGTATTCACAAACGAAGAATTCCTAGTTGATGACCTCTCAATCCTGGCTCCCCTAGGAAAGAGCGATCATGCCGTCATAGCCTTCAGTTTTGTCATCAAAACTAAGCTAAGGTATCCCAACAATAATTTGCGTTGGAATTTTAAACGGCTGAATGTGCCAGCTCTACATGACTATCTACAACAGGTGGTTTGGGATGTTCACCCTCAACTCGATGTGGATGGTCATTGGGACTTCTTACTGCACACGCTCTTATGTGCTACAGACCATTCTGTTCCTCAAACGGTTCCCAAAAGCTGCAAGCCACCTACAGTAATCAAGAACCGTACCCTTCGCCTGCTAAGCCGCAAAAGACACTGTTGGGCAGAATATAAACGAACTAATAACGATGGAGCGTATAGGCAATATAAACATATCAGGAACATATGCACGAAGGCTATAAGAGAAGACAGGCTTCAGTACCAAACAAAGCTTATGCACAAATTCGCCTCTAACCCTAGAAGCCTATTCCGTTATGCAGCCTCTCTTCGTCAAGCCAAAACAGGAGTTTCTCAACTGCTAGGTCTTAACGGCCCGACCAACAACGATGGCGACGCCGCTAACCTTCTGGCGGCACATTACTCTCAAACATTTCAACCGGCTGACATCAACTTTATTGACGACAGTTTCATCTGCAATTCCACAGGACTTTCTGAAGTGGACCTAAGCGCTGACTTGGTGTTCCGGAAATTGCAGCACTTAAGACTTGACACTTCTCCTGGCCCGGATATGGTTCATCCTGCCATACTGAGGGAGGCAGCCTCAATCCTGGCAACGCCGCTTAGCGTGATGTTTTCACACTCGCTTAGCCGAGGCAAATTACCGGAAAATTGGAAGTTGGCTCACATCACACCAATTTTCAAAGGTGGTCGACGCAATGAACCTTCAAGTTATCGGCCGGTGGCTCTTCTGTCATTACCTTCAAAACTCATGGAGTCCCTGATATGCGACGGTTTAAATGACTATCTACTGTCCTTAAGTTTCTTCTCACCCCAACAGCATGGTTTCAGGAAGGGTTACTCTTGTATAACCAACCTGCTGACTGCGGCGGACAGATGGACAAGCATCCTCGATTGCAAGGGAAAGGTTGATGTCATTTACCTTTATTTCTCAAAAGCTTTTGATAAGGTTAACCACTTGTGTCTTATCAATAAGCTCAAACGACTAGGTATCAAACCACCTCTAATCGACTGGCTTACTTCATACCTAAAATATCGACACTTTAAGGTTAGGGTTGATTTCACTTTATCTGAGGCTATGGAATGTCCTGGTGGGGTCCCCCAGGGCTCAGTACTAGGGCCTCTTCTCTTCTTGATCTACATAAATGATCTTCCTCAACAGGTAACGTCAGACTTATTACTTTTTACCGACGACGTGAAACTTTGGAGAGAGATACGCAACCAAGACGATACACAGGCACTTCAGGAGGACCTGACTCGACTTCAAAGTTGGGCAGACGATAACGGACTTATCTTTAACACTTCAAAGTGTAAAGTAGTCCATCTGCGACGTGTCGCAAACTACAGTTACAACTTAGGAAACTCCTCTCTAGTAGTATCCCAAGTCGAGAAAGATTTAGGAGTCCTGGTGCCCCATGACTTAAAGTCTTACGCTAACTGTGACAAAAATGCCTTCCGAGCAAACCTTGCACTGGTAACGTTGAGGCGCATTTTTGGCCAGTTTGACGGAAGAACTTTCCACACATTCTTCAATAGTTTCATCCGTCCCCATTTAGAGTACGGAAACATAGTACTCCCCCCTCACTCCAAAAGGACAAGGTTACTTTGGAGCGTATCCAACGGCGAGCCACGAAATCAGTTCGAGGACTCAAATCTAAGCCTTACGAAGAACGCCTCCGTTCACTAGACCTTTACCCACTAGAATATAGGCGTCTTAGAGGTGATTTATTAATGGCTTATAGTACTCTTAACACTTCTGGACATCCTCTTAAACACCTACTTAAGCTTAGTTCGAATAATAACCTAAAGGGTAACACCCAGAAACTGGAAACACAACATAGCAAGACGGAATGTTGACACAACTTCTACTCCTTAAGAGTTGTCAAAAGCTGGAATTCGCTGCCGGCCGAGCTAGTCCAAGCGACTTCTCAGGAGTCCTTCAAGAGGCAACTTGACCTATTCTTAAGAACCAAGGACAGCATCACACTATGATTTACCAATTTCTTTTCCTCTTTTATTGTTAACATACCTAGGTTCCTGCCTGGAGGATTTGGTGATCCCCGGCTACTAGACACGGAAGCCTGTTAAGCGAAAGCTTCTTCTATTCCGTCCACAACCATTTGAACCATTTGAACTAACCCTAACCCTAAACCCGAACCTTAACCCTAACCCTCACCTAACTCTAACCCTAGCCCTAACCTTAACCCTAACCCAAAACCCTAACATTAGCCCTAAACCGTCACCTAACCATGAACTAACCCTAACCCTAAACCCTAACCTTACCCGTAAACCTAACCATAACCCAATAGACGAGTTTCTATCACATATGCATTGTGAATTCAGAACCTCTGAACCTTAATCAAACCTTAACAAGTTTTTAAATCATGTAAAAAGAGAATATCCACCGTAATTCATTACTTCCATATAATATATTTTCACTTTGTACTAACTTTCTTCTGATTGGCTAATAATTGTCAAGGTCACTTAAGATTCGTTCAAAGGGCGTCCTTAAATTAGAGTCTCGCCGAAAAATCCCCAAGTGCTGTAAGATTCTGTAAAACCTAAAATTTCCCCAAAACTTTGGGGATTTTCCGTAGACCTGAGAAAATTTTGGGGTTTTTTGTGTCATTTCTCAATCTCCTTATTTTGGGGATTTCCCTAAACTCCAATGGTCCTCCCCAAATTCTTGGGGAATTTCCCTAGATCTTGGGGAGATTTTCGGGTTTCAGTTTGAAAAGGACAGGAAACTTGATGGCCTGTGTTAGTCCTGGCAACGGTGGTTTCTCAGTTGACCCGACTTTCTGTTGAAAGAGTCGACGGATGGAGTCTCAACCACGTGCTGAGGTGGTGAATTCCACTCGTTGATGATCCTATGGAAATGTCGATAGTCAGCTGACAAGTAATTTGTCCTGGGCTTGCGAACGTTTGTGCAGTGTCCTCGTAAATTCTCTGTTTTGGAAGACAAGAAAAATGAGGGCATATCAGGTGCAAATTTATCACTAAGTAATTTGAAAACCGTCATCAAGTCGCCTCTAGTTCTGCGATATGACAACGGGAAAAGGTTCAGCTTAGCCAGTCGAGCTTCATACAGAAGCTTCGCTATTCCGGGAATAAGCTTAGTTGCCGTTCTTTGAACCTTGTCCAGAAGCTCACTGTCTTTTTTAAGCAGGGGCTAGCCGGTTGTATGCAGTACTCAAGTTTAGGACGTACGAACACTGTGTGCAAAGTCAAAAACGTCTTAGCGTCGACATGACCAAAAGACCTACGTATTGACCATAAGGTTCCAAAACCTTTGGCGGCTATTGCACGGCAGTGTGCATTGGTCTTTAAGTCTTGGCTAACGATGACTCCGAAGTCTGTGTGTGTCTGGACAACAGGTAGCTCAGTGTTATTCATCGTGTATGTATCTATGCTTCGATGACCAACATGCATCACAATACACTTGGAAGTATTTATCGGCAACTGCCAGGTTTGAGACCATTCAGATTTCCCCAGGTCATTTTGGAGTTCTAAGCTATCACCCTCACTTCGTATTGCTCTCCATATCTTGACATCGTCAGCATATAGCAAGACCGATGATGATAGTAGATGAGGAAAATCATTTACATATAAGAGGAATAACACGCCCCAAGACTGTACCCTAAGGCACTCCCCAAAAATAGGTAGATTAGGAGGAGTACGCGTGAACTCGAAGTTGTGTAGCTGGGATGCTTTGGTGTTCATCTTTTTGTGCTAATGAGGTATGGCAACTTGGACTGTTGCATGTATTTGTCTGGTCCTACGTTGTAGATGACTGAATAACTGGGAAACTGCTCAGTGGAACACCTCAGTACAGTTTTGGGACGTGTTGCTCCTCCCGTATGTAAATGACATTCCTAGTCTCTTTTCATCGTCGGTTTTGTTGTATGGTAACAATGCCAAGAAATGAAGCGTGATAAAGATTGAAGGTGATAGTTTGGAGCTTCAAAATGACCTGGAGAAATTATCCAAATGGTCAATAATTTGGCAGTTGCCGGTACATGCTTCCAAGTGCACTATGATGTATATTGGTCACTAAGACAGATACATAGATGGTGAACAACATTAAGTTACCTGATATTCAGACATACGATAACCTAAGAGTTATTATTTGCCAAGATTGATGAAAACTACTGCCATGTGATAGCCGCCGAAGATTTGAGAACCCTGTGATTTATACGCAGAGCCTTAAGCCATGGCAATGCCATAAACCCTTTTGACTTTGTGCACGGTGTTTGTTCGTCGTAAACTCGAGTAATGCATACATGCAGTTATCTTCGGCCTAAAAAGAGACAGTGGGCTGTTTGAGGTTCGGCAAACTACAGGTTAGCTGATTACTGGAATATCAAAGCTCCCTTAAGATGATAGACTAAATCTGTTTCTTTTGTCACATAAAAGAATTAAAGGTGAATTAATCACATTTTGAATTACTTAATTAGAAATTCGCACTAGATATCCACTCATTTTTCTTGTCTTCTGAAACAGGAGTTACGTGGGCACCAAAAACGTTCTCAATTCCAGAACAAATTGCTCGTTGGCTGACTATCGAATATCCTCCAACTCACAAACAAGTGGAATTTATTACCCCAACACGTGATTGAAGCTCCATCTGTTAGCACTCTTAAGATAGTTGGATCGACTGGGAAACTGCCGTTGCCAGAACCAAGACAGGCTACCTAGTCTTCGGAATTTAAAAGTGACTTCGCACATTTTACGGGTTTTACTGGAATTTAATTCAGTCATCCAATGTGGTTTCCCAATATTAACGTCATTAATGTAAGTTGCAGTGCCCTACTGTTTTTAATGTGTACGACTAGTTACCTCTTATTTGCAAGTGTGTAAGTTCCGTAGAACTAAATAAATTAGAGAATTAGGATGCGTTGAACTGCAGTGTTTGTATTATTAGTTTATGGTACGTGAATTTGAGTCCCAGGTCGGTCAAAGAGTGGTAAAACTGAAAGCAACAAACCCAAGGTCCGAAGGTGAAGTGGTACCGTCGACTGTACAGAGGCATGACGGTAGTAAGGTGTTCCCCTCGGACAACCAGCATAACAGCGATGCATAACAGCCTTTGCATAAGGAAGGGTGGTGTTAGAAAAGGTCGAGTCTAAAAATATACATCTCGCCTTATCCCACGGATTTCCTTCTCCGGTGCTAAGGTCTCAACAAATTACCCACACAAAGGTCGTATGTGACCGGCCCTGATCATTGATCTCTTGGGCGCTGCGGTCACGTTTATAGGTCACCAGGGCCAACTCTAACCCAATTTCCTTTTCAGGTACCTCTAGAAGAGCCCATTCACGGTGTGGGCAACTGGGAAATGAAAAGCGCTCTCACACCTCGACAGCACTCAAGACTACTGAGTGACAGTACGTGAGTGACTTTTCCGAATGGAGAATGCTACCTTAGGAGTGGTCAGTTTCTATAGTCAGCCCCATGTGATTCATCTTTGGATTTCTTATAAAACTAGATTCGTTGAAAGTATTCTCGTCGAGTACAGTGCACTTAGTTTCAAAGCCTATTTTGTAGCAAGAGCTGGCCAACATGCGTCTCAACACATCAGTCCTATATTAATATCCCTAACTAAAACAGCATTGTGTTGTAATCAACATACACCTTATGATTTCCAACTGCCCCCAAATGCCCTGGTACGGCCGAGAGTGGGGAGAGTCCGCTCTCCCTCTCAAAATGCTCTCACATGGCCACGCGTATATAGCCTCTGCCAGGGGAGTATCGGACGAAATCCTAGCACGGATTCGTTTGGCTTTTGCCAACTTACGTCACCTGTAGCGAAGGCAAGATATCCGTCTATCAATAAAAGGACGAGTATACTGCGCGGCAGCGAAACGTGGCCATTAAGAGTAGAAGACACTCGTAAGCTACTAGTATTTGACCACAGATGCCTTAGAAATATTGCTGGAGTCTGCTGGGATCACCGGGTAAGTAATAGTGAGGTTAGACGCAGGGTATTAGGTAATGATGGTAAATCAGTTGATGAGGTTGTTAATCTTCATCGACTGAGATGGTTGGGCCACGTGTTACGTATGCCTGAACACCGATTACCACGACGTGCAATGCTAATCGGTGTAGGGGACGGTTGGAAGAGAATTAGGGGCGGCCAAACCAAAACGTGGCATCAGTGCTTGAAGACACTAACCTCTAGTCTGAGCCATGTTGGGAGATGCAGACTACTTGGTTGGGGTCCGCGTGACTATCGTAACCAATGGTTGGAGACTATTGGTGACATGGCTCAGAATCGACCACAATGGCGTCGGTGCATACACTCTGTTTTCCCTTAAACTAAGAGACTAAAATTGCTTCATATCTTTCTTTCTACTAACTAATTCTTTCTTCCTGTACTGTATCCTTATATGCAATCTTTCTTTTATATATTACCACCTCTGAATTGACTACTTTTATGAATTCGGTGTTCATCTTGTTCTGTTAATGAAGTATGACAACTTGGACCGATGCATATATGTGCCTGGTCCTACGTTGTAGCTGACTGACTGACTGACTGAGGGGAATCCTACTCACTGCCTTCTCGTGGCGGGGGTGTTGTTTACGAAAATGAGAGGACGAAAAGCGAATATCCGGCGCTTTAACCGGATTCCAAACCAATGGTGTAAATGGGCTCCAGTATCCTGCGGGAACAAATGGTGTATGAACCAATTGTTGGTCGCCGGCTTCCATGGGACTGCATCTCCTTACGATGCTCCACTGCCTTGTCAATCAAACCTTCAGGTCGAAGGCTCGGGGAGTGGCCCCCTAAGAAAACCACCTGCTTCGGTTTGGGCACCCGGGCAGTATCACAGCCCTCACACATATCGAATGGGATTTGTGTGGTGCATATGTATTTGGTGCCTCATTGTACCAATGTCTATGTGTTAAAATAAATAAATAAATGATTTCCAACAGAGGTGTTCCATGGATGACGTCTCAAAACAAGAAGTTGAACATTTTTATTATTCTTAGGACCTGCATTCATCATTGAAAATTAAGTTACTTAATATCACAATATCGGGAAAGTTCTCTTTAATGAAGATTAATGACCGACCGTAGCTGCTACCTTGACGCGGTGGTCGGGGTTGCCTATCGTGATGACCCAACCGAGCTATATCGACTAGAACATATGTTCCTGTAGGTTCTGCCATGCCATGCAGGTCGATTGGAGAACGGTAAGACTAAAAGCATCAACTCAAGGTCTGAGGGCGAAGTCGTACTGCTGACTGTAGAGAGGTGTAACAGCAGTAAGGTGTTTCCCTTGGACAACCAGCACCTGCAGCGATGCTGCGTTCTCACAAGGAAGAAAGGTGTTAGAAAAGGTCGACCTTAAAAATGTCACACCTCACCTTACCTCAAGGATTTCCGTCTCCGGCGGTAAGGCCCTTTGATTATTCATTATTTATTTATTTGAACACATAAATATTGGTACAAGAGAGCGCCAACATATATGCGCCCTTTGAAGAACGGAGCTAACACATTAAAAACCTCCCACGAAAAGGCCGTGCGCAACCGGCCTCAAGCAGTTGTCTCTTGGGCTCTCCGGTCACGCTCCCAGGTCGTTAAGGCCGACACTAATCCAGCTTCCTTTTCAGGTTCCTCAAGAAATACCCTTCCACGGTGTGGGCAACCGGGAAGTGACATCAGCCCTCATACCCGTAACAGCACATTAGACCAAGTGGGTCACATTCAAATCCTTCCTACACCTCCTCATACCTCTCTTATCTCTATGACTAACCCTTCTCACGTCCCTTTATCACCTCGCACCGCTAGGGCAAACGATTTGAGTACCCGGAACGTTATTCCTGGTCTCTTGAAACCACGCTCTAAACTACACGTAGATTTTAACGTCCGACTCTGTTAATCGTAAGGTTTTATGGCAATGTTTGTCACTGAAAGGAGTACCGAAGAAGTACAATAACCTTGTAAAGGCTCTCTACTCGAACACAGCTGGTAGAATGTGAACTTATGGTGAACTGTCATCAAAATTGATTACCTCAAGTGGTGTTCGTCAGGGCTGTCCACTCTCTCCATTCTTGTTTAACTTTGTCGTTGACGTGCTTTTAGAGATGACACTTTTCTCATATAAATTTCCAGGGGTTGAACTACCGGGAGATTCACTTTTTGACCTGGAATATGCCGGTGACATAGTTCTAGTTGGTGAAGACGCTGACAAAATTCAGTCTTCTGACTACTCTGAGCAACAATGCAAGCATGTTCGGCATGTGATTCTCCCCCTCGAAATGCAAAATGTTGCTTCAGGATTGGGTTGCATCGAAACCCGAACTAATGATAGAGAGTGAAGAAGTTGAGCGTGTGGACGGATACAGAAGTCTCGACTAGCTTTTGCCAACTTGCGTCATTTATGGCGTAGGCGAGATATCCGTCTATCAACCAAAGGACGTGTTCACTGTGCAACAGTTCTTTCGGTCCTACTCAATGACAGTGAAATATGGCCGGTAAGAGTAGAGGATATTCGTAGGTTACTAATATTTGATCATAGGTGTCTTCGAAACATTGCTCGTAAATCCAGGGTCCATCAAGTAAGAAACGGGTACTAGGTAAGGATGGCAAATCAATTGGTGAAGTAGTGAAACTTCATCAGTTGAGATGGCTGGGACACGTGTTACGTATGCCCAACCACTGACTGACCCGACGTGCAATGTTCAATGGTATAGGAGTAGATTGGAAGAAAGCTAAGGGCGGCAAGACCGGAACATGGCACAAATTCATGAAGTCACTGACAAGTGGACTGAGTCATGTTGGTAGGTGTAGACTACCTGGTTGGGATCCGTGAGATGACAGCAACCGATGGTTAGAGACCCTGAATGACATGGCTCAAAATCGTTTGCAATGGCGCAAGTGCATCTACTCTTTGTATTCTCCCAAATCCTAATTTTCTGGATTCTTCATGTCCCTCTCTTTTTCCTCTTTCCAAATTTATTTCACTGGATTAAACTCCCTGAATAACATCAAATCCTAATCTTTCCCATTACTGCTTATACTCTTACTACTTGTACCACTATGGGATTTGAATCGACAATTGTATCTGTGTGGTAATGTGATATGGCAACTCGAACTGATGTACGTACGTACGAAGTTCTACGTTGTTACTGACTGACTGAAGATTATTGAAAAGAGAAGTAATTATGGAAGTACTATAAGACCACATTTTACAGATGCTTAGACCTATACTAGAAACATTCTGAGAAAAATGATTAAATGAACAATCGCTAGATTGTGACATTTTTCGTTTTGAGAATGTAGGCACGTGTAGAAGTCTATGGACTACTTAGTTTGACCGAGTAGTATTAGTCATCACTTATATACATATCAAACAAGCCATATATGTTTGCTACAATTGCTTGCAAGGAACAGCTTTTCTATAATATATATGAACATTCGTCAACGAATAGTTTGACAAAATTTAGGCACTGAGTATAGATTTCTATTATTATCATCCTAAAGAAGTTCAGTCAAGTTTGCTGACCGAAACGTTAGGATTATTTAAATTTCAGTCGTTGAGATTATTTCAAATATAATTTCCATATACAATAACTTTTATATAATATATTCAGTCAACGAAATCCTCAGAATGTTAAAGACTGACACATGATTTATATTTTTTTATTCACCGTCGAATATAATGCTATCACAGCTTTCACGTTAACCGAAATCAGTAATGGGTTATCTCCTTATGTGCTTTCATGAAATTTTTTAAAATCTTTTTGCTTCAGGCTTACGGCGCATAATGTTGGTCAATCTATTTCACTTGGCAGTGATTGTAGGGATCTTCCAGTAACATAACTAATGCATGCAAATCTTTCTGTTTACATCTGAGTTATAATAAAAGTAAACTCACTATAGTGTTTCAAAAGGCAGTCTGCTCTGTCTATCTGACTATTCTTGTTACAAGCTTGAAACCATCGATTTGACTGCGACGGAACTTGGTCCCAGATGATTTAAACGGTTTTTTGGGAGTTGAGGACATTTGACCATGGTAATCTGAATATTTCAGTAGACATATAGTATGACAGAATCGAAAGGCAATATCAAATCTTTATCCAACATCATTTCCGTTTCTAATCGAATGTAATAACTAGTCAGTTTAATATTTATTTTATTTTCGGCGTAATATTTTATTCAGTGTTATATTGATTTTAAAGAGAGCAAGTACTTGTAATCAGTATGTCAATATGTGTAATAACGTTGATTGGTTGAGGTTAGGCATTACAAACGGTTGGATGCTGGCTCATTGGTCTAGTAGGTTAAGTGTTTGCGCGCGAAACTGAAGGCTCTGGGTTCGAATTGCGCGGGGTGCGGGATCGTGACTGCGCATTGCCGTGGAGTTCCACAATAGGAAAAAACGACCGTCCAGTGCTTCCAGGTTTTCAATAGTGGTTTAACATAAATCGGTTCAAGATCTTAATCAATATTATAGGTTATAAGCAGCTGATAAGAACCTAACGAAATCAAATCAATTCATATTATTCTGTACCAATCTTCATTCTTTCTCTCGTTAACATAATAAAGGGAACTCTATGTATGATAATATTGATTTATTTGGATGTGATGTTCATTGAAGATACGATATTCTTAGAATAAAATGATCGTAAACTATGTTTAACATAATAAACAGCATGTGGTTGTGTTGTAGCTTTGGATTATTTTTCCTAGATGTGGTTTTATTTCAATTAATTAAAATTTTATAAATAACTGTAGTAATAAACTCTATAGTATGTATTGTACAAACGACTAAGAAAAAGTAAATTTGGAATCATGATAATAGATTTGAATCGAAGGAATAAATGTATGCAATTCTAACTAACTTAAGGCTTTGCTCTTGTAATTGTACATTTACTAATCAGTTCTCGTCAGTTAAACTGGGATTAGTAACTCTTTACTTTAACCTTTTTTTTCCTTGTTAGAATCTGAGAGAGATTTGGAGTATGATTGTGGGATCAAACGGATTTAGAATGGTTCGAAGCTCCTGTAGTTCGTCGCGTACTCTTGACATTTTAAGGGTTGCATTTGATTTTGCCGATCAGGTGTTTAATTTTCGATCAAAATTGTTAAAAAATCCAGTTATGTATAAAGTAATCCTCATAATTGGATTGGTTATCAATATTATTACGATATATTATGGTGGAGTGATTTAATTTCTAAACATTTTCCATAATCACCCATTTGAATAGGAACTTCTGTGGTGACTAGTTTTTTTCTTTTCATTTTAACAGATAATATATGCTATGGATTAACTTCAGTTGGAGTACCATGTTTTATTCATTTCTTTATTTGAACACATAAACATTGGTACAAGGGGGCACCAGGTACATATGCGCCACACGATAATAATGAGAATGGGAAGAAATAAAGAATGTTAGGTGTGTGTAAAGAGAAAAAAGGACAATAACGACCACAAATTAGTGTATAGTAGTGAAATAATACTAATAATGGGGAAGTCAGAAAGGTACAACCAGAAGAATTGTTTCAGTTAAAGAAGTTACAACCACTTTTTATGAAGAAAGTAAAAGAAGGTTACAGCAGGATCACCATTGGCTTCTATTCTGAGTCATATCTGATAACGTCTCTAGCCACTGTGTTGCACCATCTCTCGAACCCCGACCAGGGAGTCGTGAAGGACCAACACAAGCCAGCCCTTTGCAGCTTTCTTTCATACCCCGACACCATGTCATGCACTAACCATCTCTCCGCTTTTTCCAACCAGTCCCACAGTCGGCAAATAATGGACGATGTGGAATTCTCTGGGACGACATTCGTAGAATATGTCCAAGCCAACAAAGTCGATGTTTCAAGATGATGACACCAATTGGATTATCGTCTCTGCTCCAGAACACATAATGCCGAACCTCTGGATCACTAACATGGTTTAGTGTGGATTGCATGACTTGGGCATTTTCTCACGGTAAGACAATATCATCCGCATACTCAAGGTCGAGAAGTCTTTCTCCAGGCAACAGATCCACACCACCATTACTTACATCCATCAGAGCTGTTTCCAGAATGTCGTCGATTGCAAAGTTGAAGAGGAATGGTGAGATTGGGCAACCCTGCCTGACCCCACTGCTCGAATAGAACAATGGAGAGAGGTGGTTGTATGCCCTCACTCTGCCTGAGGTGTTTGTATATAGGGCTTTTAGGATGTTAATAAACTTCTCAGGCACACCCTTCTTCAATAGACAATCCCAGAGATCAGCCCTGTCCAACGAATCGAAGGCAGCCCTGATGTCAAGAAACACTACGATTGTTGGCCTTTGAAAAGTATGGTGGTGTTCTAACATTTGGAGGAGGGTGAAGATATGATCAATACGTACTCGACCAGAACGAAACCCAGCCTGCTCCTCGCGAGTCAATCTTTCTCGGGTTTTGAACAACCTACGAAGTATGACGGAAGCCAATAGCTTGGACGCATTCGGAAGTAGACTTATCTCCCGATAGTTGTTACAGGAACGACGTGAACCCTTTTTAAAGATAGGGACAACTATCGACTCATTCCATGACTTTGTCACACTCTCTAGCTTCCAGACGTTTGTAAACAACGTCGTCAATTCCTTAGTCAAAAAGTCACCACCATCTTTAAAAAGAGCCGGAGGTAAGTCATCTGGGCCAGGTGATTTGTAACGCTTCAAGAGTTGGAGTTCCTTGAGGACTTCCGCCTCATTTGGTGGATCAGTCGTCACCGGCCATGGAGGGGAGGACAGTCTGACCGATGTTGCCGGAACAGCAGGCCAGTTGAACTGCCCTTCGAAAAATTCTGCCCATCGTCCAAGACGTCGATAAGTGTTAGTGATTGGCATCCCATCATCCTCGCAGATTGTTTCACTCACACCAGACTTCTTGCTGTCAGTGGCTCGGATGAGTTGGAAGAGCTTCCGGTAATTACCAGATGCAGCTGCTGCTTCCAGCTCATTAGCACGCTCCGACCACCGGGCTTCTCTGTCCTTACGCAAGTTTTGCCCAATTTCATTACGTAACATCCTTCGTTTGTGGTCAAACTCACGGTCACCCGGAGTAGACCGACGGGCCATGAAGAACTAGGGAACACTGAACAGCTGTTTCGGCTCATAGTATTGGACATTTCAAGCAAACCATTATCTTGTTCCTACTAGTGAATTCGAAACGAATTCCAGAAGAAAGCTATGACCATGGAGTTTGAGTCATGTTGATAGAGGATCAGTGATTACGGATAACGATGTATGGTTTTCTCGACAAATCATGAGTTGGTTGGAGTTAGCAATATGAAGCTTTCGATTTCTACTGTTTTTAATGTGCGGCACTCACTGCGAGACCCATAGATCTTTGGCGAAGTCGTGGGTAATTATTAGTAAAGGATATCATACTAGGAAGTGACAAATTCCCAGTACTTCATAGTTCCTATTTATACATTAAATGAAAACGTTTGGTGATGAGCACCACCTACAATCACTTACTTGTCACGTAAGGTACTTGTGTGATGGAAATTTTGTGTTGAAAAGTTGCGATTGTAGTTAATGCATAAAGCCTGAGTAAGTAGGAGTAGGACAAACAACAATCCTCTCTGAGTACTTATGTGTGTTAGAATATAACTAAGTAATATAAACTAGTCTTTCATGGACGAGGAACCCCATAATCAAGTATAAGTTTGCATATTAATGCCCAAACCGGGCGGTGTCTATGTGGTTGAATCATTATACTACTGCTCTACACTAAGCAGCTATTAAAACATTTGAATATATACGGAAAACATGCGACCATTGTAATGGCCACATCAATATAGACAGACTTCGGTTTGGTAGAAACACAATGTAGTGGATGCACATATAAATTGTGATAGAAGTAGGTTGAAACATCTGTGAAACAGAAAAATGATTGAAATCAATTGGAAGTTGTTATAAAGAGAAAGTATGTTTGCCATTGAGTAGTGTTATAATGTGACAAGGAAATGAATATTCTGGTCAGCAGTTTATCGTATCGTGAGTGGAGTTGGTTGGATTGTCATTGTAAATTAAGCAGTTGCATGTCGCTACTCCTTAGTTTATATCACCTGCTGCCTTACTCAATATATTCATATTCGACCATCGCTCCAAAGGCTAAATCATATAATTCAGTGTACATTTGACATAGTTTCGAAATCATCGGTTGGAGCACATAAATCTGTAGTCTAGCTTTCTTACGAAAGTTCGTATCAATCTCTGTTCAGTGATACAGTGGTAACTAACTAGTTTTTTTCCGCAGGGGCATATTTACAATGCAATATTTACAAATGCAAATGAGAACTTGACAAGGATAGTTAATTCAGTGTTTAGGAAACAATTATTAGATTCAGGGGTGTCATCTCTTGACTTTCTCGACTATAAACATAGTCAACTTCTGCTCATTGAATGTGTCCAAATTTATTCATCGACCAGATTTCTGAAATGGTATTTATTTCAGCATTAACACCGTTGGATGCCAGTTCAGTGGTCTAGGGGTTAAGCGTTCGCGCGCGAGACTGATAGGTTCTGGATTCGAGTCTCGCGGGGCGGGATCGTGGATGCGCGCTACCGAGGTCTCCCATACTAGGACGAAACCGCCGTCCAGTTTTTCCATGATGGTTTGCCTTCAATTGACTGATGAATTCAACTATAAATATATTTCAATATTATTTTTGATGTATTAATCACTGGTTAATGAATAAATAAATTTTCGTCTATAGTCTTAACGTTATAAGTAGAAAGTGGGCGTTATTCTGTATTTACAGCGAACAGCTGTGTTACTAGCGATAATCAACATTACGATTGATGAGGCAATCATTTTCCTAATCCATGTATTGGTTCGTGCTATTACATAATCCTCATTATCTTACTGGACGATTTGTGCTGTTTCTGAACCAAACAACAGGAATTATCTAATCATGTTCTTTAAAGTGTAATTTAGGTTTTCCAAGTTTATGCATAGAATGGTGTATTTTCTAAATAAGGATTTATCACAGTCATCTGATATTCTGCGCCTCAATGATGTATGAGATACCAAGTGTGGGGAGTGATTATGTTGATTATCGACTAATCGATAACGCACTATATTTATATGACCAGTACGGAAATTCTGGGGGGAGGGGTTGTTATTTAGAATTACGTAGTGGTAACGACAAAAGACGAACGATCGTCAGATGGGGAAGATTGAATCTCAGAACAAACTCAAAATGATGTGAAAAGGAAAAAGAATAACTAGTTTTCTTAATTTGTAAACAAAAGGAATTTGTGTGATGATGAGGCACCTTGAAGATCTAAAAGCTCTAACTTTCTGCTAGAAAACCTGCCTAACTTCGATAATCATTACTAATTTTCCAGATATGAATACCTTATAAGGTTTGGATGCAGTCGCAATTAACTCTCTTCCCGAATGAATCACTACAGTGGATAGTATATGGTCATTCACTACAGACGTCCCAAATAACATGTTCAATAGTTCATGAATGATGTTTCAGCAGTTGTTTGGTCTAACTCCGATTTGGGTGAACGTATGAGTATGTTAAGAACATGGATTTTCCGTCTAACTCCGTATATTACCTAGGCTAATCCCGTTTGTGTAACGGCGTTATTAAAAAGCAAATATGGATTGAGTTGGATGAATTTATTTCAGACACTCGTTTATTCCGACAGACATTAAGAATGAGAAGCGGGACAGCGAAGTGGAGCAAACAAGTGTGCCAACTTGTTTTGATCAAGCGTGACTTAATATGTGAATCAAGAAACTGGTCCGTCCGGAAGCTAGGACAACCCATGTAGGCTTCACATACTAATAGACACTACAGTGTGAGGTCTGACTGTGATTTTATATCCCAAACCAGTATTTCTCACTTGTCCGTAGCACACCTATACATAGGTTACCGCAGGAATACATATTTTCCAAAACTGCACATTTGCATATTCACTAAACATATTTCGAGACTGGTGCAAAATAGTGACATCAATAGGCGTCTGTACACATTGACTATAATATATATTAGGCACATAAACAAAGGACAACTAGTTTCCTCTAATATTTGGAGATATTTCACTAGTTGCCGATCCACCAATCCTTAAAAAACAACACTATAACCTCATATGATCATATAAAGAATCATGTTTTTCTACAGTATAGAATGGTAAAGTATGCATTCATTTCGATCGATATACTTTAATTTTAATGGTTGACGTCATGAGTCAATTGAAGCTCGACCACCATGGAAAACCTGGAAGCGCTAGACAGCCGTTCCGTCCTGTTGTGGGATTTCTCAGTAGTGTACATCAACGATCCAACCTCTCGAGATTCGAACCCAGAACCTGTCGGCCTCGCATGCGAACGCTTAACCTCACTAGTGACTGGCTTCGAGATGGACTTCCTGGAGTTCTAGTGAGAAGCAGTGACCAATGGAGTTATGAGATAGCAACTTACTGAAGACGGTTGTGGACGGTGGCGCAATTTCGTGGACTAATTGAAATTAGACATTAGCACCGTTGGATTTCGGCCGAGCGGCTCAGTGGTTTAGAGGCTAAGAGCTCGCACGTGAGACTGATAGGTCCTTGGTTCGAATCTCGCGAGGTGGGATCGTGGATGCGCACTACTGAAGAGTCCCACAACCGGACGAAACGTTTGTTTACTGCTTCCACGTTTTCTATGGTTGTCTAGCTTCAATTGACTCATGATCTCAATTATATTGAAATTACTATAATATATCCACAAAACCCCATTCTGATACGATATTGTCAGAGAAGTTTAACAGAAAGAAAATGTATTAAAATAAAAACCTAGATGATATTTACATTAAAATCATAAATGCTTTTTATTGAAATCAAATAACTAGAATCATGCAAAACTATCCAACTATTTTATTCATTATTCCAATGATGAATTATATTGAAAACTATTAGTTGGTATTAAGAAAAAAGAGAAGAAAACACAAACAAACTGTTGTCCTTTCCACTAATAATAAACAATAGCGATTGTTCAATATTGAATGAAATGCAAAAAGTTGTTTAGTTCATGGTCTATCCGATCAATTGCCACTTAACGTTGAACTATTCTTATTGACTATAGAAATAAATCAAGTATTATTAAAAGGAGATAGTATTGTATATGGTATATTGAATAGAAAAAAAATAGTGCGAAGGTAAAAGTGGCGAATCAATTGATGTAGTAGTGAAACTTCATCAGTTGAGATGGCTGGGACACGTGTTACGTATGCCCAACCACTGACTGACCCGACGTGCAATGTTTTATGGTGTAGGAGTAGATTGGAGAAAAGCTTAGTGGCGGTCAGACCAAAACATGGCACAAATCCATGAAGTCACTGACAAGTGGACTGAGTTATGTTGGTAGGTGTAGACTACCTGGTTGGGGACCGCGAGATGACAGCAACTGATGGTTAGAGACCCTGAATGATATGGCTCAAAATCGTTTGCAATGGCGCAGGTGCATCCACTCTCTGTGTTCTCCCATATTTTAATCTTCTGGATTCTTCATGTCCCTTTATTTTCTCTCTTTCCAAATTAATTTCACTGTGTTATACTCCTTGAATAACATCTTCAAGCCCTAATGTTTTCGATTACTACTTATACTCTTACTACCTGTACCACTGGGATTTGAATCGACAATTGTATCTCTGTGCTGATGTGATATGGCAACTCGAACTGATGTACGTACTTGCGAAGTTCTACGTTGTCACTGACTGACTGACTGCAATGGTAAATGTTCACTTAGTGTTATTTACTTGTATCTTCCGTTTGTCATTTAAGATCACTGTTCATCAGTCTCTTGTTGGTATATGTTCATTCTTTGCGCACTGCTCTCGATATTACCTTAGGTCACAAGATTTATAAGTTGAGATGGACAGTGGTCAGTAATGGAATCCAGCACACGCGTTTCATCCTATTTGGGAGTCATCAGCTGGATGTACCTACATCCCAGAGTGAACATCAACTCTGAGATGCAGGTACATCCAGCTGATGACTCCCAAATAGGATGAAATGAGCTCCCCGAGTTCACATTTTGCCTAGAAATCTTTGCTATACCAAACTAGACAAAATTATTAACACACTAATTTTTTAATAGGGTTATTTGTGTTGATTTCCTGTTGATTACCTTAAATGATATAATAACAAACAATGTGCAGTCTTCAATCGATCAAACTTTTGATCATAATGTAACTAGGTCGATTGAACTCAATCATCATTAACATTTAGATAAACATCCTTATTGTTACTATCAAATGAATACTCAATGTTAATATCTCATTTAGACAAAACATCAGTGAATAACGGAATAGGCAATTAACAAAGTTTTTGACTGTGATACTAATCGACAAGTGTGATCTTACAATAAGCACCAGTTGTCCCAAGATTGAAAAAACACTTTTCAGATGAGTGTAAACTATTAAGAAGCCTAGTTTTAGAGCCATCTATTGATTGCTTGATGTTTGCCAATTTGCACAAACTTTGATTCATGATAGTTGTCCATCTGTTAATTGAGTAATCAATTAATTAGGCTATATCTATTCTCCGAAATCTGGCGAGACTATAATTTATGAACGAACCAATCAGGTATGAGATAACAGGTCTCCGACTTTGGCCTCGGAATTCACTCATCCATTTGGAGGAGGCGCTGAAAGTGGATAAGACACACATTGAGGAAACCACCCAAATGCGTCACAGGGCAAGCTCGCACTTGAAATTCTCATGGCCAAAGACGGAGAGGAAGACCAAACGACACATTACGCCGAGAAATGGAAACAGACAGAAATGAGAAGAATGAGCGAAAATTGGATAGAACTGGAAAGGAGGGTCCAGGATAGAGTGGGTTGGAGAATGTTGATCGGCGGCCTATGCTCCATTGGAAGTAACAGGCGTTAGGAAGTAAGTATGTATTTGGCTAAATAGAGTTTTAGCATTATTGTTGATATCAATTCGTGATGAAAACCCTAAATCCATTTCTTAACGGTAACCATCAACTGTAAATCATAATTTTAATTTCTTACACTGGCCTATAACCCTTATTCGGTCCTAGTTATTAGATGAACACTCTCAAGGTCGATCCAACGTCACCAAAAGGTCATCCATAAATTATAGTCTCACCGGATCGATACTTATTTTTTATCAAATTCTAATTTATTAAAATAAATGACAAACAAACAACTAACTTCGTTACCGTATCATTAACATAAATACTACACCATACAATAAATGCAATGTCAAATCATTTAGGTTAACGACTATACTACAACTTGACCGACAGAATTCAATCATCACTAAATGACTACACATATATCATAATACGGATAAATGTTCACGTTCATACTGAAAGATCAACTTATTCAACATAGTGAATGATATATAAGTAATCTAAAATATAGATTCACAATTGATTGATCACTGAGTGATGATCAATGTTATGTGTGTCAAGTCCATCTTACTGTAAATCGAATGCTATCAACCAAGTTGCAATGTGGTCACTAGTCTAGGTCACTCGACACTGCGTGCACTATGTTGAGATTAGATGGTAGTTGGAGGTAGTCAAAAGGATCGCTGGGTGACATAGGATCGAATTTGTCAGGGAGCACCAGTTCCCTTGCTGACGAGTGCCAAGTAGCACGAAACCCGGATCCAGAGTTTCCTGTCGACTACCTCTAACCATCATCTAAAATATAGATCATACATAATTTTATATGATTAGATGAATTATCCTGACTTAGTCACCCAGTCAGTCAGTAACAACGTAGAACTTCGTACATACATACATCAGTTCGAATCGCCATACCACATTATAATTAGTCAGGAATTATTTCGACTAATTATAAAATATTGAAAAAACTTACATTTTTGTTTATTTTTATTATTAGAATATTGTAAATCGATTTCAGTATTATTTAATAGTAGATTATTATCAATTATTGATTTATTATGTGTACTACTCGATACAGTGGAATCTGGTGATTGTCTTGCTTTTCTTAGATTAGTTGAACTGTTATCATCTTCATCATCAACATCATCAACATCAACATCATTCATATATGTAGTATTGTTATTGTGTTTAGTGAACTTTTTATTTCCTGTTGGTGAAGAATCTGGTGTACGTAAAAGTTTTGGTCGACTTTGAAATATACCTTGACCTTCTTGTCGATTAATAAGAATTTTTTTAACATTTGTTTCATTTGATTTATCCGTTGAAAGTTCTTTAAATGTATCCTTGTTAGATGATATGAACTTGTCATTAGGTGTTGTACATCTTGGTGTTATTTCTATGTTTAAATGAAAATAATCATAACAATTATAGAAATATTTCAAAGAAAAGATGATTTTGATGTGATTACTATACAACAGTATCGAATAAAAGTGATTTCAATAGGTCTCATTAGATACAAAGGAAAACGCATCATCCACAAAGAAAATCAATTCAATCACACTTAATGGAGCAGTTCTGGAAGATATGAAATCTTTCATGTACCTAGGAGGCGTCATCGATGAACAGAGAAGATCTGATGCAGACGTAAAGTCAAGGATTGACAATGCAAGGGTTGCATTCCTGCAGTTGATTCGAAACAACTGTCTTTTAATCAATATCAAAGTCAGAATCTTCAATACGAACGTCGAGAAAGTTCTACTGTACGGATATGAATTTAGGAAAACTATCACAACTATCATCAAAAATGTACAAGTATTTCTAAACGATTGTCCACACAAGATGCTCAATATCGATTGGACGGATACTATCAGCAATAGCCTACTGTAGGAGAGAATAAACCAGCTTCCAGCTGAAAAGGAAATTAGGAAAAGACATTGGAAGTGGATAGGAGATACAATGAAGAAATCACAAAACTGCAACACGAGACAAGCGCTAACTTGGAATCCTGAAGAGAAACAGAAAAGAGGAAGGCCAATGAGTACTACGTCAGAAAATGGAAGCAGATATGAAAAGGATGAATAGGAACTGAAAAGAAATGGAAAGGATTACCCAGGACAGATTTGGATGTCCGGCTGCCTATGCTCCTCCGCGAGGAGTAACAGGCGTAAGTAAAACCCTGATGGTCAGTCAATAATCTGTCGCGAAATCATTAGTGAATAATAAAATGTACAAATTGGTATTATTTAGTGTAATAATTATTCAAGGTCAATAGTTGGTTCCTCTTATTCCATAACAAATTACTTCGGCTACAAAATGTAATTAATTCATGAGAACATTATCTATTTAGGTCACTGATCGGGTTATAGATACATTTATAAATGATTGTTTTTAAAACAATGGAATACATTAGTAGCTCAAATGGATGCTTTGAGTAGTGTTGCTCCAATTAAACAATTCAGTTAGAAGAACTCAACATTACTATAAATGATTTTTCACAAGATTTTACTATATAGATGCTCATAAAATCAACATCGAGGTGTACAGGACCAAGTTGTGAACCATATGCAGAGAAATTCGAACTCTTCAATTCTACCTAAAGTTTGTACTACGGATGATGTCGTTCAGAAGAATGATGAAAGCCATACGACCAAACCATTCAGCTCAGATAGCAAAACTCCATCAAAATACCCATACTCCATGAACCAATCTGTGAATTACATACATAAGACAACATGACAGTATCTAGTATTTCGCAAGTCAATAATGACATCATTTTGTTAACTGTTTCATCTAAACAAACGGAAAATGATATATTTTTAACAGTACAATGTCGTGTAGATTATTTATTAGAAAAACCGATCCTTATGTGTAATTCTTGGTGAATATGTTTAGTTCTTATTATCATTTGAACATATCTATTGCACTTTTTGAGAGTTAGTTGGTCTAGTACTTGAGTATGAATCTCACTCTGAGTGTAATAACTAATGACAGCGCTCAATCGCTAAAACGAAAGTAAATAAGGCGAGGTTCGAACATGGGATTAAATGACTGGAAGTTGAAAATTTTAACCATAGTTAAATGATACATTTAGTTATTTTAATGTAACTTACCATCAGCAAAACTTTGTGTAATTGTTGCTAAACTATCACGTAAATCAATTTGATGACAACTTTCTTCGTATTCATGATTAATTAAACTAGAATTGTATTTGAAATAAAACAAAACAAAAGCATACAAATATGATAGAGTTATACTACAAGAATTGAAACAACTGTCAACCAACACGAAGGTCAGAATTTTCAATACAAATGTCAACACAGTTCTACTGTATGGGGCAGAAAATTAGAGAACTACGAAAGCCATCATCCAGAAGATGCAGGCGTTTATTAACAGTTGCTTACGCTAAATACTTCGGATCCGTTGGCCAGACACTATCAGCAGCAACCTACTGTGGGAAAGGACAAACCAGACCCCAGCGTAGGAAGAATTCAGGAAGAAACGCTGGAAGTGGATAGGACACACATTGAGGAAAGCACCCAACTGCATCACAAGACAAGGCCTCACATGGAATCCTCAAGGTCAAAGGAGAAGAGAAAGACCAAAGAACACATTACGCCGTGAAAAGAATACAGACAGACATGAGAAGAATGAACAAGAATTGGATGGAACTAGAAAAGAAGGCCCAGGACAGAATGGGTTGGAGAATGTTGGTCGGCGGTCTATGCTCCATTAGGAGTAACAGGCATAAGTAAGTAAGTAATACTGCAAGAACTAACAGTTTGAATGATGAGTGTTTATTGATTGGTTCAACAAAAGAATGAACTATCCAATGAGATTATTCAGAACATGAAGTATAGTTTAACTTCTCCCTCGTTAAGCAACTTTATGATAATACAGAGAAGTAGTAAACCAGAATAAATCTTCGTGTATTTGATTTGTCAGAAACTACAATTGTTTAGGAAACATTTGAAGTCTTCTTTAGTAATCTTGATTATCTCACATAACTCTCATAGATGGACTGCATCAATTAAATGGATCAGATAATCTGTAGTTGACTTTATGTACTGATGCAAGTTATGATTTAACTACTTCTAGCTTTTTTTCCAACCTACTCCAACACCAGTAAATATCATGCGTCGAGGTTCACCGTAGTTAGGCATATGTCATACTTGTTCTATCCATCTCAATCAACAAAGACTCATTACTTCAGTAATCGATCCTGTATGCTTACTTAGTGCATTATATCTGACATCACGATTCTTCGCCGGTTGATCTGAACACACACGAGTAGTTCTTTGAAAGAATCTCTGACCGAATACTGTTAACTCACAAGTATACTCTATTTTTAAAGGCCTCGTTAGACAGACAATGTAAACCAGAGGGTATTGCTGTGAAGTATACCAGTCATTAATAACAAAGACAATGAAATGTTATTGAAAATTGCAGAAACTTGCCAACTGTATATACTTTTAGAAAATCTTTCATTGTAATCACTAACAAACTGTGTTGATGATAAAAGCTTTGTGTTTTATACGTTAAAAGAAAGGTCAATCACCACTTGAATGGTTTCGCGATAAACCTTTTAACAATGAAACCAGATAACATTGTGGAACCTGTACTAACTAATGACTGATTTGTACTTGATTGAGTGCTTATTGCGAATTCCAAATATAATGCATCCATTTGTGCTCATCTACTTCTACATGACTTAAAGTGCACTATTTCAGGAATTCTTTGTTAGCACATATATTCGAATACATCTGATTTTCATAAACACCCTTTCGAATACCACACGGTGAGTTTTTTTAGTTCACTCAGGACTTCAGACAAACTTTGATGACGAGTGCTAACTAACAAAAAAGTTAGGTGGGGTAAAGTGTTTTACCCTCTAGCTCCACCTGTCTTACATACTGTTATTGCCCCGATAAGCATAATGAATGGTAACTTTTGGGATCCATTTACAGACCAATATTATACGTATATTTTTACCGTATAATAGTTAAATAACTAAACTATTCATGTTGAAGAGGCTGAGATTGGTGTTCTGGACTTAACTGGTTGGGTTACGCAGGAAGCAGGACCGATAAGTACTCTAGACTGCTCGTACGGGTTTTACGCGTCATAGATCCGATCGATAATTCACTGCTCTCTAATTGGCGGTATCATCACGTATACATTAATAGGGTACACAGGCCACAAGTTATAACACATACATCAAATGGACGAGTTACATCAGATGAATAGTAGATGCTTCTTTTGAGGAAAAACACCAAAACTAGTGTAGTGTAGTTAGATGGATAAGAATTTCTTACGTAGCGAATTGTTCAAGACTTTCAAGGGATGATTACAACAATTAAAATTGTTTTTTTATATGATAGTTCAATTAAATATATATTCAAGCATCAAAGTTTCGGCTTTGTTTTACAATGTTATTTGAGCACAAAACAAAGAAGTCTGTTATATTCCACTTTTACAAAAACCTAACGTTATGTAAGTTTCTGTTACGATTACAATCTTCCAAAACCCCTATGGTTCAATCTTTTTACAGCCAATTGTTTCCTTCAGACTAATAATGTTGAACGTAATGAGAAAGATCATAGATAGGCTTCCATGGGAGCCGTTTTAGATGTGAAGCATCACCGAAATTTATCCCTGATCTCAAAGAATCATGATTATTGTTGCATCATATCCGACTTTAATTTTTAAGGAAATCCGAACTACACCAGATTTATGTATACTTGTAAAATGGTACATACAATTGATTTCTATTGCCTGTTGACGGATGATTTTCAGATATTGAATTACGAGCAGAACGTTGACTAGGTGTTGTAGGCCGTTGAAGAGGTAAATCATTTCGAAAACTATTATTAGACAATCTTACATCATTGTCTCTATTCCATGATGATTTACACCAATCAATACAATTGTTAGCATCATTTTTCATTACTGTTTCTATGGCATAATCATGCTTTAATAAACCTTCACCAACCCATATATGTGGATCATGATGAATAGTCTGTGAACCAGTTAACATCAATAAATCATTTTGATCTGGTGGAGGTAAATCTTGCCGATCGAGGTCACCTTCTAATACTGATGCATCCTCCTAAATAAAGTATAAAAATTCAAGTACATGATTATATGAGCATATAGTACATGATACAATCTTGAATAGGTAATAGGAGTGGGAACTAGGTTTAAAAATTGGTTATCAATTACTTAAATGAAAGAAAACATCGAACTTCAGACATCTTTCAGGATTGAAAAATTATGTACCAACATCACCCCAAAGTTGCTGAAAATTAATCAACAGCTGAAAAAAATCAAAGTAATACAGATTAGAGAAGATTCTCTAAAGCTCCTATTTTCTTCAAACGATTATCACTCATAATAAGTCATACTTTAATAAACACAAAATTGGCCTACAAATGCCCTGGTACGGCCGTGGGTCGAGAGAGTCAGCTCCCTGTCTCCAAATGCTCTCATATGACGACGTGTATACAGCCACTGCCAGCGAAGTCCTACTCACTACCTTCTGAAGGCATTACTGTTGTTTACGAAATTCAGAGTACGAAAAGCAAATGCCCAACGCTTTAACCAGGTTGGTGGACACGGAGGGTCCGCCTAGGGGAGTTGGAAAACCCTCATTCCATACCAAGCGTACACATGGGCTCCAGTATTCTGAAGGAACAAATGGCGTATAAACCTATTGTTAGTCACCGGCTACCATGAGACTGCTTTTACTTACGTTGGTACACTTTCATGTGAATCAGACCTTCAGGTCGAAGGCTCCAGTTGTGGCCCACTAAGAAAATCTCCTGCTTCAGTCTGGGCACCCGGGCAGCCCTCATACGTATCAAGTGACTTGTGTGGCGCATATGTATACGGTTCCGCTTTGTACTAATATTTATGTGTTCAAATAAATAAAAAATAAAGAACACAAAATCGAGAGTGACTTCCAAGTCATTTCACTGATATTATGAACAAATGAAATTGATATGTGATAAGTAAACTGCCGAAATCGGAAGTATTTATAGGGAGCATTTATATCACCTTCAAGAATTTCGGTGAGTATTACATGGAGTTCAATCTACTGTAATTACATACTTGAACCGATGCATAAATTTGCCTGGTCCTACGTTGTAGCTGACTGGCTGACATTTATTAAAACAAAATCATCATGCTAACTATCAAGTAAATTGCAAGTCAATCTATTTGCCTCACTCTCAATCAAAAGGTAATTAGTCAGAGTAACCAATTTTGAAAGTGAGCTGGAGTAATCTTCCTTAACAATACTTACGACCATCACAGATCAGGCTGAAAACAATTAAAATCTACCGAAATAGCTTATCTCCAATAAACACACAGTTGATTACAGTATTCACTCCAAGATGAAGCTGCCTACTGATCAGTAGTATAACACATAAAACGATTTTTCTTAACCTTGAAACAGTGGGTTCTTTCAAGCAAGGATGGATAGTGTCTAGCAGTGGAATCCAGGACGCGCGTTTCGTACTATTTGGGACTCGTCAGTTGGATGCACCTATATCTCATAGTTGATATCTACTCTGAGACTTGAACCCAGTATCATTCGCTTCAAACACCATCGCGTTATCCACTTAGCTAATGAGTCCTGATGACCACTTGCATGTGCAATGGGGTGAAGTTTTAAATTCACTTGGTGTTGTTTACCTGCATCCTCCCATTGTTATTTAAGACTGAAATTGATCAGTCTGTTATTGACATATGTGTATACTGTGTATATTGCCTTAATTTACAAGCATTATGAGCAAAGATTCTTACTCTTTATGATTTGTATTGTTTAACGTATCACTACTTCTTCTGAGATCTCATAGTTCGCACTTTTATTTATTTATTTATTTGGACACATGAATATTGGTACAGGGGAGCGCCAATATATATGCGCCACTACGAATGGACATCAGACAGTCAGTCAGTCAGCTACAACATAGGATCAGGCACATATATGCATCATTCTAAATTGCCATACCGCATTAGCACAGCAAGATGAACACCAGATTCATAGGAGTGGTTAAGTCAATGGTGGTAATATATAAAGGAAAGATTGCATATAAGGATATATTACATGAAGAAAGAATTAGTTCGTAGAAAGAAAGATATGAAGCAATTTTAATTTCTTAGTTTAAGGGAAGACAGAAAGTATATACACCGATCGATTCTGAGCCATATCAGCAAGAGTCTCCAACCATTGGTTAGGATAGTCACGCGGACCCAAACCAAGTAGTCTGCATCTACCAACATGGCTCAGACTAGAAGTCAGTGACTTCAAGCACTGATGCCACGTTTTGGTTTGGCTGCCCATAACTTTCTTCCAACCATCCCCAACACTAGTCAGCATTGCGCGTAGTGGTCATCCATGTTCAGGCATACATCAACATCAACTTCAGAGTCACTGAAGAGTATGAAACGTTGAACAGTTAATTTGTCTTATTTATGGACTATTCTGAAGTGGTAGGTAAGGCTCATAATTTCAAGAGAGAGTGAACTCAGGGTCTTAAGTTCTAGGAGTTTTAGCACAATATCCTTTATTATAACCTGCATATAATTATCTTTAAACATGAACATACATTCTATTACTAATGAGATAGTCAAAACTCATGAAATTCTAAGGTATTGAAGTTTAGTTTTTGTGAATGAAATCTTATGTCAGTCAATTATTAATAGAATTCCAATTCATATCTGTTTAGACTTCAAATCATTCAACTTCCAAACTCAATAGATTAGGCAAGAATATTTGGGATAGTTTTCAAATATATTAACTAACCTCGTCATCATCATCGTCAATATCATCATCTGAGTCTACTAAAGGTGATTGCTCAGCTACAAATATAGTAAATAGGGAGAAAAGAAAACAAATTGCATGGTGAGTTAACTTTTTAAGGGAAAATAGGGACTTGAAAAATCTTAAATATCCAAATTTCACCCCTCACTTATTAGTGAAATTAGAATATGCGACTAAGATCCCGACTATACAAAGAAGAAGGCAATGTTAATGTATCAATTATTTGGTTCTTTCAACTTCTTGAGATTTTCGGAAAACGTTTTCTTATCGATTGGTTTTATTTTCCTAATTAGTTTAATACTGTTCACAACGTCAAGACTATCATTTCCAGGGAAAGTTTGATTCACACCTATTCGAGATGTCACGACGATAGTGGAAAGTATTCCTATAAATCGACGTGGGTAATAAGATGATCGGGCTCACCCCACTCTGTTGGAACTGATGAAGATCGATTTAGTTTCTTACTCCGTCATAAATAAGCAATGTTTGAAAGGCTTACGGTAAAGATTTATGTGTTAGGTGCGACTGGAGAAGTAAATCATTCGTTTTGATGCCTAACAGGATTATCTCTTAGAAAGGCCAATAGTTCTGATGAAAACTAGAGTGATAGATCTTTTGATAGCAAGAATTGTACCAAATTGGACTGTTAATGTATTCATTTGCTGTATTTTCACGAGTCCTACAATTTCACAAATCTTTACTGAAGCTGTTCTCTTTTCCTGAAAAGCCAATCTCCTTCTCCAACTTTATCAAGGCTAACTAACTAACTAAACATTTGTGATGAAAGGTGTAGACTATGATTTGGTTTAAGTCTATGCTATGAACCTAATCTATGTTCATATAACAACTGATAACATGAACTCAAGTTCAGTGTATCCTTATTCTTATTGAATTATATTTTCTGTTTGAGAGTTTCTGATTACATTGATGTTGTTACTATATCAGCTCCTTTGATTTTAATTCAAGTTTACTATCCTTTCATTAATACGAATATTAAATATTGTTATTTGAACCATTGAACATTTATACCCAGTTCTACGATGTTTATTACTGTGGGATAGAACAAACCAGATTCCAATGGAGGAAGAAATCAGGAAAAAGTGCTGGAAATGTATAGGACACACATTGAGGAAAGCACCCAACTACGTCACAAGGCAAGGCCCCACATGGAATCCTCAAGGTCAAAGAAGGAGAGGAAGACCAATAAACACATTACATCGAGAAATGGAGACAGACATAAGAAGAATGAACAGAAATTGGATAGAACTAGAAAGGAAGACCTAGGATAGAGTGGGTTGCAGAATGCTGATCGGTGGCCTATGCTCCTTTGGGAGTAATAGGCATAAGTAAGTAATTAAGCAAGTACGATGTTTATAACTGCTTCAGTGATTGATCATCATGTGTTGGTTCAACAATTCTATCTACACTTTGAATAAATTGTAATGAATTTCTACATTTCAAAGTTTTCAACTGTTTATTCAATTAGAACTGAATGAAGTCCCAGAGTGAACATCAACTCTGCGATACAGGTGTACATCCAACTGACGAGTCCCAAATAGGACGAAACGCACATTCTGGATTTCCGTGCTAGCCACTATCCATCTTTGCTTAATGAATGAATATAGTTTAAGCCTTTTTTCAGTGTTCATTTTGTCATTTATTTAATGAATGAGTGGATTCTAATATACTTGTGTTTTTTTTTAAAATCTGAACAGTTGAGCTGAACAACACTTGATATGTTCACAGGAAATAATTATTCTTATATGAAACTCATATTCCCTAAACCAAAATGTTTATTACAGTTAGCGTTTTATAATTACTAAGGTTGTTTTCTACAGGATAAGGTTACTGTACCCATATCTAACCCTCCTCCCTTACTCGAAAAGCTACAGACTCTTCGACGATGAGGGAGAGGTGGGGGGGGGGCACAGGTGTAATGAATGAAGTATTCTTCAAATAAACAATTTACATTTTTCATAACTTACATGAATTTAATCTTTGTAAAATAAATTCAAATTGACGATTCATTTCTGGTTGATTTGGTTTAATAAAATTTTTTAAAAGATGCCTAAGATTCTATGGTAACAAGAAAAAAAGAAAAAAAAACGGTTATGCCCGAAGCTGCCAACCAGAAGCAGTGAATTATCGATCGGATCAAAGACGCATAAACTTCCCGCCTAACTCAGCCAGTTAAACCCCGAGTGCCAATCTCACCCTCTACAATATAAATTCCTATACTTCAAACATACTGAGTTTATATACTAAACAAACAGACCACATCGTACCAATAAAATAGGAAACAACATTTGTACAAGATTTAGGCAAAAGTGGCTGTGAATGTGGGAGGTAGTGACTAATAGAC
This sequence comes from Schistosoma guineensis, assembly GCA_944470375.2. Lineage (NCBI taxonomy): Eukaryota > Metazoa > Platyhelminthes > Trematoda > Strigeidida > Schistosomatidae > Schistosoma > Schistosoma guineensis. The sequence goes on from OX103898.1 coordinate 1,588,412, forward strand.
AGGGCATAATTCAAGAATGGTAAATCGTATAATAATAGCTCATAGATCAAAATAAAGCTCATGATAAGAGGAACATGAATACGAACAGTTTAGTTATTTCACAATTATACGATAAAAATATACGTTTATTATTGGTCCATCAATAGATCCCAAAAGTTACCATTCATTATGCTCATCGGGATCTAACAAAAACAGGTCAAAAATGCTTGTTGAATTCACTACTGTTTTCCGAACATAAGTAACATACGTTCATCATAATGCAGTTTATGTTTGTGTTGGTTTTCTCAAATGTTTATGTCAAATAAAAGAGTATCAAAACAAACAAAAAAACGAAAAAACAAAAGGAAGCTAACCATAAGTAACGGTTTAGTTGAAATAAGAAAAATACTGGCACCCGTATTTGTGAAATCTATTTCTTTCAGAGAATATATGCGGTAATATGTGTTACTATGGTTACATCTCTCTACCTCTCTCTCTCTCGCTTTATATACATAGACGCGTCATATGATTTAGTTATTCAATAGTTTTTGCATTCAAACATTTATTAAGTGCATATTAATTTTTAAGAAATTTCAATAAGATAATTACATTTCAATGATAATTATTTAGTGATTTAATAGTTGAATTCATCAGTCAGTTGAAGCTAGACCACCAAGGAATACCTGGAAGAACTGGATGGTTGTTTCGTCTTAGTATGGGACTCCTTACCAATGCTCATCCATGATACCGCCTCGTGATCCAGCTTTAATTGAGTTATGAACCCAACTATTAAATTATTATAATATGCATAAAACCCCTTTCTGATTATAATCATCATATGCCAATTAGTGACGGTCTCTAAGAGGTATTTCCGGGATTTCTAATGAGGAGCAGTGACCAGTGGAGTTCAACCAGGTCTGTTGTGAGATAGTACCTCATTGAAGACAGTGGTGGGTGTGTCGCTGAGTTTCGTGGATTAGTTGAAGTTAGATATGAATGCCGCCCGGCCGGCTCAGTGGTCTAGAGATTAAGCATTCGCTCGCGAGATCGATAGGTCCTGGGTCCGAATCTCGCAAGACAGGATCGTGAATGAGCACTGTTGAAGAGTCCCATAGTAGGAGGAAATAGCCGTTCAGTGTTCTCAAGTTTTCCATGGTGGTCTAGCTTTAATTGATTCATGAACTCAACTATTAAATTACTGTAATATCCACAAAAACCGAGGGAACAGTGATTTTGACTATGAAATGATCAAATGATCAAAAGAATAAAACTACACTGAATAGTTGTTTGTACCAAAGTTAAGGATTTCTTAAAGGTGTATACTTACAAGAAGATAAATAGATTACATTCATTGAACCATCATTTGTAATACATTACGTTTCTCATTTACACATATATGTATCATGATCTCAGATAAACTAAAACCGATATCATCTACAGGAACTAACGTAAATCATTGAAAAAAAGAAACTGTTGGTTAACAAGTAAAGTTGCAGAAAAATTACTGATCTCATAAACCTGAACTAATTAATATAGTCTAAGTTGACAGTCGATAGTTACCTAGAAACTGATAACAAACTATTATTCCATCATAATATGGTTTGGATTATATTGTCTGAAGAGATAATGAATATGTTCTAATAAAATAATCTATTTCAAAGTATATGGAACATTTATTATTATTATTTGAGCACATAGAATTTGGTACAAGGGGGCACCAAATATACATGCGCCACACAAATCTCATTCCATATGTGTGAGGGCTGTGATACTGCCCGGCTGCCCAGATCGAAGCGGGTGGTTTTCTTAGGGGGTCACAACCCGAGCCTTTGACCACCCACAAGGCAGTGAAGCATCGTAAGGAGATGCATGCCCATTGTAGTCGGTGACCAACGATTGGTTCATACGCCATTTGTTCCTTCAGGATACTGGAGCCCATTTGCACCATAGGTTTGGGATCCGGTTAAAGCGCTGGACATTCGCTTATCGTCCTGTCATTTTTGTAAACAACAGTAATGCCACGAGAAGGTAGTGAGTAGGACTTTGCTGTAAGTGGCTGTATACACATGGCCGTGTGAGAGTATTTCAAGAGGGAGAGCGGCCCCACCCCACTCTCGGCCATATTAGGACATTTGGGGGCAATCAAAAACCTCTTCTGAGTCACAAATTATATTTACCATATTAATAAAGATACTTAGATCATACATTTAGTCCATTCATTTCATTCATATTGACAAGAATGATCAACCTTGTGACTTCCGAAGAGAATTGACTTTCACCATAAGGCATCATAACTCTTCTAAATCAAGACTTTCTAATTCCCAGGGCATAGTTTAAATGTTTTGAATTATTGTTTTTTCTGGTTAGCGTTTTCTTTTGTAGAGAATTAGTTTTCTATCAGATAGGGTCGCTAACCCCCATGCCAAACCCTCCTCCTTTATCTGGGCTTAGAATCGACAATAACTCTAGAAGAGCTACAAAAACGATACCATTGATTCATAATCACCACTAAAGTCTATCAAATCGTCATTGGTATAACATTATTAAAAATGACAATATCATATTTAACATAACCTATTAGATCAGTTCATATAGTATATAGTGACATCATTCAATATCAGTAATACTCAAAATGAACCGAATGTTGTAATGTTAGTTAATTATGCATATTTATCTACATTTATTGCTTTTCTTCTAAAAGAATATCGAATTTATAATGATAATAGAGTTAGTTCATTATAGTATTATGTTATTTATTAACCAGTAAACTTCAATTAGAACAATATCATGGATTATACTACTGAATTGCAATATAAGTCATACTAATACAATACTTAACTATACTCAGGTATGTACCGATACACTTACATGAAATGCATACTTTGAGAGAGAGAGAGGGGGGGAGATTACTATTACTACTACTAGTAGTAGTAGTATTAGTAGTTAGACTGAAGTTATTGATTAACATTTTATGCCATTTTTTTTCTTTAAATGATTAACCATATATGAACTTATAGTAAACTGATGGTTGTGTTTATTACATAAACATGTATACATGGCAACTAACTCTTTCTTTTTTTTGAAAAAAAAAAGAAAAAAAGTTGGCGTGTGCATTGTAGGTTACCATGAAAGAGAATAAATTTTATTCATTACTACTTTATACAATGAATGAGTAATAAGAAGATGAAGATTATTAGAATTATGTGATATATATTAACACAATACAACATAGTTATGCATAGTTTACTGTAAGTATAGTGAGACTGATTGTAGCCTTGGTAGACAGAAAAAAGCCTGTCTACATCATCTTGCTATTTTTAAAGGTGAGTTAAATAACCGTTTATTGAAACAGAAACTTAAATCAGTCATTAAGAGAACGTATTGCGTAGTAAAGGTGATTATTAAGGAAAGAACAAGGTTCATGCTTTATCAAAAACTTAAAAAAGATGAAAACGATTGACCCTGAATGCCCTGGTATGACCGAGAGTGTGGAGAGTCCGGTCTCCCTCTCGAAATGCTCTCACATGGCCTCGCGTATATAGCCTCTGTCAGGGAAGTCCTACTCATTGCCTTCTCGTGGCGGGGGTGTTGTTAACGAAAATGAGAGGACGAAAAGCGAGTATTCGGCGCCTTAACCAGATTCCAAACCAATGGTGCAAATGGGCTCCAGGATCCTGAAGGAACAAATGGCGTATGAAACAATTATTGGTCACAGGCTTCCATGGGACTGCATCTCCTTACGATGCTCCACTGCCTCATGGATCAGACCTTCAGGTCGAAATCTCCAGGCATGCCCCCCTAAGATAACCACCTGCTTCGGTTTGGGCAGCCGGGAAGTATCACAGCCCCCACACGTATCGAATGAGATTTGTGTGGCGCATATGTATTTGGTGCCTCCTTGTACCAATATCTATGTGTTAAAATAAATAAATAAATAAAGTATGTAGTCACACATATATAGGGAGCAGTAAGTGTGACCTCAAAATTACGGTAATGTGAACATGTACCTGAATGGTTGCAGAAATAAACAGAATCAAATGACCCAATAAGTGTAAGTGATAAAAATCCATCATCCTCTATTGCCAAACATAAGTATTAAACAGGTCATAAGATTGATCTTAACGCAGCTTTTGTGGTGTTGTACAAAAGTTTTAAAGGGCCCATTGAAGCTTTAGCCATACAAAAATTCAAACCCCACTTTTGTGTATTCAAAAAGAATTTGTTTTCATCTTCAGTCAGTCAGTCAGCTACAACATAGCATCAGGCACATATATGCAACGGTCCAAGTCGACACACCCCATTAGCACAACGACGTGAACACCGAATTCATGGAAACAGTTAATTCTGTGGTGGTAATATATAAACGACTGCATATAAGGACATAGTACAGGAAGAAGGAATTACTTCGTAGAAAGAAAGATATGAAGCGATTTTAATCTCACGGTTTAAGGGACAGAGAGTGTATACACCACCTACACCATTGTGATCGATTCTGAGCCATATCACCAAAATTCTCCAACCATTGATTACGATAGTCAACGAAATCTAGTAAGCATTACGCATATATTAGCATACATACTGTCTAATTACTACTCGATCACATGACAATCAATTCTTTCACGTCCGTCCAATACATTTTCAACACATGCTTTACGAATTTATTCATCGGGCGAATAAAGGTCAACGCAACCTTTTTAGGCTTCAATATACAATCTTAGAATTCCCGTCTCATAACTGATTAGTTCTGCAATACTATGTAACATCTTAGATCCATACATATATTTGTGAGGTTCTAAGTTACTTTTCATTCCACTAATCATAGTATTGTACAATTCAATAATTGTTTTGCTTTTATATTTAATTTAGGCATATTGGAAAGGCATTGGACGTGACGAAATTTGACAATACTCCTATTCGATTCTATTCTGTCCAGATGTTCCCATGATGATTAAAGAACAATTCAAGCATAATTTAGTATGAAGATACATTTAAATTATACGCGAATATATCGTAACCTAAAATATCCAAGCTGACCTCAACCAAGTAGTCTACATCTATTAACAAGGCTCAGACCAGAAGTTAGTAACTTCAAGGACTGATGACACGTTTTAGTTTGGCCGCCCCTAACTTTCTTCCAACCATCCCCAACACCGGTTAACATTGTGCGTTTTGGTAATCGGTGTTCAAGCATACGCACAACGTGACCCAACCATCTCAGTCGATGAAGATTCACAACCTCATCAAGTGATTTGCCATCATTCCTTAATACCTTGCATCTAACCTCACTGTAAAATTCATCTTTCCCTTCATCCGAGCTGCAGTCAGTGGGGGAGTAGGCAGAAACGATAAAAAGGCAACGACTTGCGTCCCCATTCTTTCAAGTTCTACGGAGCTGTTTAGCCGAACAGCACATAGACAACTGTTAATGGTAATCCACATTAATTTCTTCATAATCATTGTCTCCTCTTACCTTCCATTTTTAGTCTACTTGACCTTTTATTTCTATATATAAACGTTCTTAAGAAGTATATAATGTATGAACAGATTGTTCGAAATGTTTTGCTCAGAGAACAAAACTCCATCAAAATCATCCATCTAAGCTACAAGTCTTCTCCACCATCCCAATATATCAATGTGAGATCATTAATTTAGGTGATTTGGTATCATAATCCAACTTTTTATTTAATAGTTAGAGTTTATCAATAGGAAATTGTGAACGTTTTTCGTAGCTACAATTTTAAGGAATCTGGCATTGTCTTTGAAATTCTGATCTTTGTTCACCCCAACCCACCCCCACCTCACTCCACACACACACACACATACCCATCACCAACCTGATGATACAGAAGAATTCACATCTTTGACTAACCAGTCTTATGAATGAGATGCACATACACTGGTTTTGTAAAATAACTTTATCGTTCTATAATATTCTACTAATTTCAAATGTATAATTCAGTTTAGATTTTGTTGCATTAGGCTTTCAAATTCTAAATAGGTCATGGGTTTGAATCTCGTGAGGCGAGATCGAGGATGCGTACTGCTGAGGAGTCCTATACTGGGACGAAACAGCCGTTTAATGCTTCCAGGTTTTCCATGGTGGTCTAGCTTCAACTGATTCATGAATTCCACTATAAGAAACTTGTTTATCTGTGATTAACAAATTAGCAAGAGATCATTATGGCTTTGACTATTTCAATAAATATACAATATATAATCTATTGAATAAACAATACCAATATACAATGTTCTATTGTGTTCCAACTTATTACATAACGATTGTTATGATGAAAAAACAACAAAACAAACGAGAACCTTCTAAAAAGCAATTCATGAACATTATTGAATAAAGTACACTACTGAAGTGTATTTACCGTTGTATTTACGTTCTAAGAGTTGACTGAAGTCTGTTAGTTAATCAAAAATAGAATAATTAGTTAGAATGATGTTATTCATTAGGGGGGGGGAGTCACTTAATTTTTTTGACGTTAAATGACAGTGAATATTATATATTCAATACATTATCTGTACATCTTCCATCAGTTGTCCTTTTGTTTGCTTCATGATTATTTCAATCCTGTTATTTCACTTTCTTTTAGTTCCCCTTGCTGTTTTCTTCAATTGCCCTCAAATGTCCTGGTACGGCCGAAAGTGAGGAGAATCAGCTCTCCCTCTCCAAATGCTCCCATATGACCACATGCATACAACAACTTCCAGGGTAGTCCTACTCACTGCCTTCTCGAGCCACGGGTGTTCTATAAAAAATTGAGAGGACGAAACACGAATGTACGGCGCTTTGACCGGGTTTGTGGACACGGAGAGTCCACCCAAGGGAGTTGGAAAACCCTCATTTCAAACAAATGGTCTCCAGTATATTGAAGGAACAAATGGCGTATGAAACATTTGTTGGTCACCGGCTACCATGGGACTGCATCTCTTGACGTTGCTCCACTGCCTTATGGATCACACCTTTAGGTTGAAGGCTCCGGGTGTGGATCCCTAAGAAAACCACCTATTTCGGTTTGGTCACCCAGGCAGTATATTAACCTTCACACAAATCAAATGAATTATTTGGCGCATATCTATTTGTTGCTTCCTTGTATCAACATTTACGTGTTTAAGTATATAAGTAAATAAATCTCTTCAATTCAGTCTTCTACTGGCAGACATTCTACTTTCAATCAATGCTACATACTACTTATGTCTGTTAACATAAGTAGCATACATTACAGTATAAATAAACTATAGTGAAGTAAAACTCGACAAAATTGAAAAGATTAAAGTGATATTAACCACGAAAAATAACTTAGATCAGTTTTCATTCCAAAAGTTTAGTGGTGCTAAGATAAATACCTTAATAAACATCAAATTCTTCAAGATTGCATAGATGACTTCCTGACTACTTCCAACCATCTAACATTAAAATAATCCGTAGTTAACTATGACACATAATAATATTTAAGAGGGAAACAAATGGTAAGAAGTACTAAACATACCATTTTCTCAGCTGTTTTTCTTATCTCTGATAATGCTAAGATAGAATATAATGCACCGTTGATATATGGCACTATATCAATATTGTCAATACTTAACAGATCCATTAGAACATTAAGTAAACGTCCTGTGATTGGTATGCAGCATCGTTTACCTAGAAAGTTGAAAAATAACTACGATGCATTTAAAGTGATACATATGGACAGCTTGGATGTAGCTCGGTGATTTGAATTTTACATATGATTTAGCCCTTCTATTACATGCATACTTACATATGCAGGTCAAAACAGCTAGTGTCACAGCAACCTCTGCAGATGTAGACCTCAACATATATAAAGAAAAAAGTAATATCCTCAAATACAATACGAAGAACATCAACTCAATCACACTTGATGAAGAAGCTCTGGAAGATATGGAATCTTTCAAATAAATTGGAAGTATCATCGATGAACTAGAAGGATCTGATTCAAGTGTAAAGATAAGGATTTGCAAAGCAACGTCAGCATTCCCACAATTGAAGAACAGGTGGAACTTAAAACAACTGTCAATCAACATGAAAATCAAAATATTCAATACGAATATCAAGACAGTTTGCTCTATTGTATAAAGCTGAAACTTGGAGAACTACTACAATCATCATCAAAAATTACAAGTATTTGTAAACAGTCGTTTGCGAAAACACTCAACACCCGTTAACCGAATACCATCAGCAACAGTCCGATATGGGAGAGAGCAAACCAACTTCCAACAGAATAAGAAATTAGGAGACAGTGTTGGGGGTGGATTGCGCATATATCATCAGACTGAATAACGAGGCAAGCGCTAACTCGGAATCTTGAAGAAAAACAGAAAAGAGAAAGACCAAGGAACACATTAAGTCGGCGATTAGAAGCAGTTCAGGAATGAGTTAGATGGAGGATTCGTGTGGGTGGCTTATGCTCCTCCACCAGGGGTGACTGGCGTAAGTAATTTCACGATTTTACAATGTAAAAATAGATCTTTGTTCGTTAACAGTAGGTAGATAAAATGATCCACTATACATATTCGGATTCTGTGCATTAACTGTGAGGTTTGAAATCAATTTTGCGTAATATTCTTAGATCTTCACAAGATCAATGTATTCAAAGTCTTCATGATATGTTCAGTATAACTTTTTGTAAATGATATATTTGACGCAATACTATAATGTACAATAATCTAGTATTAGAGTGGATTGTTCTGGAGGAGCGGCGTCAGTTGCAGCGGGTATTGTCGACGAAGAGGAGTGATGAGACGTGTGGCTTCTGTATTCAGGTGACTCAGCAGGTCACTGGAGCGCAAGCGTTGAACGTCCTAGGTGCCGGCTGGACATCGGACGTTGATCGCACGGCGGGTCGACAGAGCTATGAAGATCAAAGTGTCGCAGACTCGACATTCTGACAAAGAGCGTGGCACAGACTTCAGAAAAGAACAAAGTGACACAATGAGCAGAACCAATGCAAGGACAACTGTTTTATAAAGAGGACGAGTGTGCTGTATATTGCTGATATCGATATACATCATCAATCGATAGTGAGATGTCTGACGATAGAAGGTTAAGAAGATCGAATAAAAAAGAGAACAAGAACAAAGAATGATTGATGGGTTCAAATACATTCTATTGTCCTCACTTACAACACTATCCCTAGTAATCTAATTGTGAATAGTTTTATTAAATATAATTGAATATAGATCATTTCAAATAGAATTTAACTTACCAGAACTTCTTAAACACAAATTCATACAAAGTGCAACTGCATATTCCAATGTGTAATCAGATAGATTATGCATATTTTCTAATAAATTTATTACCCATAAAATAACTCCTTGTTTAATCATTACAGTTTGCATTGGTCGCCTAATAATAATAATAATAATAATAATAATAATAATAATAATAATAATAATAATAATAATAATAATAATAATAATAATAATAATAATAATAATAATAATAATAATAATAATAATTTGTGTGTATAACCAAAGAGTGATTGTTTAAAAAAGGGGTATTCCATGTACCGAAGATAATGGTTGCTCTGGTTGTTAGAAGGGGAATCAGCCTCGTGATTACCGTAGGAACTCGGTTTTAAACATGAGGTGTCATAATTCTTCTAAATCAAGACCTTCTGACTCCCGGCGCATAGTTTAAATGATTTGAATTATTTCTTTGTGGTTAGCGTTCTTTTAGCGAGTTAGTTTTCTACGAGATAGGGTTGCTAACTCCATGCCCAACCCTCCTCCTCTATCTGGGCTTTAGACTGACAGTAGCCTCAAGGGGCTCCCAGTGGAAGAAGAAGCGCTGAAAGTGGATAGGACACACATTGAAGAAACCAGTCAACTGCGTCACAAGGCAAGCCCCTACATGGGATCCTCAAGGCCAAAAGATGAGTAGAAGACCAAAAAACACATAACGCTGAGAAGTAGAGACAGACATGAGAAGAATGAACAACAATTGGATAGAACTAGAAAGGAAAGCCCAAGACAGAGTGTATTGGAGAATGCTGATCGACGGCCTATATTCTATTTGGGGTAATAGGCGTAAGTAAGAAAATTCTTTCTCAAATGTACCTTCTTGTAACATTGTTACCAGGAAGCGGGAAAACATTTATGATTCTGAAATTATTGATTAGTCAAATCAATACGTTTAGTTGAGTGAATTTTATTAATTGAACATTCAATAAATTGAAAATCTTCCCTTTTATTTGATCAAAAAGATTTACTTCAAGAGAAAATACAATCAACTGACAGAGTTACGTATTATATTAAAAAGCTTCATTATATGAATGTTGTTTTTAAAGAATTAATATAAAGGCATACAATATTCTTGTATTAAATTAATATGAACTATCACAATTGATTGATCACTGGGTGGTGATCATTGTCATGTGTGTCAAGTCCTTATTTAGTGCAGATCGAATGCTATCGACCATGTTGCAATGTGGCCACCAGTCTAGGTGACTCGACACTGCGTGCACTATATATTGAGACATTGATCACCACCCAGTGATCAATCAATTGTGACTAAATCTCAGTCCTACAGGAGGTTAGTCACGACTCGGATAGCTCAGTGGTAACGTCTCTGACTGTGAAGCTGGGTGACACGGGATCGAATCCTCCAGGGAGCACTAGTTCCCTCAAGATCACAGGTACACCTTGCTGACGTTTGCCAAGTAGCACGAAACCTGGGTCCAGGGTTTCCTGTCGACTATCTCCAACCACCATTTAATCTTAATATGAACTACGGTCAGCATGACATATAGCATATGACTTTTTATAACCCTAAGTGTTTTTCATATATAGTTGAATTCATGAGTCAATTGAAACTAGATCACTATGAAAAACCTAGTATGAGACTCTTTAGCAGCGCGCATACACTATACCGTCCGCGAAATTCGAATCCAGGACCTATCGGTCTCGAAAGCAAACATTTTCGTGTGTAATTTTCGTTTGAGCTCCATACTTGTTGAGACCTTCTCATCGAAGATAGAAATCTGTGGGATAAGGTGAGGTGTGAATTTTTCAGGGCTGATCTTTTCTAAACCCACTCCTCTTTGTGGGAAAGTAGCATCACTGTCATATTGAAAGAGGAGTTCATGTTATATGAGAAAAACTCAAATTAAACTACTTGTAGCAAGATAGATAGATGGATAGATAGATAGATTAAGTAGATTAAAAACAAGGTGTTAATATACGTTGATCAATATTGGTTAACTAGGAGTAATAGTGGATTAACTTTACGATTATTAAAACAGTCTAAAGTAGTTTACTATTTTAAAAAATTGCCTAAACTGATTTAGTCATACTTTCTGAAATGAATAAAACCCTTAATCCATTGTTTAGTCGTAGTTCAGTAGACTTTATTTCTTATTTAACAATGAATTACACATGGTAATCTACAATCAGGTCAAACTTAAATATCTATTTATACAAATAATTATGATTATATTGTTTATTTAAACACATAAACTTAAGTACAAAGGGGCACCGAATACATATGAGTCACGCAAATTATTCAATTATTCTATGTTTTAGGATTCTCCCTTAGTTTTCAAACAGAAACAAGTAGTTTTCTTAGGGAGCTTTACTCCAAGCTTTTAACCTAGAGGTTTAATCTACAAAGCAGTGGAGCGACATCAGGAGACGTTGTTCCGTAGTAGCCGGTGATCAACAATTGATTCATACGCCATTTGTTCCTTCAGGATCCTGGAGCCCATGTGTACCATTTGTTTGAAATCACTATTTTCCAATTCATTTAGGTGGATTCTCCGTATGAACCAATCCAGCTAAAGCGCCGGACATTTGCTTTTCACCCTCTCAATGTCACAAACAACACACCCACAGGTGGAAGGCAATGAAGAGGACCTCTTTGGATGTGGTTATATACATGTGGTCATATGAGTGTTTCGAGAGGGAAGGCGGACTCTCCCTACCCCATACGAGGGTATGACAAATTATAAACGTTTTAATATTCCAATGAACATTTCCAATAATAATAATAATAATAGATTGTACCGCATGGAAACAAAACGTTTTGTTTTACCTCAAACTCATTTTCTGTAGGGCACCAACAAAATTTTCTCTTGTAATACACTCATCTTGTTCTTTACGTACTTCATCAATTAGAATTTCAACAACTAAACTATTCTGTGACAGATATGCACGTCCTTGTAGACAAAAAGAAAAAGAAGCAGCAAATAATACGTTGAACATTTATGTGTTGAGAACTCCTCACAACTTCGAGACAGATTTACATAATTCAACAACATCAATAACTGAATAGTTGAGTTTATGAGTTGTTGTTGTTGTTGTTGTTGTTGTTATTGAGATCAACTGTTTATAAGCGAAATGATAAATGAAGAATATCTGTTGAAACTATGAAGAAAATGATCCTGTTTTGTAGTGAATCATTGTACTCCAGTTAATAAACGGTATATATTTCATTTCAAGTATACGTTTAACTTGTGACTACGAAGTTAAATGACTTAAATATCAGTTATTAAGTTATTCGTTCGAACTTCGTCCTACTTATTTCGGTTTCAGTAGTTGGATAGTATTGATAATCCATATAGAGTATGTGTTTCTCAAAGTTAAGTAAATACTTATTTTGATGATTTGTATCATGAACTGACTATAATTAGACAACCATCGTCCGCACCCTTAGCCTGACGAGCATCAGACAAGGTTATTGGTTAGTATTGAGTATCCAGTTATATATCTAATAGCTTGAAGCAATAAACTAACTTACGAGACTACATTTTTACAGCATTATCGATAATGTACAGTTAAGATTCAATAAAGATTGATCAATAAGAGTCAGTCAGTCGGGGTAGAAGGAATATTAGGGATTCAAGAAGGAAGTTGTTTATAAATATAGTGGTATTGAGTGTTGTTCGAGGTATAAGAGTGGTTATCACTTCCTGGTTGCCCACATCAGCACTTGGAAAAGAAATCTGGTTAGAGTTTGTT
>OX103898.1:2265464-2426197 GCA_944470375.2 Schistosoma guineensis
CCATACACATAGTTCTACTTACTACATTTAAATAAGGGTTAAAACATCTCAGTTAGTTGCATCACTTCATATTTTGAAAAACCGTTCTACATTAATTTTCACCTTTACTAACTACTTAATGTTAACTAAATGTAGAACATGCTGTTGCTATCAATCTAATTCATTTAAATTTTCCAGATCTTCAACATTATAAAGAGTTCATCATATGTACCTCACTGTTATTGTGTGTGTGTCATATCCATGTTTGTGTGTGAGTGTGTACTAGTGCGTCTGTGAAATGTGGCATTTGTAATATGATGCAGTGAAGCAGGAATTTGTGTGTGTGTTTGTCTTCATTGTGTCATGAACAAACTGGTACATGCGGTTGTGTGAATTTCACAATACTTTTTCGATCATTTCATTTAAACCGTTCGGACGACCTATACAGATGTATGAAATCAGGTAACGGAGAAGAGGAAAACAAACGTGCCAGTGTAGAGCATAACATCTCACATGCACTTGAATCTGCATAAATGTCAATGAACTCAATTTACAGACAGTGTCATTCGATCAGCGATAATGACTCATTTACATACTCAATCACTCACACAGCAAGAGAATCACACTTGTACTCCTCAGTCAATAATGAAATAATTTTCAAGCATATTCGAAAGACTAAATCTACACATGTCAAGTAGTGGGAACGTTTCCACTTCCGTTACTTTATAAAACCAATTTCAACATGAAAGGACAGACTTATCAAAGACGTTTATTTTCTTGAACAATTTGATCTACTTCTACTTCACTCAACTGTTCTTATTAACCCTAATGAATATTCAATGAAAACATACATTTGACCGACAGTAAAACGTATATATATTCAGAACAATGGGCTACGGTGAGTTTACCTGCAAAGTCTCCTGGTTTGTGTCGTGAAAACAAGAGTTGCGTGAAAATCACGTGATAATGAATGAATGACAGAACACGTGATTGACAGTATTCTATAGGTACGCAATTGCTGGACAATGATGACACAAGAATATCTCTGTCCTGCCATAGTTCATTTGTCATTTGAATATCGCAACAGTTACTCTTCATTGTTCAAAATTGAGTGATATGAGTTTGTATGACACAGGCAGCATTGGTTTTTACGGAAGTAAGAGTAAATCTCACTGATTTATACTAACTCTCTTCAAGAACTCCTGCCGAAAGACTAGAAACATCGAAAATCAATCAAAGTATCTCCTCGTAAACATCAACTACGTATACAATTTTGAAATAGTGGATGCTGACATAGGCGGCAGGCTATATAAATCTTCATCTACCATTGTTCACTTATGTAGAAACTCATTTTGATTCTGCTGCAAAATTAAGAAGAATTTCATTACCAAATATATTTCAAGACGTATTCTATGTTCTGCGAAATTCGATCACTAACATCTCACGATGATATCCGACTTAAATCAATACTTAACACAAACGTACATTTGGTCAACAGTCATATTCGTCTATACAGAATATCGGGTATAAATCAATTTATCTGTCACACTGAATGATATAAAACGATACACAGAACGTCATGAGGATTATGTGATCAATTATCTTGATGACGGTATCATAGAACATATTCATGAGACGTATTAACTAGTCGAGTCTAAAATCATCGAAATTATTACTGATAGTTCCATAGATTTATGAACTGCGGACGTACAAAATAGACAATTCTATAAGAACGCTTTCACTAAACTCATTTGAACGACAACCTACTCGTTTTCACTTGAATCTCTCTTTTAAAAAATAGTACTCATCTGCAAAATGGAAATTTCATTCAACTTTGTTTCGCGAGCGTAGATGACAGTCTGTCATATAAAAGCATCATTAGTAAACGACATTCCTTATTATATTCAAGATTTATATCAAGCACGTTACACAAAAGAGAAAATCATGTAATTTTGATTATTTAGATAGAATATAATGATAAACAACATAGAAGTACATACATTGATGTTTCTACAAACAACAACTGAGGTCAACAGACTGACGCCACTTTTAAATCACACTCTCCGATAGTGTACACTAATAATATCATCATTAATTTTATTTTTAGAAGGATATTTCTTGAGTGTAAAGGCATATTAGAATAAATGTATCGAAATAGTAGATGTGATGATGATATGTGATATAGAGATACATATTCCTCACTGAATCGTACAGGTTCAATAGAATTTCAAGAGTACATATGAAGCACGTGTTGTGTTCCAGTCGAATTATTACTGTTCATACATGATAGTATGATCGTGATGGACAGTGTTATCTCGCAAATCACCTGAGCTATATGTTTCAGCCGTCGAACAGATTATGGTGTCGAGTAAAATTGAGATGTAGGAGGTGAGTGTTAAATATTTCAAAAGAGAGAATACAAAAAAATGTAAACAATTAAAACAGCGAACAATCAACGTCAGATAATATGGAACTTAAATCACCTATCGCTTTCTATCTGACAAATACTGTTTATCAAAGTCATTTGACATAGTTTTGAATCAATTCTTTTCAGCACATCACCATTTGTGCCTTCAGTGCATATACGGGTTGATATAAATTTAGGTGGTTCCAAGCATCTGTTGATCGTTGAAAATTCGCTGATTGAGTTGATCGCTAGCGAAAAATGTTCAAAATACGTTTCTAGATAATCTGGAATGTCTGTTTTCCGAAATCTCAGATGTCATAAGTAGGTAAGCAAATATGCAAGCAAATCATTCATACACTTGAACTTAATGAGTAGTGTTTTTTTATTCTTGTTCAGCTTGTTTATCTGGTTAATTCTGTTGCCCCATGATAAAATTATGAATAAGCGTAGATGAATTTCCCTTTATAAAGCTGACCATAGTAAAATTTGTAGGCTACAATGAACATTATAAGTCTGATAAAATCCCATTTATCCACACTTAATAGCCTGCACATTTTCGTTTTTTGTCGAGGACAATTGTATGTTCAACATTGAAATATTCACAAATTGGTAATAAGTAGAAGGAGTATATTAGTCTCCGTTGAAGATGTAATGAGGAAGAAAGAGATCACTTAAAGAAGAATAATCTTCTGCTGAATTAATGAAAAACACTGAAGTACACTTCATGAAATCGACAAGTTGTTGAAAGGACTTTTTGAGAAAACTTCATTCATTATGTAAACGAATGGTAGTGTTTAACATTCAAAATATGACGGTCATTTGTGCTGTCATCACAAAATCACATTGAAAAACTAACAGTATATTCTATCCAGATAAGGTGTTGTAGGATTCTTATACTTTTGCTTGTATACATGGATTCTAATGCATTAATGTCTCGTTCTAACAAAAGATATACAAGGAGAGACATATAAATGAAATGGGTGGTTAGTACTTGATAAGAGAACACCTGTCAGGATTTAGCTAGACATAAATGACTATCCACAACCCTTCTTATAATGATCTCAAAAGATTCTTCGCACTCCTTGCTAACTGCCTAGAGCACTCTTCGCAATACATCAAAGTTCCGTTTTTCCAATGCCTATGAATGGATAATGAACAAAAGTACGGAGTACAGTACAGACCAATAGGTTATATGCAAGAATTGAAAAGCTGTATTAGTTTACATCGCATAACGACAAAATCATGCAGTAAGTCATACTGTGTACTTGCAACATATTTCCTAATAACAATATATAAAATACACAAGTGGGCATAACGAGACATCACATCAAATAATTTATAATCTGACTCATACTCTTCCTGAGCACAATTACTGATTGACACTAAAACATACGCTGATATGTTTTCCTCTGGTAATTAGATCATGATGAACAACATGAAACGAGCAATGTATCATTGAACACAATTTTGATGTTGATCAATTCACGAAATTACTGCACAACTGTTTGTTCGACTAAAGACTGTAATACCTGAGTAATCGACACTTTGTCTAATGTCGAGATCTTTCTTAAATGAAACAATACACCTCTGTTGTACATAGAAAAAAGAACTGTTTGTATATATTACCCAGACATAAATATTCCTGAAACCTATTAACAGTCAGCCCTGTAATGTGATGGATAAATGGAATAGATGTGGCTTTGTTTACAAGTTGCCACTTCATATTAAACGACCTATGCAATCGTTTGACAGAATGTGTTCATTGAAATAAAATACAAATGTAAATGGGTAAGTTTCACATCGAATCAAAACAATTTGTGCTACTTTTATTTTAGCCAATCCAATCAAGATGGTGCACTATTAAATGTTAATTAACAGATTATTACAGACAACAAACTGTTTGTTCATGAACATATGAGCAGATCTTTTGAACTACAAGTTAACCAATCGTTGATTATAAATTAGTATTAATCACATCCATGATAGGTTTCATCAATAGGGTTCAGGAATTTCAAACAACTGTGGATACATTTCAGCTCATATTCTCAACAACCAGAAAAATATTGAATAAAGATGGGCTCATCTACGTCTATGATTGGTTAACAATGGACATACGATTTTACCACATATATTCATATTAATGGTCAGTTTGAATCATCGAATCAGTAGTAAACAACCTTACACTTCAAACATCTATATAAACCTGACACGTTCTATTCAAATATGACCTACTACTTTGAACAAGAAGATGAGGTGAGTGTTGACTGAACATACGAACTCAAATTGAAAATCGATGCAACGAGATTACGTTGTTTATTTCATCTGAACCATTTTAGACACAACATTTTATCTTCTCAATCGACGTCACTTTTTCTAATTATCATCTGCCTTGCCGAGTTCTTTGAATGCCAGGATGTCTGTAAACAACCTGGATGGACGACTTCGGGAAAAGTAATTTTTGAAAATAGTTCTTATCGATATGTAAGTAATCAGTTTGATCGTTATACACATACTCAGTCTCAACATTATATGTATTTACAAAGCATCAGTATTAACCAGCCTCAGCCATCTGTGACTACAAGTTTGGATAAATACACAGATCCTTTGGTGAGTTGAATACATTTTGTGATGGACGTACTTGTCCCTGTGTTTACGTCTTTTTAGAATGTTGGACCAGAACTGTCGTTTAAATATTACAGTAGTCAGGTTAAAAAGTTCGATATTTTCCCTCCTGGTAAGTCAGTAATTTTCTTTGACCTCGAATTATAAATCCATTTTCTTGATAACATTTTTGTCCATGAATCCAACCAAGTTGATTCCATTTCTTTATTGAATTAGTTTTATACTCCTTGAGACATGCAATAATTCTTTGGATATTCTTTCTTCTTCAAATTGTGTTGATAATGTGATGCTTTATAGAAATCCAGATGCAGTTCATTCATGCAATTCATTTAAGTCTTTAGTTTACTTCATTCAATGTTAAATGATCAATCATGTTTCATGTTTTCAATAAATAAATACAGGTGGCATAGATATACGCGGAGAACACTACATCGGATATATTGAAGCTTTTAATGCAAAGAGTATAAGTTCTGAATTTGCGATTTTGAATAAGAGTGAGTTTTTGTATTATTCAGTTATAATTTGTTTCATTACTTATTCCCACACTTAACTTTGCACACATTATTCTCTATTTCACTTGATTATTACACAAGAGCTTATCAACACACGATGATCGTTTTGTTTGTTTGGTTGTCGTACCAGAACATGTGTGTTTCACAACACATTTTGATTACCATCATGTGAAAATATTAAACAAAACAGAGATTCACCTCAACATACAAACACATTGGAAGAGTAGAAATGATAAAACAAGTGATGTTATTGTACGAGTGCTAATTACCAACTCTATAGTCTATCAAGATTACAAGATAGCAGATATCGACATCGACACGATACGTCTTTGTAGACTAAATTAACCGGACTTATCACATGTGCGAGAATAAGCGATGTTGTGACAGACGTCATTTTAAATTATTGAAATCTATGAACTATCAAGTCATATCTCATGTCTTCCAATACTTTTCTGGCATTTACTGTTTGCTTTTGCATTTGCTGTTTGTTTACCATCGAGTTTTGGACTCTATCTTTGCAATCACATTCTTACTATTACCAAATTTCAATACAGGCACTTCATGAAACGGCTGAGCAATGAAAGATTAATAATATTCTGTTATCATAAGATGGTTAACTCAAACTAGAACACCTTGAACATCAAGGTTGAAAACATCCGTTTTTGGTCAGTTATCAGAATTGATTAACATCCGAATCTCAGAAAATGTTATATGTGTATTGTCAGTTAGATATTAATAGTCTGTACCACAGTCTAAATCTCCTAGAACAGATGATACGGAAGTAAAATATACTTCTAAGTTGGATGAACTGAGACATTTATCATACGGATGAAGGTGATAATATTTCTTGAACTTTCCTCATGAGAGGTAGTTGAGTATTTGACTACGTCGGTTCAATGAATCTCAGAATGAAGATCATAACTTGCATGCAGATGTAGTCCATGTTTAAACTTTCATTTATTGAATGTGATAGTTATTCATTATGCAGATATTTAAACATCCATTTCTATTTTCATTATTTCAGAGGAATTATTTGCTGTCAAATGGTTTATGAATAAAGAAGTTGATGGTAAACGTAAGTCAACACATGTGGAATCTAAACACTTACATCTTCATTCGAAATGATTATTCATAGTTTGTCAGATTCAATTTTTGTCAGAAACTGAAAATGTAGAAGTTTGTCACTTTTCAGAGAAATGAGGGTCGCATGATGACGCTGAATAAGATTTGAAGAATAGTTGATGTGATCTGGAAATGACTAAGGTTGATGAGTAAAATACAGATCACTATGGTGGATAAATCAGGTCACAATCTTATTTCATTTGTGTGAAAACGAATTCACAGATTCTTTGACATTTACAGGCTTGAATTGAATTTGATGAACAGTTTCAGTTTCAAAATACATACATTGTGTTGTATGCTGGTCACAAAGCCAGTTCTGTACACAACACATTCATCTACCCATCCATTAATCTCATAGTCATTTCTAAATATTATCCACCCAAATATTTAAAAAATATCCGTAATACCATCTATCTAGGGCTGTTCGTTTCTTATCTACAACAAATAAACACTATGGTCGTATTCAGTTGATCGATTGAAATATCACGTAACCATGTAACCAATTAAATCTCCAAGTTCAATTTGTAAGCAAACAATACAAACCTTATGTCATGTGTACTCAGTCTCGATTGTTTTATCAGGCATTCAAGAATGTATACCGCATACATATGAATACTTCATTGATCATCGGATCTTAATGCAATAATTACCGATTTATTGTTTCAGTAATAATACAATAGTAATACAACATTAGGCATTTGTTATTCGTTTAGTAGGATGCACGCTTCTTTCATTCTCATGACGTGCACTTGGAATTATTTACCGTGAAGTCAACTGAAGAAAATATTTGACATAACACAGTAACTACTCACTGAAACATGGTCACTTTATGAACTGATATATACTATGCCACATCTGCCGATAAACTGGTCATTGTTTTCACCCAAGCTCTAAATATCGATGGTTTTCTAATTGTAGAGTTTACAGCCGAGGTAACTTGCCTAATACATCCAAATGGGAAGATAGTTTTGTATTATGATAAAGTAAGTTGAACAATTGAATGCAAATGTAGTTTTATTTCAAGTACTTCAGATTACTCAACTATTTCATGTTTATGAATACTGTCAAATATATAACTAGTTACATTGAACACGAAACAAATGTAGCAACATTCTGTAAAGTGCAAACGGAATATTTGACACTATTATTCAACCTTTGATGACACAACTTATTCAACCATTTGTTCGAGACTGTGAATAATTAGAAGTGAATCACCTCACTTTCATTTAGGAGGTTGTGTGTTGAGAGATGTTGACTCAAACTATCAACATTTTCTTCCAGGTTCCAAGGGAAATTAAAGAAATTGAATGGATACCGAAAATTGCATGTGGAGGGAGTAAGAAACATTTCAATAAATGTTGTCAGCACATTGATGTCAGGTTACTCGTATCATCAGTTTTCTGTTTGTGTTATATTATTTTCTGTTTTTACTCTGGTTATCAGCACGTCAACATAGAACATTCCTTTATTCCATCACAGTGATCTAATTTAGTCTCGTTACAGTTTGAGTTTAGGATTTGATTGGCTTGTAAAATCAACTGATATAAATGTGATTGAAGAGTTTTGGATAATTGTGCAAAATGAAGTTGATATGCGTCTTGTAAAAGCACTGTTCAAATGTTATTGAATTGTGAACATTCAACGTGAGATCGATGTTCACACTCCTTGTAGGACAATTGCAGTGTCACACTGATCGTGACTGTCAGTGTAAGTGTTTGATATTTGCGACTAGGGTTTTCGAACATAGGACCACTATTATAAAATGAATTGAAATCCAAGTTCATA
Organism: Schistosoma guineensis; assembly: GCA_944470375.2. NCBI lineage: Eukaryota > Metazoa > Platyhelminthes > Trematoda > Strigeidida > Schistosomatidae > Schistosoma > Schistosoma guineensis. The sequence continues at coordinate 2,273,892 of OX103898.1, forward strand.
TGTATTCAAATCAACAACTATCATACTTGATGGTGCCACAGAAATGATTCAGAGTGAGATCGGTATGGTGTTGTTTCAGCTTTCTGTGATGAATTTCACCGATAATAGATTTCACTCTCCACATATGCTTATACTCACTTAACCAGATATCTTGAGTAGAGCAACTAAGTTGTATGAATGTATTTATCCCTAAAGTGTGGATGGCTATTTTGATGCGGCTCAGTCTTGTGGTTACCGATTGACGCATTCGGATGGGAACATATGAATGACGAGATTAAAGAATTTATATTCGCACTCGTTTATTATTTAACTTACAGTACACAAGTCACACTTTTAGTCCTCAATCTTCACTCAAAAAGAAGTGTGCTTTGTATGAAACAGAATTAAACGAATGGTACTGGTTGGACATTGATCGATTTTGATGTACTTTAATAAGTTTTGGGCATTCTAGATAATCAGCAACTTATCTTATATGAAGCAATACCCAGTCCCTTGTTTAGACCACGAATTAGATGGTGCAAATAACCTGTTGTATTTATAGACGAATACAAAATTCTAAGTGTCTTTTCTTGTTCACTCTATCACACATGATAAAATAGCACCTGTGATAATTACTCCTGAAACATGGATCAATAGTGGCACGATGGTGGAATATGAATTCATTGGAGGTATGTTATAACTAATTTGATCAGTAATAACTATCTTCACACTTGAAAACATCCTTTTTTTACTTCAACGATTTGAATATTCCATGTATAATCTTATTTAACCACCAAATGATATTGAGCTATCTATCCTCAATGACGTCTCACTTACCATTAATAACTACACATCGATTCTTTTGTTGAATGATGAAAAGGATTCAAAATCCAATTTGAATCAATAGTGAAGTCTTCACTTTGATCAATAAGTGACTTGACCACAAAGCAACAAAACGATATATGAGATGATGTTAGTTTTCAATGAAATTGAGTGTCCGTGTGTGTATTGCGCGTTGACAAGAAAGTGTCCGTATTTTCTATTGGTACATGCTTCGTAAACGACTGCCTGTTTTCTGAAACTTTTGCTTTGTCATACATATACGATAAATTGTAGGTATGGATAAGTCACGTCTCCAAAATACAATTTATCATAACCAGTTTAAGAATTATTTCCACATTATGAAAATGTGTACCTTCTCATGAATATGTACATTGAGTTAGTATAAATAGATATTAGTTCACCATGTTCAAGTCTACTGAAATAATATTTTTAGTAGTGAGAGAATCATTCCATGATATAATAATCAGATTGCCGTCAATATTCTTCGAATGAGATACTCCTTTCATCATCAATAAATCTTTACCGGTCCAACTAGTTTCATAGATTAACTGATAGCACGAAGCACAGAATGCAGTTTCATACTTTGATATCATCCATCACAATAGGTCGACTGAAATCTCTTCAAGAATATCATCATTGATCATTATACTAACAATGTCAGACTCCGATTGTCGTTTGACTAGATCAACATAAATGAAACTCGATTTCACGTCTGAAAACAACTGAATTTCTTGAACTAAGTGCATTCATAAAACTGATATCATCTAAAGAAACTTTACAACAATGAAAAATTCATTGTAATGTGCCCTGTTGAGTCCACTGACAGCTTCGTGCATACATGTCTGAATGTAAACAGCCATTGAAATCCATCGTTTATACTTGACATTCAACATAGTTTCATTCAATTCAAACATGATGTCGCGAAACATGATTGAAATTGATGGCGCACTGAATATTGCATTATGCATCGTAGTGACAATTTTCCAGTGAGTGAAATTGTCACTTAACGCCGGAATCAGCATTAGATCATTGGGTTATTGTTACATGTTATGTATTTCACTTACCTTTTGCTTTGTCACTTGAGATTAAATCATCTCATTCTTTTCACAGACTATTGTCCAAAATACAGTTCACCTGAAGCATGCCAAAACGCAACAACATTGGATATAACTTGTTTTTGGTGTGATAAAGCGAAGCTATGCATTGATAGTACTGACCAGGATGCTCATCACATGAAAGTTAATAAGTGCCGTGTCAAGGTTAGTACTTCTTATTCTTCACAGGTCATTTTCAATATTTAAAAATTACACATTTCGCGTACATCCATTCACCCAAAGGAATATACCCTCAATGGCTAAAGTAAACTTTTGTATACATTGGCGTCAACTAATCTCATATGAGTACCATGCTTTCTTTCCATGGAATGAGTAAACAATGGATGGAAGTGATCATTGTCACTAATGCTCGAAAAAGCAATGATATTTCAGCTCATTGAAAGTGTGGTTATTTTAGAAACCGCATATCTATGTGGATTGTCGCAAAATACCGATGAAAACAGTTTCATTGAAGAAGTGTAACCTGTTGGAAATAGTATGTCATGTTTTGATAATTAGTGGGAGTAGACTCCATTGTTGATGTTCAGAACAAGGATTTCTGACTCTCTGCTAAGTAATGTGTAACCTAGATACACTACTTTAATTAAAAGGTCAGTATTAAGTTTATTGGTTTTTATTCGGATTGTGATTAGATGCGACATTCAGAACACAAATTTCATCACACAATTTAGTCGTCTATTGGTTTCAGAATGGCGTGTACTCAGCATACAGACTGTCAAATCGGTAGTAGATACTCTAAATGATTGTATGAATGCAAATTGAGTGCTGAGAAATGTGCATGATGATTACTGAATTAATTGACATTTGGTAATCAATGCTTTTGTTTTGTTTATTAAGCATAACCCAGAAGTGAACGAATTGAGTACACAAACACCCACTAAACACACTGAAACAACATCGAGCGCTGGTGAATTTCCAGTTACAGAAAGCCCCAAGGAAACTACAGAAGAAACTAATCAACAATCGGTAAATATTTGATATTTAGTAATAAATGCTGTTATTTTGTTTTTCTTCAGAACATGACTAGTGCACTACCATCAATGACTAAATTAAAGTACACATGAGTGTCATGCTTTCTTTCCATGGAATGAGTAAACAATGGATGGAAGTGATCATTGTCACTAATACTCGAAAAAAGTAATGATATTTCAGCTCATTGAAAGTGCGGTTATTTTATAAACCGCATATCTATGTGGATTATCGTAAAATACTAATGAAAACAGTTTAATTGAAGAAGTGTAACCTGTTGGAAATAGTATGTCATGTTTTGATAATTAGTGGGAGTAGACTCCATTGTTGATGTTCAGAACAAGGATTTCTGACTCTCTGCTAAGTAATGTGTAACCTAGATACACTACTTTAATTAAAAAGTCAGTATTAAGTTTATTGGTTTTTATTCGGATTGTGATTAGATGCGACATTCAGAACACAAATTTCATCACACAATTTAGTCGTCTATTGGTTTCAGAATGGCGTGTACTCAGCATACAGACTGTCAAATCGGTAGTAGATACTCTAAATGATTGTATGAATGCAAATTGAGTGCTGAGAAATGTGCATAATGATTACTGAATTAATTGACATTTGGTAATCAATGCTTTTGTTTTGTTTATTAAGCATAACCCAGAAGTGAACGAGTTGAGTACAAAAACACCCACCAAACACATTGAAAAAACATCGAGCGCTGGTGAATTTCCGGTTACAGAAAGCCCCAAGGAAACTACAGAAGAAACTGATCAACACTCGGTAAATATTTGATATTTAGTAATAAATGCTGATATTTTGTTTTTCTTCAGAACACGACTACTGAAGAGAATGTACAGAAGAAATCACTATGGTACTTGTATATCGTGATTCCTTTAGTCATCATTTTCTTTGTTGTCTGTGTTGGTTTAATAATTTGGAGATGGCTACATCAAAGAAAGTGAAGTAAAGGATGATTCTCACAAATGTCTTATAACTTTGTTTGATTATTCCAAATTGTCTCCATGTAGTACTTCTTTAGAACACTTTCCATATCATTATTCATTTCAATAGTTTTGACCATTTCTTTATGGAATTATGTATATTCTTATGATTGTTTACGTAACAACTTATGTAATCTTGTTGACAAAATATAGAAACTGGATTTGCACTATTTGCGTTATTGTCATCATTGAATAGAAACTGTGTAGCGTTAATTAAATTCCCCAAATAAATAGCTCAACAACCCCTGCAACCGCTAGCCAGATTAGATCCAACGACCTTCGATATATTGATAGCCTTTCAAACATATCTTCGAACTTCCTCGCTTCTGACTTTTGATTTCACTTGGTGGGTACGATTCATAATAGAAGGTCTTACTGATTAAGGCGTTGTCAAACTCCAACTACTTGTGGCATCTGCAACTGACTTGTTTCGCGAGAGTTTGATAACATTTTGTTTTCAAATCAGTAGTATTGTGTAAACGTGATTTTATGATCATTGCAATCAATAATGAGTCCGTTGTGAATGTTTATTTCCAATAAAATCTCACTACTGAAGAATATCATTCGGAATAAACTACAGCCATTGTTTTATACTGAGCGACCATAATAGCTTATGAATACAAATATAGGCACTTTTATTTTTCGTTACTTGATTACCTAACGTTCAGTAAAAGTTAGGCGACAAACTATTGTTACCTCGATGTTCTCAAGACTGCTTATGATTCCTTCCATGATTTTGTTGTTGTCACGGGTGTTATATGACCAATTATTTCATTCAAAGCTTGGTCTATAGATAGGCCTAAACTGGTGTTGTCATAATCAGCTTCACACAAGACTCTGGTGTTTTGATTAAAGAATTGACAACTGCGTGTGATAAGTGCTGTGAAAAGACAATAATTCAGCGTGGCACATTGATTCCCAGTTTTAATGGGCACATTTACATCACAGTTGGCGCTGATGATTTTTTTTATTCGACGTCATTGTTGTGAAGTAAGCAACGTTGCTCATTTAAAGATAATTATCTACGGTTTACCATTGATAAACTTTTATCATTTTTGACAAGGATCGCCAGTGTTTATCATCTGTTGAAACACACCTACTTAATATTAGGTTTAGGTCGATCTCCAGTCAGATTTCAGGAAGGATTGAAGAGCCTTGTCACTGAAATTTTAGGTGTTGCTGTCTGTCAGCATGATTTTTGTTCTTGTGATCAGCAATAAATATCGTTTGATCAGAGACTTACTTATATCCTCCGTCATCTGCTTGAGATAAGATATGCCGATAGTCCGAGTTGATGTTCATTTTGTGTATTTGGTTTCGAGGATTTTGTTGTCGGTTGTGATTTCAAACTTGATATAATGCGACTATCTCAACTTGTAGGTGAACGGACGCCGTAAATTCCTTAGTACATTCACTAAAAATTCCCGAAAGTGATTTTGTACTTTAAATTTCCTCACCTACCGTACACTTCGTATTTATTACCTTGACCTTTGGTGTGATTTCAAGACAATAATCAATACTTTAGATGTATAACAAAGCGTATCTGAAACCTGGGTGGCCGGTGGTTTTCAAGCGCCACTGATTGTCCATAAGTTATGAAATTTTGGCCTAAATAATCATGCCGTTATTCCATTTTGTGATATATACTTGCTATTAATAATCTCCATACAGGACCGCGAAAGTACTTATCAGTGTTTTTCACGTGTTGCTTGTTAGTGTTTCAAATTCCATAATTTGTGACCAACACACGCAAACCCTCACTGTGAATTCATACAAAATCACAGAGAACTGAATGTTACCAACAGATAAGCGGCAGATATCTCTGTGTACGAAATGATGCACAGTTCTTGCCAATCGTCGGTTTTCTCTAAATGCCAAATACCCTTCAACCACTGTTAATTTGCAGTAGAGTTTTTTTCCTTCTTTATGTAATCAATTATCAAAACGATAATGAAATCAATTTTGCTTTTAAACTAAGTATTGAATAACAATGAATACCACCAACTAAATTGGTCATGAGAACTAAGCGTAACTCTTTTCATGAAAATTTAATTTGGATGCATACACATTTTTATGGTTCATGGGGATCTATCACTTTGAGCGGAAACAAGTTGAATTCGAATGAGCCAAATGTACGCCGCAAATACTTTTCTGTTGAAGCCAGTGTCAACATTGTTATCATGTTTTCATTAAATGAAAAATAGCTTCATTTATATTAAGTCTAACTAATCTTATTGTCAGTAGGTATTCGGTTCATATCAATGCCTTAGGGTTATAACAATTTGCTATAGGAGATTGTCCCAGTCTTGTAGACGATTATTGGAGTTCTGATGCACGTCCTATCTTAGATTTTCAATAATAAAATGAATCAATTTTGACTGCGATAATTCATTTCATTCCTGTTAACGTCATGTCACTGACATTTACAGACTGACGATTAATAAAACTTAACAGTAATAAATCAGTTTTTCAGAACTAGCGAGATATAATAAATAAATACACGCATAGAGAAGAGCAAAACATTGGTCGATTCACCTATTTGTTGGGCCATCTTTATCTGCAGACACTAGATGACCTGTCGAAAAAAAACCGTCAGAATCAAATACATGGAGCTCATTTGCCTGTTTGCCATAACCCTGATGTGAGTAGATGAGATGCATAGATTTAGGGAAATCCATGGTTCTTCTACCGCTATACCCCGTCTAGACCGAAGTATGAAACGATCTCTTATCTAATCCAAACTATTCGCTAGTCGCATTTAAATTACATAACATCCATACATACGTTATTAGCTAGTTGCTTCGTTTTCAAACTTATTACGTTTTAAAGTAGACTCACTTCTAAACTGAATTTTGGCACAAATAATCATGGTCTTATTACACAATACACTTTCTGTAATATTCGCCAACTGATTATGCCTTTCTTTAGTTCCAAACTCAAAATATAATATTCAGGCGTACTATCCATGACAGAGATAAAACTGGAGGTTAATGTTTGATGTACGTTCACGATTAATTCACAACTAGGAGTGTGAAATAGTGTTCCTGGCAGCCCAATTGAATATGTCTAATAATAAACAAACATTTTAAACTCAGATTGCAACACCGAGTTTTAGAGCAACAGTCTCGTGATTGCTGACGACATATTTTACCGAATCACTTGTTTGTATACTGGAAATCATTAGCTCCATTGAAGACATATAAAACCATCACGTCTGACGAATTATTCAAAACAGTTAAGTATCATAATTACTAATGACACCCACATAAACTCTAATATAAAATGAATAAACACACATAAGCTACATAACGAATCCAAGGTTTATTCAAATCAGATAATCTCATAGGTGTTAGGCATTATTCGCCAAATAAAAGTTACTCGAAATTGCGAAATCAACTTATACTACTTGGTCGACAATTTTGAAGCACCTAAAAATACAGGTATCACCAGACGTTTGAGTAATGACTGTGATGCTATCTCAAAACTTGTCAGTGTTATTTATGTTGGTGATTCCAGAAGCTTGACTGCATCCACTTATACATTTCGACATGACATCTGAATTCACATGCTTTTGTAAGGAAATTTGATGAAAATCAAATATTCGAGTCGTAAACCACAAATCGTCTTATCGGTTCACACTGAATAAATGACGTTTTTTCCTTGATCAATATTGAATGTTTCATTTTATTTACGAGGTGATGTTTCTCTGCATCCGTATATCCTTAAATCATAACGTGCAACACTATTTGCAAACTCTAACAACTTTATGACTGAAATGAAGGTCAATGATACATAAAAATCGATTCGATGGCGAACGCTCATTTTTGCTTACATGTTTTGATCCACTGGCAGTGGATCACGAAACAATGACAAGATAAACGATGAAAGACAACAGGACTTTCGATGGAAGACTTCAGTTCACAAATCATGCTGAGCAAGGAAATGTAAATATTTACAACATATTCAGTGCAATTATAGTGGGTGAACTCAATACAATGGTTAGAATTATAATGTTTCAAGAGTCGATTATACTGTTATATCTTCTTCACAGGGAACAATTCATCATAGTACGGAAATAATTGGCAAAGAACCAAAGACCATGACACCACCTGTAACATGAACAGACACGATAAGAGATTTCAAGTTCATTGGCCGAAGTACTTTACTTCGTACCAGTGTTTATAATGACATGGCACTGTTGATTAAATTCAGATGAACTACATTTTAAAGCACTTGAAACTGGACTTAAGGAAAGAATAAAATCTATCACCAAAACATATTGGAGTTTTCTGAGGCAGTAGATTTTATTCAGTCTATTACATAACTGTTTGTAACAGAGTATATCAAACGTTCACTAATTCACAGGTATATGAACTCCATCTTTGGATGCTAGTGTGTATATTTCTTAAGAGCTCAAAATCCTTTTTACGTTCTGTGCATACTTATACGATTATTATTATAATCACATTGAAGTATGGAAACTATTTCAATGAACTGATAAAACATGCTGTAAATATAGTTTAAAGAAATAGCAGACATTGAACATTAGTTGTCATGTCCTGTGTAGTTGAGTGGAGAGAACGTATTTAAGTCTTGTACTTCTTAATCAGCCTTCAGAATCTCTTTAATGGTTATCAATTATCACTAACTGTAACGTACACGTTTTGGTCTCTTCACTTAAATCATTTTACCATTCACAGTTTGATCATATTTGTGGCATATGACAACAGTCAATCTGTCAGTCAGTAACAACTTAGAACTTCGTACGTACGTACATCAGTTAGCGTTGCCAAACCACATTATCACTGACATGCAGTTGTCGATTCAAATCCCTTAGTGGTAGAGGTTCTAAGAGTATAAGCGGTAATCGGGAAGATTAGGGCTTGGAAACGTTATTTAAAGAGTATAATACAGTGAAATAAATTTGGGAAGAGAAAAAAGAGACAAGGAGGAATCAGGAGATTTAAAATCTGGGAGAACACATAGAGTGGATGCACCTGCGCCATTGCAAACGACTTTGAGCCATGTCATTCAGGGTCTCAAACCATCGGTTGCTATCATCCCCAACCAGGTAGTCTACACCTACCAACATGACTCAGTCTACTTGTCAGTGACTTCATGAACTTGTACCATGTTTTGATCTGGCCGCCCCTAGGTTTCTTCCAACCTACTCCTATACCACTGAACATCGCATGACAAAATCGAACGCATTTATCCGTAAAGGCTCCAAAAGATTAAGTTAACTGATCTGCAACCAAGGCTGCAAAATGTGATTTGCAACAACACAAGGCAATATAGTGCAATATAATTTGAAATGGAGTTCGATAAACCGTCAAAAATCGTTATAGTAAGACAAAGTCGAATACACAGACTTGAATGTTGGTATAGTCTGAACAACTTGATATATGCCTACCTAATAAGGACATTGTGTATTGTCATTCAACCTTATTTATGTCAAACAAGTGAGTTCTATCAGAAATAAAGTTTAAACTGAATTTAAACACACAAACAAGTACCTGATATAAATGAAAACAGTAGTAAATCATTCAAAGTACGGTCATTCTGTGTGACATTTTCACTCATATTATGTATATATATTGTTCCATCTCCGACTTGAATGTATTCTCTATCCTATATTGGTAATTGTTAAGATTCGATGAGTCAGTGTAGACAGTGATGTGACTTTCAGGTAAGATCTTATTATTATCTGGGCTCATTCGTTTGTTCTGACGTGAGAGAGTGACAAAACGTTCAACAGCACCAAGCACCAAAAGCTTGTATTACCTATATCTCCACATGAAATCATCCTAAGTTGTTATAATTCCACTATGTTCAGCTCCTATATAATCCTCGTCTACATTTCCATTTTCCGTGTAATGAGAATATAACTAGACATTTTGAAACTACTACATGTATTTTCAGATCAGGTGCTGCCGCTCTCTGTTTGATTTAACTTGCAGCGTATCCATACCCGGAGAATTCACATTAAACTTGATAAACTATAGCGCGCGTTAATGCCACTAATTTTGGTATCGAACCAACTACACGTTCATTCTAGAGTGAGAGCAGTTTGAAGGCATTAGGCCGTAATCATACAATTCTCAAATCTGAATACAAGACAACTGGGAAAATAAATGTTGAACATTCAACGCGAGAGAACAGAAAAACACAACGATGGAGAAGGCGGAAAGAAGAAATTCAGTTTGATTGAATCGTGTGAAAAGGCTCGGATTTTCTAATTATAACTTGCGAAAATAATAATTGAGCTGAAATCAAGTTGAAATGAGCTACTGGACTTGTAATCTGCTTATCAAAATATATATTTCATCTACTCTGAGTATTTCAATCATCATCTGTGTTGAGCTGTGTCGGCGAGATTCACAGTTGGACAGGCTTCAATTTATAAAATTCAAACCGTCCTATGTGAACTTACCTCAGAGCGAACTGAACTGACCAGGACTCGTTGTATGAAATTCGAAACAAATAAATAATATTTTAGTGGACACCATTTCCGATTTGTAATCAGGTAATCATATTGATAAGATAATGAAGTGAGTTGGTGTGAGGTGTTAAGCTGTAAACATTGTAATAATCAAACGAATGATGCTCATGAAATGAATGTCAGGAGAATACAATCTATTTACTGGAATTCACATTAAGCACAACAGTAATATTGGTAGTAATAATAATAATTCTTAATATTGTTGTTACGGTACCAGTACCAATGATATTGATCTTAATTTAATTAATAATGAAGACGTCGTATGGAATTAATGCGAGTTTAATCTGACGAACACTTCTAAAGAAATTTCTCCAAACTTATGCACATTGATAGCGCTATGTTGTGGTTAATAAAGAGACAGTGATGCATGATTTCAGTTTCATTATAGTTACCATTGGTTGTTCGCCGTTTTCCCTTATTTGTATTTCGTCTTTTCCTTTTTGACCACTCGTCTTTTACATCTAAACTGTATTTCACTCCACACTCTATTTGAGAATTAGAAAATATAGTTGAAGTGATTTAAAAGATAGTATTGTCTAAAAGCAACACATGATCCTCAGTCGACCGTATTTGTTTGACCTGAGTACAACATGTACCTCTATCATCGTCTGAAAACTGTTCATATGGAGGGTTCCTAATTGACGATTTATTCGAGAAAGTGTGTCCGGATATCGTACACGATCGTCACATCTATATGAGTTCCTCTAATCTAATATGCGTTTTGGCATAAGAAATATAAATTTTTGTCTAAAATTAATAATAATGACAATAATTGTGTACATTATCTTAGAGTGTAGTCTGTCTGTTGACCTCAGTTTTTATCTGCAGAAATACCATTGATCGTAATTTCTTGTTGTTTATCATCAATATTCTATATGGTTAATCAAGCTATATTATATTATATTCTTTATTGTTTCATTAGTGCGATGTGAATCATTATCATCATCATTATAATAAGGAATGCCACTTTCCAAAAGTACATTCATATGACCGATATTCATTGACACACGCAGAACAATGATGAATGAAATTTTCATCTTATCAATGAATACTACTTTTCTGAAGAGAAAATGAAGTGAAGAAAACTAGTTTGCTAGTATAGGGGTTGTAGAGAGCGCATGCACGATCCCGCTCGCGCACTGTTGAGGAGTCCCACAATAGGATGAAATGGCCGTCCAGTGTTTCAATGTTTCCAAAAGGTGGTAGTCTAACATCAATCGGTTCATGATCGCAATCAAAAATAGTTTGCCTGTCAATTCGTACTACGTGTTGTTTGAGCAATGCATCCAAACTGTAGCCATGTACAATCTCACTTCAATTTAGTTTAGTGATGGTTTCTATAGAATTATCTGGTGTCTTACCTCCTCAGTTCACCAATCAATGAAACTATCATTATTATTTCCGAAGCATTCGGACTTGACTAATTAGTACGTTGCATGTTTATTGACTGTGAGACTGTGAATAAACATCCTAATCACATAATCCACATCACGTTCTGTGTATCATTTTATATCAATCACTATGACAGATAAAACAGGTGTCTATTCTGTTAACTAAATGAGTCACTGTGTTGAATATTGATTAAAATGGGACATTGTGATTAGGTGGAAGCGATAAGATTTTACAGGAGATCGAATACAGTTTGCAATGTCATTCGGTGTTGACATTCGTTTCCATTTTGCTACAGAATTAAAATGAATTTCTCCTTAAGGATTCGTTCATAGATGATTATTTAATGAGCTTGCCAGTCATGTCTGTCTCAACAACTTCAAATTCATATAATTAGTTGACATTATTGAGAAGACATTTCGATAGGGTTAGACAATGATCGGTGTTTGCAGTGTGTTGGCAGAAATCAGTGAAGCCAGTTTTCTTAATGGTGGGTACAAGGTAGTGAAGTGTATTCTTACTTCTAACCAAATTATTACCTCTCATGTGATGCAAACGCATATCACTCAACTTTGCATAAGGAGAATGAAATATTTCGTTACTCAAACCACAACTCAGCTCTTGAATAGTAGAAATGTTCATATTTATTGGTCCAAACAGACGTATGGATGTAATGATTGTCTAGTAATTGAGTACTTATGAAATACTGTCTACCAAATGTCCCACCTACCCTCACTATGAATAACTATGTGTTGTTCATTTATGATCATAATGACGTGTACGGTTAGTTTCAGATAAACATTTTCATTTGAAAATGTTTAGTGGCCCATTTGTCTGACTTCATTTAGATTGTACGAATAATTGTATGGATGTTTGTTATCGCCTTTTCTCGTATATAATCGTCGACTAAATCGCGTTAGCCAATAACGGAATTAAATAAGTCGAATAACAAGAATTGATTTGTGAATACATATATTTTGTATATGAAGTGAATGAAACAGAGCCAAGCAAAATGACACGTATGGAAGACGGCTGGGAAGCCAACTCCATTTTAGTCAAGCGTTACTCAATATTTATAGTCAGACAAAATTAAGCTACAGACATGTGATTAATGGGATAAGAAGGGCACACACATATACGCTCATATAAAAACAGTCTAGATTGATAAGCGAATTAATAACAAGGTCAAAATATGGCTCGAGTAGAATGAATAAAATGGGATGTCCGAAAGCTAGAAGAAGGTATATGAGCTTGGCATAATAACTGACACTACAAATATTCTTAGGTTCCATTAAACTCTTCCATTTTAGAAATTCTTCGAATACAAGAACAATTGATGTATCAGAATAACATGAGTTGATTATGTTTTGCAGTTTCTCATCAACTGCTTACAACTTGTGTTATGACAACGACGGAGTTCCCAAATGCTTGACAGTGCATAGTTTGTTGTTGACTTAAAGTTCTTCATGATGAATAGTAAAAAAAGATTTTAAAGCAATTAGTTCCTTTTATAAATTTCGATAGAACAATGAAAAGACGGAGTTGATCTGAAAAATGTGATGTATTTGTGCTATACATTTCGAACAATCTGATCACATATATACTTGTCAAGGCATTTTATGTGAAAATTAATAAAGGTCAACTAAATGAAAGTTCAAGTAAAAAAGTAACAAAGGGGGGGGGAGAGAAAGAATAAGAAATTGTCGCGTTATCCTAGGCCATAGAATGACTTAAGGATTACCAAGTTACATTCAAGATTACGACGAATCGTTTTTGTACACATAAGGGGGGTTTAAATTTACGAATAGCTAAGGCTTCAATAAACTTAAGAATTCGTCCTTGACACTTTCTATACAACGTTCTAAAAGCTGTATGAATGTTAATTTTGTACCCCATTTCAATTAAATGTTTTGCTATCGATGAACTTGGTTTTCTACCGCCAACATTGATCGGATCATTTGACACTGTTTTTGAAGCCATTTAGGTACATGTTCAATGATCCCTTGATTGCTTTGTTCGATTACTCCTCCCTAGTGTATGTGTGTCCACACAAACATGTAAATTGGTAAATACAATAGGATGTGACGTAATCCATTAGTGCATTGCCTGGGTCTATTCGGAGTCATGGGCTTAGACTTTTCAATCATAACCAATTGAGCAGCATAATACGTTTTCTCGATGGCTGCTTTCAATCTTTGACTTAAAACTATACTGTTGGATTCACCTCTATATGGTGGATGGATATAAACGTCCTTTCTTTGGAACTGAATAAATAAGAGGTCTTGGCATTAACTGACTTTTGCACCTATTCATAAACTTGAGTGGATAACCATTTGCTATTAAAGTGTCAGTCAGTAACTTTTCATATTTTTCCACCATATCAGAGGTACATATTCTTCGAGTCCTCTTAAAGAGGCATTTAACTAGACCTCTCTTGTATTGCTATGGACAGAAAATATGGAAAAAGAATGACAAATGTATTGCTGTTTCTCGAAACAACTAACGCAAAATTGTTAAAACCAATTTCATCCATCCACAAACATTCAGTTGTCGATATTGGCTGACCATGATCAACTCACTCTCACATGGTTGCCAAGTTTTGTTTCTTTTGTGACGCAAGTTTCAAGGCTATAGTATATGAACTCATTCTTACTCGTTATTGACCATAGATACATTTTACTACTTAGGAAGTCTTTCTTTTCATTGATCATTGATTATCGTTGGATAGACCAGTTGATTGAAGTAGACTAAATTGTAGTTTGATATTGAAATTCGTTGTCATAGATTAACAGTAGTAAAAATGTACATATTAGGCAAAAAATGAATATTCAGTCTTTCGAAAACGCTTGGAAATTCTTCCATTATCATCAGTAGTATGTTAATTATTGTTGTTAAAACTACCAATCTAATTGATGGATCTGTATTCGTACTACTATTCTAGGTTTGATTGTTGTTACCCTACTCAAACTCAAATATTCCTTCAAATATCAGTTGACTGGTTTATTTTCCGACCAGTTTGTTTGTGGCCCGGCATTCAGCGATATCATTCAATTACACACGGAGAAATGTTACATAATTCAAAATGGTCATTACTAATTGAATGTTATTGTGAATGAGTGACTGTTTAGAGATATGAAACATGAGAGAAACGTCGAGTTGTGATTTTGTAGTGTCGATCAAGGTGTCAAGACAACAAAGCTTATTCAAACTTTCGGACAGGCTAATTTATTCATTCTTCTTGATGTTTTTACTACAACAAATATTAAGGTCAATGTTATTATTAGTATTGATATGATCAGTCATATAAAAAAAAACACTTTGGAAATTGGATTCTCCTCATATCTATTTCATTTGCATCATTCGTTCAATTATTGCATCGATTACAACTTGACACCTCACACTGAATCAATTCAACCTCTTGTCAATACTCTTGCCAGTTTAAAAACCAGAAACAGAGTCCTGTAAAATATTTCTGATTTTATCCCAATATTCTACAGGACTTTTTAGTCAGCTAAGTTTGTAAAATACTTAGTCTACAGAAAACGGTTTGGAAATGATGAATTGAATAAGAGACGGATGATTTGCAGTTCAGACCATCAAAGAGAATTTTTAAGCAATCATAACATAAGTGACAATTATCTTCACTGTTTAATGATTCAATAACGCACTTCAACCGATCATTCATGTTTTTTGTTGTGATAATACACTTTAACTACAAGAAGTGTAAATATTCAATTGACGTCAAATATACAATATACAGTAACATTTTGACAGTGCGTATACAAATAGTTTCTCGATTTCATTTCGAACAACTGTCTACAGCACATCAATGACACTTCCATCAAGTCATTTTATTCACAAAACAAATGGTCTATGTGAACTGTTAGAAATGATGTATGTTGACTTGTTGGTAACCTGAAACAAACAGAGTGCAATACAAAGATAACAGTAGACTGTGGACGTAGAATACTGTACATCAAATGATTAACAACAGTAGCTTGTTAAATTACACTGGGAATGTGAATAGAAATATTGAAATTCTGAGTTCAGATCTATCAACACACGAACACCTTTTATCAAAATAAACCAATCATTCAAGTAATGGGTCATCATTCGGATCAACTTACTCAAGGTGACAGATCAAACTGTGATAATTACAAGTGTTTGAATTCTAGTACAAAGTAGGAACATTAGAAGTAACGTAAATGGATAAGGCAGTACTAGATATTCATGAACAAATGTATTGTTTTTAGAATTCGAAATCAAGAAGTCAACAAGTACCAAGAAATCATTATTTCATACAAACGCCACATCCGCCTCAGCTTAAATTGGAATCCAAGTTTCTGTTAACGATTTACGTCTTCTACTTATGTTAATTCTGTGTCTGTTCGACAGTGTTTTGGCTGTAGACTCTGTATGATCTATAATGTGCTCATTAGTCACAACCGCAATTGAAACGGATTCAACTGGGTACTGGAATTCTAAGCAATCACCATGTCGGTTGTGTACTGAAACCACCGATATCTGGAAGTCGAATCATAGACTTTCAAACACTATCCCTCCCACGAAATATTCTTGGATCTTCATATTCCCAAGTTATGAATGATGTGGCTTCATTTAAAATATATTTCGCAGATTGACTACAGTATTCATTAGAAGTGACTTCATGATATGGATAAACGACAATTGATATAGAATCATCCGAAATTGTAATCGTAATCGAGCGCATTGAGCACTCGTGCTTTGCGTTGAACAAGTTTTACTCAAGGAGCTAATGCATTATGAACATAAATAATATCTGATATCACATCGAGATTTGATTCTTCTGAAATATTTTCCCCAAAGTTTTTTCAAATTCAATTGCACAGTAAAGAATCATTGGAAAAATCAGCATTTATCGAGACTGCACTAGGCTTTCGATCATGATGACGTCCGCTCAATATATTTCCCTCAGATTTGCAAAGAATTTCATGAGAAATATGTGAATCATTAGGCTAAATCACATCTGGTACAGTATCATGAGATATTTTGGTAAGTTGATTGATTAGAGACTTTTGTCGTACAAGCATTCAGAGTTTCGTTTAACTGTGCTCTTCTGTGTCACTCTATACCGCTATTCGAAATTGTGGATAAAGATAAATAATCATTTGAAAAACACCCAACTTAATAGGATCACTGTTATATCGCGATAAGAATAATCAATGGTAATTTTTGGGATCCATTTATGGGCCAATACTAAATGTATATTCTTGTCTCATAATTGTTATGTAATTGAATTATGTATATTCATATTCCTCTTATTATAAGCTTCATTTCGACCTATGAACTATTATAATACGATTTACCGTTTTTGAGTTATGGCCTGTCTATCAATTACTATCTCTCTCACTCACAGCTACATTCGGCTAATTCTTGTACAAATGTTGGTTCATATTTGATGGTACGTTGTGATCTGTCTGGTTGATATATAAACCGAGTATGTTTGAAATAAATGATTCATATCACAGAGGCTGAGACTGGTTTGTGGACTTAACTGGCTGGGCTAGACAGGAAGCGAGACTAATCAGGACTCTAGGTTGCTCGCACGTGTTTCATGCGTCACTGGTTCGATCGATAATTCGCCGCTCACTGACCAGTGTTATCGTTGCGTTATCTAATAAACAAGGCACACAGTTTCTGAGTCCTGATAGCCACTGGCTTATGCAATGGGATGAAGTTTAAATTCACTTGGTGTTGTTTGCTTGTATCTTCCCAATGTTATTTAGGACTGCAATTGATCAATCTCATTGGGAAGATTCAATCAAACAATACAAAACTGATCATTCACCGTGCCAAACAACAATGGCAAGATACAATCAAACAACATCAAGTGAATTTAAACTTGTGCATCATTTGATTTCCATGTAAACCATTCAATTTGACAAGATCAATTAGAATTTGTTTAACACTAATATGAAATGAAATGAGACTAGATATTGTAGGTATCATTATCAAGGTTTGACTTGATCATTTCAAATAAATTAAGCATTAGATAGATTGGCTTCAATAAAAATAACAGATTTGTAGATATCCAAATGAGTAGAACTACATAGTCTGAAGTTCTGTGACTCAATGTAAGTCACCTCATCGAATCCGAATTAATCCAAGTTGGAATAGTACAAAGGAACAAAGCAGGAACATTAGGCGTGACCAATCCCAAACAGGTCTGAACAAATCAATGTCATGTGATTTCGGTTAAGATGATTTGTATACGACGTGTATGTAGATATGTGTGTGTAGGGTCACGAATGAAAACATGTGACCTTCGTGATGAGTTAGGATAGAGTTTCATTTGCATGTAAGATAATAGTGTGAAATGTGAATAGAATCAGATATGGTAGCTTGGATAGATACTTTAAATTGCACAGATAGTATGGCCTTCTTTTCTATTGAGAGCAGAAGGACTAAGGATTAAATAGAAGGCAATGAGCTACTCTCGTTTCTTTATAGTTCGAACAGACTTTTTATATCAGTTTGGTGATTTCGATATCGATTTGGTGGTTGTTGAAAATGGTATGATCGATCGCACCTAATATCATTGCTTTGTTCCTTTGTACTATTTAAACTTGGATTAATTTTGATCGGGTTATCCATCTAGTCTCTGAAGAAGTGACTTACGCTGAGTGGCGAAACATCGGATTATCTCATTTTTCTACTCATTGAGATATCTACAAATCTATTATGACTTTTATCTGAAAGAAGGATTGTTTAAATGAGTCAATAGATGATAAATAATTTTATGAATCTTTTTCTTCTGTGTTGTTGACTAGTATTACCATTTAGATATTTAATGAATATGTGAAGCTTGTTCAAAGAACTTTTGAGTTATATCTAAATGATTAATGAGGCTTCCAACCTTGAAAAATTATGTGTACTAACTACTTCAAGAACTTCTGTAAGAATGATGTAACTGTGGGTGACTGTGTTTTCACAACTTTCATCGGTATTTGCAACAATGGGAATTAAGATGGAGCTTATATGTTTACAAATGGATAGTACTTTGAATGAGACAAGATTGCTTTAACTTGAGGTTTGTAAGATGAATTACTTAAAACCTTGATTTAATTAGTCATTGTTCAGACTACCAAAAGCATTAAGAAGCTGAGAAAGAGTCTAATACATTCCACCCAATCATCTTCTGGACGAACATTCTCGACGTATAGCTTCCCTGTTGAACAAATGCTAAAAACCAATCGATGCGAATTGGATGACTATAAAGATGGTTTCACTTTTACTAAGATTAATAATAATAATAATAATAATAATAATAATAATAATAATAATAATAATGGTAATAATAATAATGATTATAATAATAATAGTGAAAGTTTGCTAGCTGTGCACTCTTGTTCGAACTTAGGAGACTGATGATAATTCAGAGGATTGTATATCGACTGATCAACAATGATGTCAGATTATCTCGTTGCTGATCGAAGTCTTTTGTACCTGCTCACACGTCTCATTGGTGACAAAATTCGTAGTTGTTCTGTAGAGAAATTAAAATGCTTCAGTTAGACATCCATCAGTTTTTCTTCAAAAAATTGAATTGTCCTCTGACCCATCAAATATCAAATGATAAAATCACTAATTAGAATACTGACAACTATGACCGAATCCAATCGCGCTAAACCAATGATGAGTCGAAAAGCACTAGTATTCTTGAGTCAATTCAGAATCCATATTGCTCCTCTGTATCAAAGTTTCTCATCTACCTCAGCCTGTTAAATCTGGAATACAAATATCTGCCTCCGCTATTTGAATCTGATATTTCAGATATACGCAATTTCTTCGATGTGGTGAGATGTGTCACTCTTGCTTAAGTCAAAGGAGATTAAATGGCAGGTTGTTGTATTTTTCATCATCATTTCAATCTATTCGTTGTGCAAAATAACACGTCAGCAGACTTTTGAGATTTTTTCAGCAGATTATTAGTGAGGAATTTAAAAGTACAGAAATGAGAAATTTCCGGCTATGGATTACTGCATAACGATACATAGTTTCACTCTTTAGATATGAAGAATAGTATGACCTGATTTTCATTCACATAGTATTAGCTGTTTCTTTTCAATGACTGATCGATAAACAGTACAGCTCAATAAGAATAAATTGAATAGTGAAAATGTGAATCGACAAATTTATTAGACGCATTAGCTGAATAAATCCGACCAAGAATGAACTGCGAAACTAAGGAACTGATACAATTATTCGTCGATGATATTCGATGAGGTTGGCGATTTGGCCAATATCTGGACCGACAACTAGTGGATTATTTACTAAGTTCAAGTCTGAAAGAAGGAGTCAACAGTAGAATGTGAACTCATCTAGCTGAATAGCTTCACGAAAGATCAGATGTGTTTGTTGGATATTTTTCACTGTCCATTATTCAAGACATAACCGTTTTATAAACACAATTATACTGAGGTATCCATTCCTTAAGTCACATTACTGTCAACACTCTTGCATATCAATAATGGAAGAATACGGAAACACGAAGTTGTAGAATAGTTTTAGACTCTTTACCTCTATGGGTGTATGGAGTTCAGATGGTGATCGACAACAAAGTAACTTATCGAAATTCCCTTTCAACAATTCAATTATGGGAATAATTTGGATTGATTACACTGAACCATGATCACTAATTCATGGAAATCAATGAACAATTCAACATTAGAACCTTTTTGTGAACTCCGGATACATGGCTCCAATGGATACATCACTTAAAACTCATTTATACAATCAGACATTGTTTGTTTATTTGGAAGGATATTCAATGAATAATTCATAAATTTCATAAGCGTTAATAATCCATATACTTTCAATCTTAGTCTCTATGCATAAAAGTGACACAAGTAATATTTCTCTCTATGTATAGAATTCATTGTCGAATCCACATTGCTGTTGTTGTTGTTGTTTTTATATTTTATAACTGTTAAATTTGTCTTAGATTGTTCCACTCACTCACTCACTCACTCCCTTTCCACTCTTTTCTATATGGTTTTGTACTACTTGTATACATTCAGTAAGCAATTGTATTCGCAACAATTTTCACATTTATGTTGTCATGCGAGTTGTGGTGTAACATTCTGAAATGTTCACATATATTTATGACGTTTATTGTACTTATCATTGTATTTATCATTTTAATTACTATACCCTAGTCACTGCAGCGGTTATCCACAGTATCGTGCATTTGTTTAAATGCAACAGTTTCCATATTGTTTTGCTGTTGGTTCGGTTTTCGGTTGTTCGTAAACAGTTGGAATGCAAAGATAGTTAACTATTTCCATGCATGATTTTCTTGTAGTATTTTGTCTTATTACTCCACGTCGTCTGCTTGCCAGTGGTTATGTTAATACATATTGAGTTTGTATTGATGAATTGTCAATACAGCTATGTATAACTGTGAGACGCATTCTGAAATCGACATTATAAATGAACGATTTCTGATACAGATCAATGAGGTTATGTTATACTATATTTTCAGTGTGTATGAATGGGAGATTTATTCATAAGCCTTGAATGTTGTAATTCAGCTATAAATTCCACAATTAACCTCTTTGAAGACTGACACCTTTATGTCACTAAATAATCCACGTTGATTGACTTGCATTCTCCGTATTGGTAGTTACCTAAATAAGTATAAATATCTCTTGATATAATCTGAACTTGTTAATTTATTTATAGGGCTTAAATTGACGTTGTTATTGTCTTTACTGATTTCTTTACTACTTATAGAAATATCAGTAGCTTCAAGCAGTACATCAAAACACCATCTTATCTAAATGGTCATGGAGATAATATTAGAGTGATTTTGAGGAAATCCACACCTGACGTGGTCAGTAAAGAAACCCTATATCAAAACCCTATTTGAATTGTGACATAACACAGGTGGCATTTTAACAGGTCGAATCAAAAGACCTATTGAAAGTACATTTCCCACCGTCAGGTTGCATATAATTTCAGCCAAACCAGCACTTATACAACAAATCAAGGATAGGTTAGCGATGATTTGCTCCTTAATGTGTGCATACAAATTCAAATGCTCCAGTTGACCTAGTTACATAGGCCTTACTACGAACGCTTTATCCTTGTGTGCTCGTGAATGTGTACTAGGATGTTTGGGAAGATAATTCACTGGGTCTGTTCCAAATGACTAATCTCAAGGAGCTAGACTACGGTCACTCTACATAGCTTAAGTCACCTGGATGAACTCCTGAAAACCGAATTGAAGTATCCAGAAGAGGTATATCAAGCATCAATGTTCACGGTGGTCAACGATTGGATCACCAGGCACATGAACTGGATATTATAGACTTTTTATCAGAATTAATTCAGTGTTAATATCTTTCTAAATCCACCCATCCATCTTTCCTAATTCACATTCATTCCTTTTTATCGTAATTACCTTGATTATACTCCTTTTATCACATATTATATCCACACAAAGTTAGGTTTATCAGTAATATTATAATCATATCGATAAAAACTTGGCACCTTAATACAAATCATTTTGACCTTCAAGAAGTGACCGTGAAGCACTAGACATTCGTACAGGATAACCAACAACAATCAGTAAGAACAACCCAATGAGAATGATTACAAAGTACTTCAACATTTCTCATCTATCAAGTTACTAAGTGAAGTAGTGCAATAATTGATTATTATTATTATTATTATTATTATTATTATTATTATTACTATATTTTTAATCGATAATAAGTTTGACAATAAGATTGATAAAAATACATGATTTAGCCATGGTTAATAAACATACATCGATTCAATACCGTGCTGTTGTACTTATATGGAATGTGGCAACATAACTATTTATGTGGGCTACTACATGTTTGATGTTTACTAATTGTTTCATGATAGTTCCGAGAAATTTAAAATATGAACACTTTTTTTTATGTAGACCATGTCTATGATATTTGAAACGCATTACCGTTCTTCATTTTAAAATTGTTTGGATTATCTCGTTGATATTTTGGGCTCAACGATGTAATTTGTAAGGAGGTCCCCTCTGGGTCCATTACTTGCAGACTGCTTCGTGGCAAGTTTGGAAAACAATCAACTCAAGGCGACTATAGGAAAACTTCACTTGTATAAAACATAAGTAGATGGTCTCTTTATCATCAGTGACAACAAATATGACTTGAGTCGTAACTTGACATAACTTCTGTCAGTTCTTTTCTCTTAAACAATTTCACATCGAAATCAAGATAGTTTTCACTGAATGTTCCATGGAACACGAAATATAGGAATGAGCTTTTGTTTTTTAACTATTAAATATCTATTTTGGTAGCTTAATTAAAATAACCAATACTTCAACCAATCCACGGAATCGTGGATGCACACTGCTGAGGAGTCCCATACTAGAACGAAACGGCCGTCCAGTGCTTCCGGGTTTTCCATAGTGGTCTAGCTTCAATTGACTCATGATTTCAATCTGTAAACTATATGAATTCATAAGTTGATTAAAGCTAGATCACTATGGAAAACCAGGAAACAGTGGATAGCCATTTCGTTAGAGTATGTGACTTGTCTGCACTGCGCATCCACGATCCCAATGACGTGATCGGAATCCAAAAAATTCAGTCTGGTGCGTGAACTTTCCTTGTTTGTTTTTTATAAAGAATTTTTAATAACTTTGTTTATTTAACCTCACTGTCAACATGCCTAACAGAAGTTTCTTATCAGTATTATTATCATCCTGTAAAATAAGTACATATACACATATATATTTGTGATTGTACTGCTTTGAAAATGAACTCGACTAAGAGAGGAAGGACTGTTCGCTGAACTAATCTTTCTTATTTAACTTTGATTAGCCTTGGTCGGGATGCAGGTAAAGTCAACTGACGAATCCAGAATAGAACGAAACGTGTCTCCTGGATTCCATTTCTAGGCAACTCCATCTATTCTAAACTAAGCATTTTTGATATGTATACAAGAACCAGTTACAGTATTCTCATCAACTTGATTAAAATTATTTCGTCTGAAGGTGTATAAACTTCAATGTGTCCATATGGGATTCAAATGTATAGTACATTTACAACTGAGAATTTCAGTCTGTATGATCCTCAAGTCACAGATATTTCGTCAATTTCCCATATTCACTTTAGTGATACGTTCAAACTATTCTTATTCTGAACTGATATTTCAAATCTACTCCAGATACTATTTATCACTATGGAAGTTTATTATTATTATTATTATTATTATTATTATTATTATTATTATTATTAATGGCTTTATTCAATATTATATTTCGGGTACAATATAGAAATTCTCAGCACAAGGCACTTCAACAAGTTCCTTACACACAAAAAACAGAAACAAAGACAAAAAAGGGGAAAAAAGGTCTAAAAAATACTGAAAAATGGTACAACAAATTCTAATGATAAATGACGAGTAATCCCAAGAGTATGCAATGTCTTCATGTAATAAGTCAGACGGAAAACCTTTTTCGATAAGAATAAAACGTGAGAAGACCAAGACAGATCAGAGGAAAAAGTAAAACCAAGATAATTGACCTTCCACTTTGTGTTTACCAACGAATCTTCAATCGTACAAGCATTTAGGGAACTCAAAATGGTGTTTAGATTCCGTTCATGTCTCATACTAAAGTTACCAGCTTGACGTTTAGAAAGATTAAGTATGAGACTATTACCAACAGACCAACCATTAATACGAGACAAAAACTCATTCATTTCTATGGGATGTAAAGAGGAAGAGATGGGTATATATACAGTAAGATCATCTGCATATTTCAAAAAAATGTTTTCTCTAGAAGATGGCAGATCATGCAGAAAAGAAAAGAGAAAAGAAGAGGTGGAAGAACAGCTCCTTGTGGTACACCCTCATGAGACAGTCAAAATATATTTTGACTTAGTAGGAATTGAAAATAGTCCACTTTGTTGATGAGTGATCGGCAGTTTGAATTTAACAGCTCGGGGCTCGACATACGATTAATGTTCATTCTCTTTAACTCATATTACCAACCACCACAATGTCTTTCATAGTACTTTTTGTAACTTGTGCAGCGAAAGGTCGTAGGCTATTCATAAAGGCCCCTGTATAGGTTATGCGATTAATGAACATGAGACGTTAAAACAAAATGGAAATCCAGATACCTTGTTGAAATAATTAGATGGCAGAAACAGGTAACCCAGATATTCAAGCACGCCGCCGTCGCTGTTTATCTTGTTAGATTAATAATACAACACAAGATTAAAAATAGAAATACGATCCCTCACCGACGCGGGATCATGGATGTGCACTGTTGACGAGTCCCATACTTGGACGAAACGGCCGTCCAGTGCTTCCAGGTTTTCCATGGTGGTCTAGCTTTAATTGACTCATCATTTCAACCTATGAAATTTCTAAAAAAATCTCCACAAAATACATTTTGACAAAAAATAAACGTCTAAATTCATTTCCATTTTTGAAAAAAAATCAATAAATTCAAGGTGACAAATCCACTTTGTTTTCACACAATTTTCTTTCTTAAATATGATTGGTCAATTTATTTGTGTCAAGGTTATTATGATGATGATCAAGTCACATGATCTCCACAATATGCTTAATCGTTAAATAACCACACTTGACTAACTGTCCAGTAAGTAATAATGACAACAATCATAATTGTGATCTTCAAGTTATGGTGTACAAAACAATGAAGTAAAACACGCTTTTTCTCTCAATATTTTCTGTATAGTTCAAATAAGAACCATGTTTGAAATTAATAAGTAAACATCTTAAAATATATTCAGCTGATGAGTCCCAAATAGGACGAAACACGTGTCCTGGAT
This sequence comes from Schistosoma guineensis, assembly GCA_944470375.2. NCBI lineage: Eukaryota > Metazoa > Platyhelminthes > Trematoda > Strigeidida > Schistosomatidae > Schistosoma > Schistosoma guineensis. The sequence goes on from OX103898.1 coordinate 2,299,540, forward strand.
TCCACTTCTAGCCACTATCCATCTTTGATTATAAAGCCTGTGACTTAAGGCGATATGCATAATATGCACATATGCCAATAAGACACTGATCAATTGCAGTGCTAAACAACAATGAGAAGATACAAGTGAACAATACCAATGGAATTACAGGTTTTTGTAAAACCCTAAAAATGTATGTAATGATCGATCTGTGAATAGTTGATTGGAGTTTTTTCTGTTTGAGATGAAAATGTCCCAAGATTCTATCTTGTGTGTAGTCGTAGGTGTATGCCGTTAGAGCGTTTCAAACGAGACTGAAACATCCATCTCTGTACTACTGATTATTTTCAAATGAGACATTAGTCCCTATATGAGTGCTGAATAAAAAGCAATTTCGCGGTATGTATGTGTTTATCAAATGTGTGTGTGTGTGTGTGTTAGAATTTATTATGAAATTTGTCTTTATTGTTTAGTTACAACAATAATAATGAGTAAATGAATGAAATTTACGTTTATCATCTTGAAGACTGATCTACTTATTAAATATACTGAAATTCAAAAAGGTTATTCTTGTATGGTTGACTAGATGTACCATATCACACAAATTATGTATAGACACAATCTGTTATCTTAACACTTTACATTTCACACTACATGTCTGTTGTACACTAAAGTAAATGCCTAATTTAAACATGAATAACATTGATTAGATGACCTATTCAGTATACAATGAACCAGAGAACCATTTACCCAAATACTTGAAACTATTCAATCAAATGTAGACGAATAAAACGGTTTATCATCATAGCGAGTTATGATATACTCAAGTTATAGTTACACATATAATTTTCTCTTTCTAATCCAAACATAGACAAGTAATCTGAGATGTTTTTACCAGACTCATGTACGGTTTACAATCTCTCATGTTCTGTTTGACAGTAAGAGTGACTCTTGTAAATGAGTTTTAATATCTCTATATTGAATCAGTCTATTATTTGTACATGTAATATAGTCAAAGCTAGAAGATCATACTATAACGTAATGCATCTAAAGATCATTTGGGAAGGATACTCCAGAAGATATTTGACTAATATAGTGAGAAGTAAACCCTAAAAACCTGAGACCCTGAGTTTTGTAGTATTCGACATTCAGCATTAACTGTATCACTGAGTATCAAAGTTACAGTTATTATCATAAATCTATTCGGGTCATAACTAATCACTTCAATGATTGAAGTATGTTCACACATCAATTAATAATAAAATATTATCAGAATGAGCTTTTGTGGAGATTTTAGTAAATTTCACAGGTTGAAATCAACCAGGTCTGTTGTGAGATATCAGCTCACTGAAGACATTGGTATTCGATGTTGCAACTTCGTGAATTGTTTCGGGTTAAACATTAACACCGTCGGATGCCTACTCAGTGGTCTAATGGTTAAGTGCTCGCACGCGGAGCCAGTAGGTCCTGGGTACGAATCCCGTAGGGGGCGGGTTCATGGATGCGCACTGCTGAGGAGTCCCATACTAGGACAAAACGGCCGTCCAGTGCATCCAGGTTTTCCATGATGGTCTAGCTTCAATTGACTCATGATTTCAACTTGTGAAATTTCTATAATAATATATTTATTTTACAAAGCTGTAGAAAGTTGAAATCAATTAAGTGGTGGTGGGTCAACGTTTAGTGTCGGTTGCTATGTTAAGCCTACATAGGTTATTCTAACTTTCCGACAGATCAATTTATGCATTCCTAATGAGTCGCATTTTGACCTTGTCAATTGTTCACTTATTAATCTGACTGTATTTATATGAGTGTGTGTGTGTGTGCATTTCTCATCTTACTCATCACACATTTCTAGCTTATTTTTGTGTGACTATAAATATCGATTAAAGAATGGTTAAACTCGGCTGACTCACACGCCTCCTCCATTGAGCATCATTTAGTTTCTCTTTTCTCTTTCTCTCTCTCCTCTTCGTTTCTATTTCTCTGTCTTCTTGATTGTTTGTTCTGATCAACGACAGTACAAAATCTACGTATTCAATACTTCATTCTCGATTATTCTATACAAGGAATGACGGCAATCATACGATTTAATTGGAGTCAGATATGCCACAGCAACTAAAAATGTAATAATATAATAATCTGTTAGTTACACAGTGTTAGGAAAATTAAAACTAAAGTAAATTTTCATAATCAGTTAATTATTACAAATAGTTGCATAAGAGTGGGAATAGAAATTAAGTATAAATATAAGTCTTAATAGTTGAGATCATGAGTCAATTGAAGCTATACCACCATGGAAAACCTGGAAGCACTGGTATGCGACTCCTCAACAATGTGGATCCATGACCCCGCCTCGCGAGATTTGAACCCAGTACCTATCAGTCTCGCATGCGAGCGCTTAACCTCTAGACCACTGAGCCAGCCGACATTCAACGATGTTAATGTCTAACTTCAATTAATGCTTTTTTGGTTTTCCATAAAATTAACAATGTACAGGGTGCAATGAAAGTTAGATAATAAGATCACTAAAGAGATTACGTAAGATTAGCTTTTGAAATATGTAATAATATCTAAGTAGAAAGACAGGCTGAATTAACTTTCTCTGACCGGATATCATCAGCAACAGCCTACTGTAGGAGAGATAAACCCAGCTTCCAGTTGAAGAGGAAATTAGAAAAAGATTATGGAAGTGAATAGCACATGTATTACGGAAATCACCAAATTGCATCATGTGGCAAGCTTTAACTTGGAATCCTGAAGAAAAGCGGAAAAGAGGAAGACCAAAGAACACACATCATTGTGTACTTCTTTGTTTTGGTTGTTTGATTTTTGGTCGAAATAGGTCTACATGACAAGTTGTGAGTTATATGTGGAGAAATTCGAACACTTCACACCTACCTGAAGTTTGTGCTGATGATGTCGTTCAGAATAACTATGAAAGCCTCACGATCAAAGCATCCATCTCAGAGAACAAAACTCCATCTAAATCATTCACCTGAGCTACAAATCTTTACCATCTCAAATAGATAGATAATTAGGTAGTTAAACAAACAAACAGAATGCAATGAAGATACTTAGACGAAAATCTAATGTTTTAAGTTGGCAGTTCCCTCGGAAATGCAAAGCAATGAACGTCAATTAGAAATCATCAGCTAGTTATGACTTTTTTATTCTATAATTCATTTTGTATAGTGTAAAGTGAAGAAGTAAATGATTGGCCTGTCCAATAAATACAAGAATTAAATGTTAATGGTTATCAGTTATGGAAATAACTAACTATCAATCCCATTATGTTTAAGCATCTATTATTATAAACCAATCTGACTTTAATGGGTTGTTTTTATTAAATGACTAGTCCCACTGGGGTACTCGACATTTGAGGAATTCTAAGAGTGTTTTCGACGATTACAAACAAGATGAGACTAGCATTTTGTTACTAAGAGGGACCATTTTGTTTGGTGTGACCTAAAATGTGCAAAATGAGTATTTTTTTATTCAGATCATGAATCGATTGATTTTAGACCACAATTGAAAACCTGGAAGCGCTGAATGGCCATTTCGTTCTATTGCGGGACTCCTTAGCAGTGCGCATCCACGAGCGCGCTCGTAGGATTCAACATTAACACCGTTGGATTCCGGCCGGCTCAGTGGTCTAGAGGTAAAGTGTTCGCGCGCGGGGCTGAAAGTCCTGAATTCAAATCCTGCGAGCGGTTTCGTGGATGCGAACTGATGAAGAGTTCTACAATAGGACAAAACAGCCACTCAGTGCTTCCGGGTTTTGAATAGTGGTCTAACAACAATCGGTTTATGGTCTCAATCTAAAGTTTAATAATCTCCATAACCTTATACTGAAAATGTTTCTAATGAACTTATTCCATATATGTATGTAACAGACTATCATATTATTATTGACCATTCACATGCCTTATTCTTGTATTTTTGTAAGCAATGATGGATAGTGGCTAGCAGTGGAATCCAGGACGCGCGTTTCGTCCTATTTGGGACTCGTCAACTGAATCTACCTGCACCTCAGAGTTGATGTTCTTTCTGGGACTCGAACCCAATACCATTCGCTTCAAACAGCATTGCGTTATCCACTCAGCTACCGAGTCCTGATAGCCACTTGCTTGTGCAATGGGGTGAATCTGAATTCACTTGGTATTATTTGGCTTGTATCTTCCCATTGAGGTTTAACACTTCAATCGATCAGTTTGTTATTAGCATATGTGCATACTGTGCGTATGCCTCGATATTACCTTAATTCACAAGCTATTTGTAAGCACTGATGGATAGTGGTTAGCAGTGGAATCCAGGAAGATACAAGCTAAACAATACCAAATGAACTTATTCTTATATGATCAAAGAAGTGTCGTTATTAACATGAAATTCACACACACAAACACACACAAATATAAATAAAACAATACAAATGTAATTATGAATCGATGTATGTATATTACCCATGGCTAAATCATGTATTTTTATCAATCTTACTGTCTAACTTATTATCGATTAAAAATATAATAATAATAATAATCAATTATTGCACTACTTCACTCAGTAACTTGATAGATCAGAAAAGTTGAAGTAATTTATAATCATTCTCATTGGGTTGTTCTTTGTTGTTGTTGTTGTTGTTGGTTATCCTGTACGACCGTCCAATGCTTCCTGGTCACTTCTTGAAGGTCAAAGTGATTTGTAGTAAGGTGCCACGTTTTTGAGGGGTAACTGTTTCACACTCAACATAGACTTGCACTCAAATATAATGAGATTTATTCTTGAATTTATCTGTAAATAGTGTGCTTTACTAATCGTTAAATCCCGTATAACTTCATGAATTCATATATAAAGGATAATTTGCTCTTACGCATATAACAGCATGACAAGAATTAAGATAGCTCTGCTTACCAACCACCTTATAAACAGACCAATATAATAAGAATCTTTTATTCTAAGGATTTGTTGTTGATAAAGAATACAAAAATAAAGGAATCAGCTTTGCATATCTCCACCAAGTAAAAAGAATTACTATGGAGAAGCATCGAGGTGTATGAATACTGCATTTCAAAATCTTGCCTAATTTGTGATAAAACTATATGACACACAAATAATTATAATAATCTATGATATCAAAAATAACCAAATCAGTTAACAGCTTGAATACTCAATATCATGGCGCTGTATTAAATTTAGACAATAGTTTGTTCTACATATCATATGCTTAAGTAACCAGGTTTTTCGTATGAATTAGTCCCACTAAAGGGAAACTCTTTGTTCAAGTTTAAACGAAGATACTTACATAATAATAGTATTAATCACAGTAATTGATACTTCTGATACATTACTGTATCAATTTACCAACAATATTTTAAAATGTTTATCGAAGAACTAATGGAATTAGTATAATTATTTAGTTAAACACATAAAGATTGGTACAAGTAGGCACCAAATAGAGAGAAGGCACATAAATCATTCAATTTGTGTGAAGACTGGGATTCTGTTTGGGTGCTAAAGCCGAAACATGTGGTTTGGTAAGGGGGCCAAAACCGCAATTTTTGATCTAGAAGTATAATCCACATGGAAGTAAAGCAACGCCAGAAGATCTAGTCACATGGTAGCCAGTGACCATTGATTGGTTTATACGCCATTTGTTCCTTCAAGATACTGGAGCACATGTACACCATTGGTTCGAAATTAAGATTATCCGACTCTCCTTGTTCACTAACCTGTTTAAAGCGTCGGACATTCTCTTTTTGTCCTCTCAACAGCATGCTCACAGCGAGATGGTAGTGAATAAGACTTCCTTGGCAGTGGTTATATGCACGTGAACATGTGAAAGCATTTCGCAATGGGGAGCTGACTCTCCCCACTCCCGGTCGTACCATAACATTCGGAGGCATAGAATTAGTATGGTTCAGAATAAATTAATAAGTTCCAATAAGTCACTGTAAATTAAACTATGAATGATTTGTTCGAAGATGGAGGTCTATAATGAATAAGTAGTATAATTGAAAAACCTACTCAACAAAAATTATTGTTAGTTTACTTCAAATTTTTTTTCTTGGAAAATACATTAAAATCTGATGAAAACTCTTCATTGGTATTTAATCTTCCATGTGTATAGAATCAAGTACTTGATTATGTTAAAGTATATGTATATGTACATATCTATACAAATATCAATAATACGCTTTACTGAATAAATTTGCATGCAAAAGTAGGCAATGACAGAAAGAAGAAAACGTTTCGATTCATTATTGAAACATTTGGTTTTTAAGGATCTCTGAAAATGTTTTCCGTTTACATTGAATCTTCATGAACAAAATCTTCTTTAGAAAGTCAGAGTTTCGTTTTGTTTGATATTCTGGTTCAAGGATACTTTCACTACATTTGGACGAACGAGATGGTTCTTAAGTATGTGTGTTCTTCATTCATATTCATGTAAGACGAATAACGAGAGAATCGATTTTATGTTTTGCAATAGTCAATGGCAATCAACTGTGGTCTTTGGTAAAACCCATGTTCCACATTACTGTTCTCTTAATAATTATGGGCGAGAAGCTATCTGGTTTTTGTTTCAATAAAAGATTATTAGAAGAAGTTCTGAGTTCAGCATTTTCATTGACTTTTACTTGATTAACTGAATTCTTTTAAATGGCTTCTTTGGGAATCTCGATCTCACCTTCAAGTAGGAAGGAAAATTTAAATGGGTCAACGCCATAATAAGATCAACATAAGACACACTACAGTTCATCAATAGTGAAAAGAACGTAAATATGAAGAAATCTTGGCAGTTCAACAGCCACTGAAAACCTACAAGTATTGGACTGTCATTTCATCCAAGTATGCAACTAGTCAGTAGTGAGCAATCATCATTCTGCCAATGATCACCGGTAGCAATAAAACACAACTTTATAATACCACCAATTGAATGAATTCAAGAATATTAATCACTGAAAATAAGATTAATGATCATAAAATCGACTCTTGTTGAAGTCTTAGATGTTCAGTCGTTAAGAGTTCCACACCACTACGAAACATCTATTCAACACCTAATACTGGTCAATGTTTATTTAACTGAATGTCACTCAGTGATGTTGGTTAATAATAAACTTCGTTCAAATAGGCAACTTATCATGATATTCAACTGTTTCCGAAAATCACCATCTGTCTTTCAACAATTCGATATCTCCATTTCTATTCACTATTTCAGTGAATAACGCGTCGATATTTGAAGTGATTATGTAATGAATTCAGTTCTCTGTATGAACATCAATATTAGGACGATTGTTCATCCTCCTGACGAGTCCTACATGGAACATAACGTACAACATACAATCGATTGTATGTCATTACTCAACTTAAGAATCATTTGTGACCACATGCCAATATTGAGATAAAACACTGAGAATTTATAAAGAACAATTGAAATTACTTGATTACAGTGGTCTAACAAATAAGATGGACTACAGAAGTTGTATAAACAAATCATAATGAATAATCTTATACATTCTTTCAACATCTCTAATTTACTGAACCATACTGACTGACGCATAATAATATCGTGTGAATATTTCTTTCTTTTTAATCGAATTAATTCACATTTCACGAAAGTGTTTTTGTGCAAACTGTAATAATCTGCAGCATGGCGTCAAGTTGCGGTTGACTATGATCACCACTCCAAGAAGATTGCGTACCAGAACAGACTAAACGTTTGGATAAACCGAAGTTTCAAAACAACGATTTGTTTATAATAGCCGTTTCTTTATTGAATAATACACAAAATTTAGTTACCAACCTCAACTTGTGAGGTGTCTGGTAGATAAAGAATAATTATAACATGCGATAGTACAAAAGACAGCTGATAGCTGTGTCGATATTTGACAACAGTTTATGAACAACCGAAAACCGAACCAACAGCAAAACAATATGGAAACTGTTGCATTTAAACAAATGCATGAAACTGTGGATAACCGCTGCAGTGACTGAGGTATAGTAATTAAAATGATAAATACAATGATAAGTACAATAAACGTCATAAATATATGTGAACATTTCAGAGTGTTACGCCACAACTTGCATGACAACATAAATGTGAAAATTGTTGCGAATACAATTGCTTACTGAATGTAAATAAGTAGTACAAAACCATATACAAGAGAGTGGAAAGGGAGTGAGTGTGGATTTGACAATGAATTCTATACATAGAGAGAAATATTACATGTGTCAATTTTATGCATAGAGACTAAGCGAAAAAGTAAATGGATCACTAATGCCCATGTCATTTATGAATTATTCATTGAATCTCCTTCCAAATAAACAAACAATGTCTGATTGTATAAATGAGTTTTAAGTGATGTATCCATTGGAGCCATGTATCCGGAGTTCACAAAAAGGTTCTAATATTGAATTGTTCATTGATTTCCATGAATTAGTGATCATGGTTCAGTGTAATCAATCCAAATTATTCCCATAATTGAATTGTTGAAAGGGAATTTCGATAAGTTACTTTGTTGTCGATCACCATCTGAACTCCATACACCCATAGAGGTAAAGAGTCTAAAACTATTCTACAACTTCGTGTTTCCGTATTCTTCCATTATTGATATGCAAGAGTGTTGACAGTAATGTGAATTAAGGAATGGATACCTCAGTATAATTGCATTTATAAAACGGTTATGTCTTGAATAATGGACAGTGAAGATAATCCAACAAACACATCTGATCTTTCGTGAAGCTATTCAGCTAGATGAGTTCCCATTCTACTGTGAACTCCTTCATTCAGACTTGAACTTAGTGAATAATCCACTAGACTGATGCGAAAGTACTCCGATGACCAACGTTCTTTACGTGGATTGCAAATAATACCGCTAGAAGTCATTCATTGTCATTATATACAGAGAAATCATGTACGTAGAGCAAAATGATAGGCAAATATTATTGATTTTCTTAAGACACCCAAATTAGTCGATCCGTCAAGTAGAACTACAAACATTCAAGTCATCAAGATGTTCTCTTTCACCAAACTCATACTCCTCTTCATTGCTTAAGATGATTATCTTGATTAGCAGTACGTTCCTTCACAAGAGGAATAGTTACATCAGACAATAATTTAGTTCAAACGAAAAACGATTAGTAAGTGAATTTGTTCCCGGACTCCATTTTCAGCCCACCCTTGAATTCACATGAGATCGAGTGCATAACCCTCGAGTATTGCCATGAGCATGAATCTGTTCAGTTGTCGGTCCAGGTGCTGGCGAAATCGCCAACCTCATCGAATATCATCGACGAATAATTGTATCAGTTCCTCAGTTTCGCAGTTCATTCTTGGTCGGATTTATTCATCTAATGCGTCTAATAACTTTGTCAATTAACATTTTCACTATTCAATTTATTCTTATTGAGCTGCACGGTTTATCGATTTGTCATTGAAAAGAAACAGCTAAGACTATGTGAATGAAAATCAGGTCATACTATTCTTCATATCTAAAGAGTGAAACTATGTATCGTTATGCAGTAATCGATAGCCGGAAATTTCTCATTTCTGTAATTTTAAATTCCTCACTAATAATTTGCTGAAATCTCAAAAGTCTGCTGACGTGTTATTTTGTACAACGAATAGGTTGAAATGATGATGAAAAGTACAACAACCTGCTAATTAATCTCCTTTGACTTAAGCAAGAGTGACACATCTCACTGCATCGAAGAAATCAAAGGCAAGGTACTTGGATACGTTAAACGGTTTGATCGCTAATTAATGTTCATGCAGGCGAAGATGAAGAGCCCATGTACTTTGTCCGATGTAGTGATGTTCACTGTTGGCACAATTGATTTTGTAGATGATGTTTGAGTATTCGTTTGTGAATTCGTCCTTTGGTTTGCCTGGTATTTGTTGTAGTGTTTATGTTGATTTGTGTACAATGCTTATTCTGAAAAGGCCTCAACAATCTGATTGTAGTTTCTTTATGTGGACCATTGATAACAAAAGAATAAATTACAAACAATTCTCTATCTACAAACAGTTTATTACATTCACTTAATGATTGTGTAATCGGCTGTTGTATCGGATCTTGTACTTAAGCAAAGTGAAGATATGAAACTTCCATGAATTTCGGTTTCTACTGGTACCCCGAAAAATAAGGAAAAAACTTATTTTTATTCGACGGACAATTACCAGTTCGTATTGTACCTATTGCGGACTTAAGTCGTAAATAGATCTGCAATTCATTATATACTCACAGTCTCTTATCCTAGTATTAACCAGGTTAATACTTAATAACAACTAGTACTCAGATATTATATTTAATTTAATGAGCACTGTGCTCACTTATTTTCATATCATGTACAATAACTCCAGTAAAAGAGAAATTTCACCAACTTCTAGGCCAAATAAAAGGTTTAAATCTGTAACCCCTACAACTGACGACTCAGTGCTTGACAATGTCGAACCTTTAACTACTGAAAAATATGTGTATTGTACACAAATGTCTCTATCGTCACCAGATTCTCCATGTCGCAGCCCCTCTATCTCTACGTGCAGTGTAACAACGGTAAGACTGGTTGACATACAAGACACTATACCTACGTGTATCGAAAAGTCAGCACAGTCTACTAGACAGTATGTGCTACCAAGGCCTAAATCTAAAATTTCAAAAACGAAAGAGTCCAATGGTCCACCTCACACACACCAAAATACTGATAGATATAGTAATGACATCCGACAGCTACAAAACTCTCTATCCGAAATTAACGGCAAACTTGAGCAATTAGCACCCCTCACTCATACATGGGGCCTTGACACAGATAGAAATCTTGAGCAACTCACTAAAGCTGAGTGTATTTTGGAGTTTGTGGCTGAAGAAGTGATGTCCTCCTACAATGCAGTTGTGTATAACCTCCCCGACCGCACACACCCATCTAAGTTAAGGGATATTTGCCTTAGAGCATGCGGTATGCCGAACGTTAACTGCAAAGTCATCCGCCTTAGAAAAAAGTCAGACAGATCGACTTGCCCCCTTTTGTTTATGTTTGGCTGTTGTAACGATGCTAAGCAGTTTATTAATTTGAGCAAAAATATAAGCTCACTAATTCCATACAAGAATATAAAAGTCACTCCAGACCTTACGCCCTGTCAACGTCGTGTAAGAAGACGCGAAGCGATAGAATTGAATGGGAGTGTTACAGTTAATAATCAGCCAGAGACAGTTTGCAACACAGCAAATAGTTTAAAACACACGAACAATAAGCATGACACCACTCCACATACGGCTGATCACTCTGTTGATCTAGATGGGTCTACAGATCAGAAACCTTTGGATAAGATATGGACCCCAAAAACCATAACGACATGACTAATGCCAGCTGTTCGTTCAGTAATGTACTAAAATGTGAGTCGTGTAACAACACACATCCAACTAAACCTATACACTTGAAAATTGTTCCTCCTAAAGATATTCCACAAGTAGACTTGAATGAACGTAAGTTCATCTCACAGAGACAACGAAAGACTCCAGGTCCGAAAATAAAGGGTGGGAAGACAAAACTCATGATACCGAATAGGGAAACACGTAAGATTGAACCCAACTGCTCTATAGGTATCCCAAGAACAGTGAACAGGTTCTCCCCGCTGCTATCGTATAACTTGCCTTCAACACCTCTAAGTTGCAAAATGGGTGGTGGGCTTCAGCGTAGCAAGCCTTCTTACACGCAGACTAACGAAAACTACCAGAGAACTGGCCACCCAAATCACCCCCTGAAGCCTAAAACCATAAATAAGAATGGTAATAATAGGTTTCTCACTCCACACCCTACCTACATTCCCCAGGATCGCAACTGTAATTACTCTCAGAAAAAAACTCCTCACACCCTCTAGTACCGACCCATCACATAACAACGGCTCCCATGTATAACAACAGTCGCAACTCCTCCCAGTTACGCGTAGCAGACCCCTCTCACGCTAACCTAAATAGCCATAACAGGGGATACGAGTCTAACCATCAAGACTATTTTGTAAATAACCATACAATTCACAGTAGGCCTGTACAAGATTTTTTCGGAATAAGACCCCTAGTGACACCTCTGTTGAAGCATATAGCCCAGGTTATTTCAAACCACATGCAAACCATAGATTTGTTTCCTCCGTACAGTTTCCGTCACAGAGTACTCCCACCCTTTCCTCCTGGGTAAACTCCCCAATCAACTTCACCAGCTCATTTGATACATCTCCCACTAATTCTAGCTATCAAAATACCGAGCTAATGAAGAACATCCAATCCCTCACATCAAACTCATCTAGCACCCGCGAGGGTTACGATGAATTTATCCGAGATACTCTCACCCATTTTAACTTAGTAGGCCACTTGCTTAATATATGTCTTATCAACGCTCGATCGATTTGCAACAAAAAGACGGATTTAGCCCTGTTTGTATCTATATATCAACCATCACTTATTATGATATCTGAAGCATGGACTAACAGTAATATTTCCGACCGAAGTATATCTCTTGATAACTATTTTCTATATAGAAGCGACAGATTGAATGGACGAGGCGGATGATGCCTTATTTACGCTCACTCTAGCCTAAACTCACTGCTGTGATATGCCTGAACTAAACAAACTGAAGGACTCGGTGTGGATTGTATTACAGCCGTCGAATTCCGTTACCTTACTGCTCAGCTGTGTTTATCGTCAACCTAACGCATCAATAGAAGAAATAGCAGTATTATCGGAGGTATTCACACTAGCATCATCCCCCTCATTCACAGGCAAGCTTATTTGTGGTGACTTCAATATGCCCGAAATTCCTTGGCTGCCAGTCAAAGCGCCCAGACGTCATGAATCATTTATTGAATGTCTAGAGCTTGAACAATGGACGCAGTATGTCGATAGCCCTACCAGACATCAAAATATCTTAGACTTAGTCTTTACTAGTGGCCTCATCCCCAATACTTTGTATATTGGAAAAAAGTTCCCAGGTAGTGATCATACCATTGTCATATGCAGCCTTAATGTAAAAACCACAACCGATAGAAGTAAAACCGTAACACTTCGTAGAAACTATCGCAAGGTTGATTGGAATAACTTCCACAATTACCTAAGAAGCACTGATTGGAGAACTTTGTTTACCTCAAACAATACCGACACATTAACCAATATATTTTATCACAACATCAAAAGTATCATCAACAACATCGCACCTTTAGAATACTGTAGACCTACGTTCTCCAAAGATCTCTATGTACCGGTCAGTACAAGGAGACGTCTTCAAAGACATTGTACTCGATTTCACAACTTGAATGACTTTTCCTCTTTAGTAACGATGACAGAAACACTTGTCCGAACAGATACAATAAGTAAACAAAAAGCAGTAGCACAGGAAAAACGTGCAGTTGGACTTAATAATAACTCCTCTGCACTCACCGTACTACTCCAAAATAAACTTAAACGCTCTAAATCGAGAGAGAGTATATTCATTAAAGGCAAACAAGTATACGAAGATCCCAAACTTGTCACAGAATTATTTAGTGAACATTTTTGTTTCTCACTAACTAACGAATAACTATTTAATGACTCAGAACCAATCCCAGTAACTACCTGTGAAATTACTAATGTAGAATTCAGTGTACATAATATCTTCAAGGCAATCAGTACATTGAAACACTCCTACACTGATGGACAAGATGGTATTCCATCTAGCATGCTAAAACGTGGAGGTGATATGTGTGTTTTGCTTCTCAAACTATTCGCGATATCACTCTCTTCAGCGTGTTACCCTACTGCCTGGAAAACTACACATATCATTCCCAAAATTAAAACAGGACCTGAAGCAAACGTTGAAAATTACCGGCCTATAAACATAACTTCAGTGGTATCCAGAGTGATGGGAAAAGTAGTTAAGGAGGCTGTAGTCCAACATCTACTAACTAGTAATCTCATCTCGACCTCCCAGCATGGATTTCTTAGGTCCAGGTCATGCGATACATGCCCAGTAGACTACCTGAATGATATAACTCTGAAACGAGACAGCGGACTCCTTGTATCGGTCCTATTCCTAGACTTTAAGAAAGCCTTTGATAAGGTCCCACACAAAAGGCTACTCGTCAAACTAAAGTCCTTCGGAATACACAACCCACTGTACTCATGGTTTGCTTCGTTCTTAACAGAACGTAAACAGATGGTAAAGTGCAATGACTGTCTCTCGTCCTCTAGACCAATCACCAGTGGAGTCATCCAGGGAAGCGTATTAGGTCCACTTTTGTTTCTTATGTATATAAACGATATATGTAACACCATAGAATTTGGGAAACCATACTTATATGCTGATGATCTCAAAATAGTATACAGCTATAAGCCTGAGACACTAAGCCAAAGTGTATCCCAGATCCAAAAGGACCTCAATAACTTAACTATATGGAGTGAGAAACGGCAATTACCATTTAACCTCAACAAGTGCGGGATCATGCACTTTGGAAAGCATCCCTATAAACCGCGATTTCACTTAAATGAATGTAAAGTCCAAACACTCGAATCAGTACACGATTTAGGAATTAATTACACAGGTAGCCTGAACTTTGAAGAACATGCCTCCCCTATCATTTCTAAATCTAGACGGCTAATTGGTTTTATAATGAGAAATTTCTTCACAACAGAGGGTAAGCTTACTCTCTACAAAATATGTGTACGACCCTCCCTTGAATACTGCTCTTTTGTCTTCTCTTATATGAATATTGCAGACAAGATAAGAGTAGAAGATGTCCAAAGACGTTTCACATGTCAACTACTAGGATGTAACTCGAATCTCGATTACACAGACAGATGTAAGCATCTATCTTTAGAACCTCTATGGCACCGTAGGCTAAAAAATAATTTAATATTTCTCTACAAAGCGATATATGGGCTCTCCTTTCTAACCTCCTGCCCGACTATCACCCACGACCCAGCTTATAGACTTAGAAACAACGCATATACACTACTTACCGTAAAACACCAAAAACAAATGCGTTGTAAGTTTTTTACAGTACGGTATAGTTTATTGTGGAACAGGATGCCAATGCCTATCCGCAACTGTGATACGTTTACCAGATTCAAAAAGCTAATAACCCTATTTCTAGACTCCAAAGAGCTTCAACATTTCCTTGAACTCCCGCCCACCAATGAGGTACTTTATTACGGACCGCCTAGTATCTAGAAAGAACAAGATTATAACAAGTTCGACTGTTACTAATACGAATATAACCAAATCACAGAATATATGGCTTATCCTTCCCTATTATTGATTGTTTATTAATCATGGCCGATCATATAAAGCTCAAAATTTGGCCACAAAGTCTTGTGAGTTTCTCAATGTTTTATCTGTCTTACCCTGAAATCTTTTTTTTTCTTTTTTCTTTCCACAATTTTATACCCTCTCATATCTTTTGATTTGGTATCAGTCCTTACTTCTTTAAACCATTAGTTATTTTCATAGCAGTGTGATATACTATATGGACATCTAACCCAAAAAAGACTTTTCAACCATCTGATTTGCTTGTAACATGGACCTAGTGGAGACAGTGTATTCCAACTATGGGCTTTGATTAAAGCAGTATTCATACTTACCACAAACACAAGAGAGCCTAACATCACAAAAGGAGGGAGGGTGGCGCTACTGACCAGCAAACATGATGGTGGGGAGATAAATTCAATCCACCCATGTCTGTAGGGCAGGACATTTTGTTTAATTACGGCTCCTTATGGTTTAGTGGGATGTCACGAACTTATGGTATTGATGCTGATTTATCACGCAAAATACCTCTTTAAATCGTGTTACGAACGTTGAATTGGTTTCACTTCCAATCCAAAAATCCTATTACAAGCAAACTAGACAATTCGCTAATATACGAAGCCTACTCAAGACACTATAATACCTGAAAAATAGTAATAATACAAAAACACGAAAGGAGCTATAATAGCTTTGATAATAAAAGGAAGACAGCCAATTTTATATCACAATACTGTTTCTAGCACTATATTTTATTTTATAATCACACATAATCCCTTACTCTCAGCTCCTTTCCGAATCGCCTCCATTTGTCAGTTGTACGTCCACTCACACCTTGTTAACACTTATTTTCTTTGACCTATAAAATGCTCTTTCTTAACAAATACCTTAATAAAAGAAAATTAGATTGAGTAATCATACCTTAAACATTCCTTCATGAATATTGCCTACTCTGCCCCTCGTGTTTTCTTTTACTTGCCCCCTCTTTCAGCCCTCTTGTGATATGGACCGGAAGATTTTATCCTGTACCATCCTTAGACATTCCAAAGGGCCATAAGGTTGCAGCATTTAGACGCTCCCAACTTCAATGGACCTATCCTTGACCATCAGTTGCCCATTCGCAACGCAACTTTCGTGAAGCGCGCCAACTGTGTTGCTGATTAGTTTCAGTTTTCAGTTTCAGTTTGGGAAGGACAGGAGGCTCGATGGCCTATGTTAGTCCTGGCAATGGTGGTCTCTCAGTTGATCCAACTTTCTTTTGAAAGAGTCGACGGATGGAGCCTCAACCACGTGCTGAGGTAGTGAATTCCACTCGTTGATGATTCGATGGGAAAGTCGATAGTCAGCTGACAAGTAATTTGTTCTCGGCTTATGAACTTTTTTGGAGTGTCCTCGTAAATTCTCTGTTTTGGAAGACAAGAAAAATGAGGGCATGTTAGGTGCAAATTTATCACTAAGCAATTTGTAGACAGTAATCAAGTCGCCTCTAGTTCTGCGATATGACAACGGGAAAAGGTTCAGCTTGGCCAGTCGAGATTCATACGGAAGCTTCGCTATTGCGGGAACCAGCTTAGTCGCCATTCTCTGAACCTTTTCCAGGAGCTCTCTGTCTTTTTTAAAGCAGGGGCTAGCCGCTTGTATGCAGTACTCAAGTTTAGGACGAACGAACACTGTATACAAAGTCAAAAACGTCTTAGTGTCGACATGACTAAAAGCCCTACGTATTGACCATAAGGTTCTAAACGCTTTGGCGGCTATTGCACGGCAGTGTGCAGTAGTCTTTAAGTCTTGACTAACGATAACTTCCAAGTCATTATATATCTGGACGACAGGTAGCTCAGTGTTATTCATCGTGTATGTATCTGTGCCTTGATGACCGATATGCATCACAACACACTTGGAAGTATTTATCGGCAACTGCCATGTTTGAGACCATTCAGATAACTTCTTCAGGTCATTTTGAAGTTCTAAGCTATCACTCTTACATCGTATCGTTCTCCATATCTTGACATCGTCAGCATATAGCAAGACCAATGATGATAGGAGACAAGGAAGGTCATTTACATACAAGAGGAATAGCACTGGCCCCAAAACTGTACCCTGGGGCACTCCACTAAGCACAGTTTCCCAGCTAGATAACTTTGAGTTCACCCTTACTCTTTGTTGACGCCCAACTAAGAAGTCTTTTATCCACATCAATAAATTACCTCCAATCCCGACATGTCTTAACTTATATAACAGCCGGTTGTGCGGAACTTTATCAAAGGCTTTACTGAAATCAATGAAGGTGACGTCTACAGGTAGCTTTTGGTCCTTAAGAGCACACCAGCTTTCACCAGCCACTAATAAGTTAGTGAGACAAGAATAACCTATTCTGAAGCCATGCTGCTTCTCCGAGAGGATCCGGTTTTTATCGAGATACTTAAACAGCTCCTTCCGAATAATCTTTTCTAAGATTTTAACAACCACACTAGTTAGGCTAACGGGGCGGTAGTTCTCAGGTTTGTGTTTCGTGCCTGTTTTGAAGACAGGACTTACTATGGCGTTTTTCCAATCTTTCGGTAAGCGACCCTGCGTAACGGATAGGTTAAAGCATGTACTTAAAGGGTTCGCAACGAAGTTAGATAATTCCTTCAGTAGCCTAGGATGTAATTCATCGGGCCCCGTGGATTTACCTGTGTCAAGCTTATTTAGCAGATCAAAGACATCGAGTTCTTTAATGGTCACGCTATCCAGTGTATGTATGGGGGGATCTGTATACGCTGACGAGAAGGGCGCTTCTATGGTATACACGTTGCTAAAGTAGTTCGAGAACGCTTGAGCCTTACCAAAGTCGTCCTCCACTAATGATGAAGCAGTACTGTCTCCCCATAGAGCAGGAATATTTCGTTTTCTCCTTGTCCTTTGGTTTATATAGGAATACAAGCGTTTAGGACATTCTATGGATTCCTTAACAAGTTTTTCTTCGTACAATTTTCTAGACTTACGGAGGGTCGAGGCACAAGTGTTCCGAGCCTTTCGATACTGAGCTTTTGACTCATCAGTCCCCAGTAACCTAAATCTATCCCACGTTTTCCTCTTCTTACGGAGAAGGATACGGACCTCCCTACTGAACCATGGTGGTGAGTTTTTCGGCCCCTTTGGTATAGTCCAAGGGATGTGAGGTGTGGTAACTTTTAAGTATGATTTTCGAAATGTGTCCCAGGCCGTTTCAATGGAGGACTCTGGGTCTATTGTCCAATCTATTACCGATGCTGAGTGCATGATGTCTGGTATGTTTGCTTTCCAGACGTTGGGTCTGGACTGGACTGACGCGTCCTCATGACTGGCAGTTATATGGAAGTCGAAAGTTAAGACTGCGTGGTCACTTTTACCTAAGGGTGGCATATGGTGGAGGTTCGCAACATCATCCTCATAGTGAGTCAGTATAAGATCTAATAAGGATGATTCAGTGTCCGGGTCGTACCTAGTCGCTTCTTTCACATGTTGCACTAGGGCACATGTGATAACCGCATCAACTAGTTCCTGCTCGAAGGAATTTTCTGACGATTCAGTTCGCAGATTTTCCCAGTCTACCATTGGTGCATTAAAGTCCCCTAGGATTAGACATCGACCACTTTGGGACCAAGTATTGAGACTGCTTAACAGGATCTCATTTGCCTCACAGCTTGGACTGCGATAGACCAAACCAATCAGCAGCTCTTGTCCCTTGCATTTTAAGCGAAGACTAACTAATTCACACGTCCCACTCTCATGGGATACACTATCGATAATGGTAAATGGGATAGCATTCCTAATGAATAGAGCTACTCCCCCTCCTTTGCGCTTTTGTGTTCTGTCGGCCCTTACTAACGTAAAGCCCTCGAAATCAAGTTCTATACTATCTATAGTCTGTGTCAGCCAGGTTTCTGTTACTGCGATTATATCTGGCTTTATAGAGTCAATCTGTACACCTAGTTCCGATCGCTTATTAAGTAAGCTTCGTGCATTGGTGTAACAGATCCGAAGCCTGTTTAGGTGCCTTCGTGCTTCACCCAGAGTGGCTTCGACATCATTCTCTGTCGAAGTCTTACAACCCGAAAATTTACAATTTTCAGGTCCTTTTCGCCAGCGTCTAACCTATGTTGTAGTTCTTTCTCGGCTTCCCGTCTTTTAACACGGTCTGCCAACGGTAGGTCCTTTCGGATAAAGACTCCCGAACCCTTTAATTTGTGTCCATTTTGTAAAATTAGGTCACGTTCGTTTGAAGAGCCGAATACTACTTTAAGCAGTCTGGAATGATTTGGTTTCGAGTCCGTTAGACTCCCTAGTCTATACACCTTTAGCAAGGTGACCCCAGTCATATTTTGAGGCATGAGTTGATTAAGCAGCTGCCTAATCAGTACAATGTCATGCTCAAAACGAGCTTTAGGTTCAGAGCTATCGCTCTCCTTAATTCTATGAAAAATAGCTGATCTGTCGCTATGATCAGCTTTCGATTTTTCAACCACTTTTACGGGGGCAGGTTTCCCTTTTATATCAATACTTTTCTTCCTTACAACCTTTACCCATTCGTCAGCGGTGCTGGTAGAAGCAATAGCAGTTGCGTCAAAACTAGTGTTGGGTTTTGGGGGGTTGTCGACGACCTGAGGGGTCGTGTTATGTTTACCATTTGAAACCGATCGAGCCTTGCGATTGCGGCTCCTAGGTGTTTCCTGTTGGATCCCATCTGGGAGACGGGGAACAGAAGACCCTACTTTACTTGAGCTTTTCTTAAGGCAGAACCATTTACATTCGTATCTTCTAAATTATAAACTCAGCTATGTAATTTACTACAGTGGATATTGTATCATTTGTATCAGTTTGATCTTGCCTGTAAACTGGCATGCCTCATGTAACAAACTGATATTTGAGAATAAATTGTTATTATTATTACTATTATTACTACCATATATTTAATTTTGTTGTATAATGATTGAATATCCAATCTTGACACAAGTTTCATACTGGCTAGCACTCATCATCAAGGCCTACTTGTAATGTTTTTGGGAGGAATGGTGCACTCAATAACACCCAGCTACATAATTTCATACTTCACTATTGAGTGACGACTGATCTTCAGTGAAACTAAAATATGTAAAACTGATTGATTAACGACTAACGCTTAACGTCACGTTTACCAAGCCTTCCAGGTATTGACTGAATCCTATTTACTACTATTATACGATTTACAATTTTCATACAAATTGCACTCTGCTTCCATTCCATACTGCTTGATCCATTGTCTCTACGCTGCCAGATATTCCGTTCACGAGTAATGGCATATACTACTTATATCGATATTAGCAGCACACACCACAGTAGTAGTAGTAGTAGTAGTAGTAGTAATAATAACAATGACCATTGTAGTGGCTGTGCTTCGATAATTAATCACCCTCGTACCGTTATCGTATAATCTTCAACGATGTTTGGAATCAGAAGGCAAAAAGAAGCAGCTACTACAGTTTATTTAGTAGATAATTCGGACCAGACAGCAGAGAGGCAAAATGAATGAGCAAGCGAACTACGATTGTAGCAGTAGCAAGTAGTAGTGAATGGGTGCAAATGTACACATATATATATGTATAGAAAAATGGATGAGTCAGCGAATAGACTAAGCAGTTAATAATGAAGCTAGCAGAATGAATACATGCGTAGGCGCTAAACAATGTTCAAGCATATGTATTTCATACAAGCATAATAATAAAGATAGTACAACAAGTTGTTATATCATGGATGACTTTGTCCATTAAATAGGTCAACAAAAGACCTTGACTGAGCTAAACTCGATTGCACGTGAGTCACTATACCATGATTCATAGACCTTTCAATTGTTCCCTTTTCTTCAGTATAGGTTGCGATACAACAGCAGTTTACATAATCATTATGTGAATGAAATAAATTATTTGTAGATAGAGAATTGTCTATACTTTCATCTCCTCTTGTAAATGGACCACATATAGATAATGGTGACAATCAGTTTCATATACTGAAGCCTGGAAGCACTGGACGGCCGTGCCATACTATTGTTGAACTCCTCAGGAGTTTGATTCCACCATCACGCTCTCGGGATTCGAAACGAGATTCCTCGCTCACACACGCAGAATCTTTATCTGTAAACCACTGAGCTGGCCGACATTCAACGGTGTTAATGTCTAACTTCAACCAATCCACCATATTGTGCGACCGTCCACCATTTTCTACATTGAATAACTGCATCACAACAAACATGATTTAAATCCATCGGTCAAGGCTTCTCACTAGATCTTCAGGAAATCCATCCTGATGGCAGTCACTAGTGAGCACATAATGAGGAGTACCATAATAAGAAGAGACGACCGTCTAATGCATCCTGGTTCTCCATGGTGTTCTAGCTTGGATAGGTTTATGAATTCAACTATCAACTATCAGATTACTAAAATCTCCATAACCCTCAATTATGGTATGTTAATTTCAATCAGTGTTTTACATTCTTAGTATATTTACGAGAGAATGACGTGATCAAATAGAGGAATTGATGGTGGACTGTTATGCTTGAATTTGACAATTTGAGAATTCCAATGCAAACACGAAGAATATTTTAGCGAACAACTGATTCAATCATCAGCCTCTACAGTTAAATGTCTGTAATGTTTGTCCGATTTTACAAAGACCAAAATGAGGCAGGCATGAATGGGCGGCCTGCTTGAGCATCTGGGCTACCTGTTCCTGTCATCTAAATATTTCAACAAGTTATCTGTTTTTGTTTGTTTTAATATATCATTATGTATATTAATCGCATAACCCATCCTGGTGCATTTCTGAAAAGTTTACAACCTTTCGTTGTTAAAGTTACAAAAAGCTCAATAAGAGATAATGTGGTCGCTGGCAATATGCAGAGAAAAGAATATACATTATTCAGATGTTTATTTACTGGGCTGCTAACATCTAACTGGCTATCACTCAATATTTATCGTCAGGATCGACCAAGAAGAAAGAAACGGAAACTTGTTGAAATACTTTGTGCTGAGAATTCTATATTGTACCGAAAATATAATATTGAATGAAGCTTATAATAATAATAATAATAATGAATTGAAGAATGTAATATGTGAGAAATGTTGAACACTCTCCTCTGTTTCTATAGAAACACTTCAAGATGGTGTGATTTGCAAATCAGAAAGGTCAGTTAATGAAGGTCGGAATTATTTGTAGTATGGTGCCAAGCTTTTATCAATATAATAATAATAATAAAACTGGTCAACCTAACTTTGTGTAGATATAATATGCGATAAAATGAGTATAGTCAAGGTGATTACGATAAAAAGGAATGAATGTGAATTTGGAAAGATGGATGGGTGGATAAAGAAATACAGAAAAGAGTTCGGACAAGAAGTTTATGACGGAAATCCATATATAATAAGAAAAACAAAATCATCAACTGAAACAACCCCTTCAAGATATAAAGTTTCTCAGAGTTTTGTTCTCATGATAACTGACTTATAAGTATAGAAATAGTTGACCTGTTCAAAATTGAACAATCTTTATACAGACTATGGGATGATCAAGTGGACACAGTGAATGAAATCATGCATAACGATCTGATGAGTTCTGCAAAGTAACCAACACAAATTCATTTTTAATTTAATCAGATTATTTTAAAAAGTTAGAAGCAAAGCTATGCTCAACTCATTCTATAGTGATGATCGAATTTTCTAGATCAAGTTTCAATAAGACCACTAGTGTAAGTGATTGACTTGTTAGTTAGTTGGACTTAGTAAAAAGGAAACCAATCTTGACTACTACTACTACTACTACTGCTAATATTACTACTACTAATACTACTACTATACATTTAATTTTGTTGTATAATGATTGAATATCCAATCTTGACACAAGTTTCATACTGGCTAGCACTCATCATCAAGGCCTACTTGTAATGTTTTTGGGAGGAATGGTGCACTCAATAACACCCAGCTACATAATTTCATACTTCACTATTGAGTGACGACTGATCTTCAGTGAAACTAAAATATGTAAAACTGATTGATTAACGACTAACGCTTAACGTCACGTTTACCAAGCCTTCCAGGTATTGACTGAATCCTATTTACTACTATTATACGATTTACAGTTTTCATACAAATTGCATTCTGCTTCCATTCCATAAAAGTGAAATCATCATTATGGTCATCAGATTCGCGTCCAGTGCTCTTCAGCATTTGTTTGATAGGGAAGCTACACGTCGAGAATGTTCGTCCGAAAAATGATTGGGTGCAATGTATTTGGCTCTTTATGAGCTTCTTCAAACTATCTCGGTTGCACTTGCGAGCTGTCCTCACAGTCACTTTTCCAATCGAATCATTCCAATGAGACATTTAAACTCAGTTAATATCACTTCAGAGAGAACAATTTTGGGCCACAATATCGAAATTCTGTGAATATTATAAAAATAGAATGACAGTTTTGGTAGTCTGTTAAAAAATTAACAAATCGAGGCTTTAAGTTATTCATCGTAAAAACTTCAGCATAAGTCAAGCTTACCTCATTGAAAATAACATCGATTTGTAGAAATACAAGTCTCATCATGTGAATTCGCATTGTTCGAAATACCGAAGATTGTTGTCGAACCACAGCCACCCACAGTCACATCATTCTTACACAAGTTTCTAAAGTAGTTAGTACACATAATTGTTCGAACTTGAAAGCCTCAATAATCATCTGGATAATAATTTGTCTAATGTTAAACTCAAGAGAATGTGGATAATCAACATTTTCATCCACACGAAATTGATATTTGTTCTTGCCGTCAATCATCGTACTCTTCTTCCCATTCCGTACTGAAACACTTGGTTCAGTTAAAATACGCTGATGATTTAAAATTTCACGAAATACATGAGATTTTAATCACGCATACGTGTTTACTGTATAGAAATATATAAGCTAATTTAGGGAGGATAGTGACAAGATACAATTCTCCTGTCATCTTGAATAAACATTCCAATGATTGCTGAACATGTTTTCCACATGTAAACATCAGTGATGTGCGTTGATTAGGCACTTATAGATGATATTTGCAAATGTTGATCAGTTTTCGTTATCCGAACCATTTCATCCGTCCACATCATCCGGTGGAGGTACAGAACACTCATTTGGATTACTTCCATATTTCAAAATGTTTCATTTTTGGTCACCACACACCAATAATTCATTAAGTTCCGAATATGTTATTTGTCAGAATGGGTTACATCACGATCACTAAGATATGTATAACATGCATTTGATTTGATATAACACAAAAGTCCTTTGAATGAGCTTCACATCTTCAGTAAATATCTAACCAGCAATACTAGTCATCAACACATGTGAAAAAGAGTCATAAAATGATTTACCAACTATTGACTCATTTAAACAATTTTCTTCTTTCAAATAAAAATAATGAGATTAGAAAAATGACATATTCCGATGTTTCGTCACTCGACGCAGGCCGCTTCTTCACAGAATAACTAAATAATTCGATCAAAATTCATCCAAGTTTAAATGGTACAAAGGAACGAAACAAGAATATTAGATACCATCGATCATGCTCTTTTACAACAACCACCAAATCAATATCAACAACGTCAAACTAATACAAGACAAGAAAAGCTTTTCCAACTACAAAGAGAGGAGAGTAGCTGAAGCTTTCCGTATAATGCCTAACCCTACTGATCTAATTATAAACAACTTTGTAACTATGCATCTGTATTGGACTATCTATCCAAGCTACCATGTATCATATTACTCAAAATTCACACTCTAAACGCACATACAAATTAAACTCTATTCTTTCTCAACACAATGGTCACATGTTTTCATCCCTGACCATGAACACACATGTCTACATACATGACGCATATAAATCACCTTAACCGAAATCACATGACATTGACTTGTTCAGACCTGCTTTGTTCCACTGTACTTTTTCTACTTGGATTAACTCTGATTTGAAGAGGTGACTTACATTGAGTCACGAAACGTCAGAATATGCAATTTTTCTACTCATTGGAATATCACAACTATATTAGTTGATTTATAACCATCTATGAAATGCTTAATCTATTTGAAATGATCAAGTCAAACCTTGATTATGATACCTACCATCTCTTTTTGCTTATTTCATTTCATATTAGTGTTAAACAAATTGTAATTTATCTGGTCAAATTGACCGGTTTACAGGGAAATCAAATGATGCACAAGTTTAAATTCACTTGAGGTTGTTTGTCGTATCTTCCCATTGTTGTTTAAGGCAGCAATTGATCAGTGTTCTAGAAAATTGACCGATCAATTGCATTCTTAACCAACAATCGGAACATACAAGCAAACAACACCAAATGAATTTAAACTTCACTCGAACGCACTTGTCAACGATCTTCCAGTGCTTCCTGGTTTTGCACGGTTGTCTAGCTTTGATCGACTAATGAATTCGACTGTTAAATTACTACAATCTCCATAAACTCCATTCTGGTATGTTAATTTGCAATCAGTGTTTTATATTCTTAGTATATTTACGAGAGATTGACGTGATCAAATAGAGGAATTGATGGTTGACTGTTATGCTTGAATTTGACAATTTGAGAATTCCAGTGCAAACACAAAGAATATGCGAGTGAACAACTGATTCGATCATCAGCCTCTACAGTTAAATGTCTATAATTTTTGTCTGATTTTACAAAGACCAAAATGAGGCAGGCATGAATGAATTGAACAATGTTATATGTGAGAAATGTTGAACACTCTCCTCTGTTTCTATAGAAACACTTCAAGATGGTTTGATTTGTAAATAAGAAAGGTCAGTTAATGAAGGTCGGAATGATTTGTAGTATGGTGCCAAGTTTTTATCAATATAGCCATAACCGTCATAATAATAATAATAATAATTTTGTATTCTGAAAAATAATAATAATTACAGAATTCGCGCCAGTTTACAGGCATGATGAATTTGATATAAATAATAACGTTAGACGTGCAGAACAAACATGTGATAAAAGAAAGTTTTAAGTATACTAATTCAGTAGTTGTTTAAGTAGTATATATATTACAGCGATCCAATGCATCAGCCGTGAGTTTGTAGTATTTCTTAAATGGACAGCCTGTTGATTTATGAACGGTGTAATTAAGGTCAATTCGTGTGCCAGATCGAATTAAGGATAATTATCTGCAACTACAGAAATTAAAACGAAAACAGAGAGCACGGAACAACAAAGCAATAATGACCAAAATATATCAATCAGGTCTACTGAAATGCGTGTGTCATGTGACACAGTGATATACCGTCAAAGTTATTCGAATTAGTTAGCCTGATGACGATCTAATTGAAAACAATACTGTTCGCTTATATGTGTTGTTCGAAACTTAAAAGGTAAAAACTATTAAGATGAACGGATGAAGACTAAAATATAGTAGGACGACAAGTTTTACGTTGCAAAATATGTCATACATAGAACGTTAGCTTTCTTCATTCAACCCTAATGTTATTCAATGAATAATTTTGTGTTTGAATTAGAGTAATTCAAAATGTAAATGTCAACGAACAATCACATATTTTAGTAGCTATTATAATGACGTATGTTTATGCTCAGTGCCGGCTAATGTAGCTCTTTCATATAAACTGTATGATCCAAACAAAGGTTTGGACTGAAGAATAACTGTCTAGGTGGGTTAGATACGCGCCCTTGTCCGATTAAAGTCAAAAACAAAGTAATTGGGTAAAATGACGGTTCTAATATTCATCATAAATTTAAATGTATCCCATTACCTAAACAAATATGACCACCCAGCTATCCAACCAATAATTGTTCAATTAATCAAATCTAGATTACAATAAATAAGGAAGTTGATAAAGAATGCGAGAAAATTACCAATCACAACAAATCAGTGTTATTCTATCCTGTCTGGCTAGATCACGCACAGATTCATTCAAACGACAATATTTGGTTGCTTTATAACACAGAGTGTTTCCAATTCTGAAAGAAAGCCTCAATTCACAATCAATGAAAGGCACAATTCCAGTCAATACAGGCAACACAATCAAGAGGAGGAACAAACCAATATGGCTGCTGCCAAGACTAAGTATCAAGTCAAACAACATAAATGCAGTTCAAGAAGAAACATGAACGCTTAGTGAAGGTGTAAGAAAAATAGAAACTCCAATGAAATACAAATATTAACAACTCAAATGGAATGAAAACGACTAACATTGTACAACCAAAGGAATCAATAGGAACAAACTGCAAGTGCATGCCTGGAGGGATTTTCACACACACAAAACCTTCAAAATGGATCTAACATAAAGCATTCTGAATGAAGTAGCATCCACAGACTTTAACAGAAATATGTTTATAGTAGCTCAAACTGTATGAAATAAATGATCCTTGTGTCATCCTCTTCAGTTTCCACTGTTATATTATCCAGCTTATTCATCCGAAATCCGGTCAGATGTACAGCGATACCTATCGCTGAGAAAAGAATAACATGTGAATTGTAATAGCTCCACGTATTGAATGGAATTGTAAGGTTAATGATCAGAAATAAATATGGGTTAGATAAATTTGAAGGACAGTAATGTAAAAACAAGTCAGAATACTATGAATGACGTACAAATTAGTGAATGAGAGGGAGTAAATGCTGGATAAATTTCCTAATACGTTTCATCTTTTTCAATATATCTGAAAGCGTAAGCTATGAAAATACAAAGAACATGGTTGTGGGCATAATCTTGTGTTATAACTTCTGAACTGTGTATACGTAATGATATCGCCAATCAGAAGCAGTGAATTATCGAACGAACCAGTGTCGCATGAAACACGTGCGAGCAGCCTAGAGTTCTGACTTGTCCTGCTTTCCGCCTAGCCCAGCCATTAAAGTCCAAGACGCTAATCTCTGCTTCTGAAATGTGAATCATGTATTTCAAACATAGTAGGTTTATATACACCAATCAAACAGACCACAACGTATCATAAAATAGGAAACAACATTTGTACAAGATCTGACCAAAAGTAACTGTGAATGTGAGAGGCAGTGACTAATATACAGGGCATAATTGAAGAATGGTAAAACGTATAATAATGGTTCATAGGTCAAAATGAAGCTTATAATAATAGGAATATGAATATGAATAGTTTAGTTATTTTACAATTATGCGATAAAAAGATACGTATAATATTGGTCCATAAAAGGATGCCAAAGTTACCATTCATTATACTCATCGAGACCAAACACTTTTTAAAAGTAAATCATATTATAATGGTCTGTAGAGCAAAAGAAAACTTATAATAAGGAGGATGTGAACATACGTAATCGAATTGCAGAACAATTATACAATAAGAATACATATAATTATGGTCCATTCCAGTTTTCAGAATTCGCCTATAATTTAGTGCCGAGTTTCCACGGCTTGATTTGTCGCGATTGAGTAATGGACATATAAACGGATACGTGGTTGATTTTTTTACAACTGCTATCGGTGCAGCTTATGCTGAGGGGTGAGCCGGTTCAGTAACACCCGATTCGTGAAGCCGTTAGATTTCCTGTGCAGCGATCGCGAGAGCATCATGTGGTTGAGTTCTTCTAGACCATAACCCTAGCTTCGATTTTTATCAAAGTGTCACAGGTTCAGTGCATTCCTCAAGTTCCTCACTAAATGCAGTTTTATGGCTTTCTGATAACGACGCCACAGAGTTCACCTCCTCCATTTCCGGTGTACAGACGTTATTAAAGATTGAGTTTTAGGGTCGGTCTGTTAACTTCAGCCAATCTATCCAGTCTAATCCCAGTAAATCGAGTGATGTACGATCTGTCAAAAATATTACACTTTTCCCCATAACTTTCATACCTGTGACTTCACAATGAATCTAACCTGCAATGTTCAACATTTCCTCGGATGCACTATGTACTGCTCAAAGAATATATGGTGGAAGTGGTATGCTGATGTATATGGGCATCATACCAATCAATTGTTAGAGAAACACATTTTTACGGTTACGAGAGTCGTTTTTGTTAAGAACTAGCGTTACTGTGGCTGTTCTGAGCTGGAAACGTTTAAAACGTACGTTTGACTGTTGATGTCATTTTCTCATTTTACGGCGAATCTCGTTATGCCCCTTCTTTCCAATATGTAGAGCAGTGATGACCGTGAAACATGATAAATCCCTTAAAATACTAACCTACGAATGACCATTACAGAAGTGATGTCTAACGGCTGTCATGACGATTATTTTGTGTGCCAAAACACAGCAAGTCTCTTCTATCTACTGTGTAAAGAAAAGTTTGAAAGTCAGTTTATTCATTGGGAAATGAGTAAATGATCATTAGAAAATGATATGGTATCTTGAAATGATCTACTTTACTATTGAATGGATACATATTAGATGATTGTGTGATGATTCACTGTTTATTCTTATTTAATCTTGTCGTTCATTATAAGTTTAGGTGTTCAAAATCTCCATAACAAATTGAAATCGGTGATTTCATGAATTGACAGGAATATCTAAAGTTTTCTGCCATACACATAGTTCTACTTACTATATTTAAAAAAGGGTTAAAACATCTCAGTTAGTTGCATCACTTCATATTTTGAAAAACCGTTCTACATTAATTTTCACCTTTACTAACTACTTAATGTTAACTAAATGTAGAACATGCTGTTGCTATCAATCTAATTCATTTAAATTTTCCAGATCTTCAACATTATAAGGAGTTCATCATATGTACCTCACTGTTATTGTGTGTGTGTCATATCCATGTTTGTGTGTGAGTGTGTACTAGTGCGTCTGTGAAATGTGGCATTTGTAATATGATGCAGTGAAGCAGGAATTTGTGTGTGTGTTTGTCTTCATTGTGTCATGAACAAACTGGTACATGCGGTTGTGTGAATTTCACAATACTTTTTCGATCATTTCATTTAAACCGTTCGGACGACCTATACAGATGTATGAAATCAGGTAACGGAGAAGAGGAAAACAAACGTGCCAGTGTAGAGCATAACATCTCACATGCACTTGAATCTGCATAAATGTCAATGAACTCAATTTACAGACAGTGTCATTCGATCAGCGATAATGACTCATTTACATACTCAATCACTCACACAGCAAGAGAATCACACTTGTACTCCTCAGTCAATAATGAAATAATTTTCAAGCATATTCGAAAGACTAAATCTACACATGTCAAGTAGTGGGAACGTTTCCACTTCCGTTACTTTATAAAACCAATTTCAACATGAAAGGACAGACTTATCAAAGACGTTTATTTTCTTGAACAATTTGATCTACTTCTACTTCACTCAACTGTTCTTATTAACCCTAATGAATATTCAATGAAAACATACATTTGACCGACAGTAAAACGTATATATATTCAGAACAATGGGCTACGGTGAGTTTACCTGCAAAGTCTCCTGGTTTGTGTCGTGAAAACAAGAGTTGCGTGAAAATCACGTGATAATGAATGAATGACAGAACACGTGATTGACAGTATTCTATAGGTACGCAATTGCTGGACAATGATGACACAAGAATATCTCTGTCCTGCCATAGTTCATTTGTCATTTGAATATCGCAACAGTTACTCTTCATTGTTCAAAATTGAGTGATATGAGTTTGTATGACACAGGCAGCATTGGTTTTTACGGAAGTAAGAGTAAATCTCACTGATTTATACTAACTCTCTTCAAGAACTCCTGCCGAAAGACTAGAAACATCGAAAATCAATCAAAGTATCTCCTCGTAAACATCAACTACGTATACAATTTTGAAATAGTGGATGCTGACATAGGCGGCAGGCTATATAAATCTTCATCTACCATTGTTCACTTATGTAGAAACTCATTTTGATTCTGCTGCAAAATTAAGAAGAATTTCATTACCAAATATATTTCAAGACGTATTCTATGTTCTGCGAAATTCGATCACTAACATCTCACGATGATATCCGACTTAAATCAATACTTAACACAAACGTACATTTGGTCAACAGTCATATTCGTCTATACAGAATATCGGGTATAAATCAATTTATCTGTCACACTGAATGATATAAAACGATACACAGAACGTCATGAGGATTATGTGATCAATTATCTTGATGACGGTATCATAGAACATATTCATGAGACGTATTAACTAGTCGAGTCTAAAATCATCGAAATTATTACTGATAGTTCCATAGATTTATGAACTGCGGACGTACAAAATAGACAATTCTATAAGACCGCTTTCACTAAACTCATTTGAACGACAACCTACTCGTTTTCACTTGAATCTCTCTTTTAAAAAATAGTACTCATCTGCAAAATGGAAATTTCATTCAACTTTGTTTCGCGAGCGTAGATGACAGTCTGTCATATAAAAGCATCATTAGTAAACGACATTCCTTATTATATTCAAGATTTATATCAAGCACGTTACACAAAAGAGAAAATCATGTAATTTTGATTATTTAGATAGAATATGATGATAAACAACATAGAAGTACATACATTGATGTTTCTACAAACAACAACTGAGGTCAACAGACTGACGCCATATTAAAATCACACTCTCCGATAGTGTACACTAATAATATCATCATTAATTTTATTTTTAGAAGGATATTTCTTGAGTGTAAAGGCATATTAGAATAAATGTATCGAAATAGTAGATGTGATGATGATATGTGATATAGAGATACATATTCCTCACTGAATCGTACAGGTTCAATAGAATTTCAAGAGTACATATGAAGCACGTGTTGTGTTCCAGTCGAATTATTACTGTTCATACATGATAGTATGATCGTGATGGACAGTGTTATCTCGCAAATCACCTGAGCTATATGTTTCAGCCGTCGAACAGATTATGGTGTCGAGTAAAATTGAGATGTAGGAGGTGAGTGTTAAATATTTCAAAAGAGAGAATACAAAAAAATGTAAACAATTAAAACAGCGAACAATCAACGTCAGATAATATGGAACTTAAATCACCTATCGCTTTCTATCTGACAAATACTGTTTATCAAAGTCATTTGACATAGTTTTGAATCAATTCTTTTCAGCACATCACCATTTGTGCCTTCAGTGCATATACGGGTTGATATAAATTTAGGTGGTTCCAAGCATCTGTTGATCGTTGAAAATTCGCTGATTGAGTTGCTCGCTAGCGAAAAATGTTCAAAATACGTTTCTAGATAATCTGGAATGTCTGTTTTCCAAAATCTCAGATGTCATAAGTAGGTAAGCAAATATGCAAGCAAATCATTCATACACTTGAACTTAATGAGTAGTGTTTTTTTATTCTTGTTCAGCTTGTTTATCTGGTTAATTCTGTTGCCCCATGATAAAATTATGAATAAGCGTAGATGAATTTCCCTTTATAAAGCTGACCATAGTAAAATTTGTAGGCTACAATGAACATTATAAGTCTGATAAAATCCCATTTATCCACACTTAATAGCCTGCACATTTTCGTTTTTTGTCGAGGACAATTGTATGTTCAACATTGAAATATTCACAAATTGGTAATAAGTAGAAGGAGTATATTAGTCTCCGTTGAAGATGTAATGAGGAAGAAAGAGATCACTTAAAGAAGAATAATCTTCTGCTGAATTAATGAAAAACACTGAAGTACACTTCATGAAATCGACAAGTTGTTGAAAGGACTTTTTGAGAAAACTTCATTCATTATGTAAACGAATGGTAGTGTTTAACATTCAAAATATGACGATCATTTGTGCTGTCATCACAAAATCACATTGAAAAACTAAGAGTATATTCTATCCAGATAAGGTGTTGTAGGATTCTTATACTTTTGCTTGTATACATGGATTCTAATGCATTAATGTCTCGTTCTAACAAAAGATATACAAGGAGAGACATATAAATGAAATGGGTGGTTAGTACTTGATAAGAGAACACCTGTCAGGATTTAGCTAGACATAAATGACTATCCACAACCCTTCTTATAATGATCTCAAAAGATTCTTCGCACTCCTTGCTAACTGCCTCGAGCACTCTTCGCAATACATCAAAGTTCCGTTTTTCCAATGCCTATGAATGGATAATGGACAAAAGTACGGAGTACAGTACAGACCAATAGGTTATATGCAAGAATTGAAAAGCTGTATTAGTTTACATCGCATAACGACAAAATCATGCAGTAAGTCATACTGTGTACTTGCAACATATTTCCTAATAACAATATATAAAATACACAAGTGGGCATAACGAGACATCACATCAAATAATTTATAATCTGACTCATACTCTTCCTGAGCACAACTACTGATTGACACTAATACCTACGCAGATATGTTTTGCTCTGGTAAATAGATCATGATGAACAACATGAAACGAGCAATGTATCATTGAACACAATTTTGATGTTGATCAATTCACGAAATTACTGCACAACTGTTTGTTCGACTAAAGACTGTAATACCTGAGTAATCGACACTTTGTTTAATGTCGAGGTCTTTCTTAAATGAAACAATACACCTCTGTTGTACATAGAAAAAAGAACTGTTTGTATATATTACACAGACATAAATATTCCCGAAATCTATTAACAGTCAGCAGTGCAATATGATGGACAACTAGAATGGATGTGGTTTTGTTCACAAGTTGCTATTTCATATTAAACGACCTATGCAATCGTTTGACAGAATGTGTTCATTGAAATAAAATACAAATGTAAATGGGTAAGTTTCACATCGAATCAAAACAGTTTGTGCTACTTTTATTTTAGCCAATCCAATCAAGATGGTGCACTATTAAATGTTAATTAACAGATTATTACAGACAACAAACTGTTTGTTCATAAACATATGAGCAGATCTTTTGAACTACAAGTTAACCAATCGTTGATTATAAATTAGTATTAATCACATCCATAATCGGTTTCATCAATAGGGGTCAGGAATTTCAAACAACTGTGGATAAATTTCAGATCATATTCTTAACAGTGAGAAATATATTGAATAAAGATGGACTCATCTACGTCTATGATTGGTTAACAATGGACATACGATTTTACCACATATATTCATATTAATGGTCAGTTTGAATCATCGAATCAGTAGTAAACAACCTTACACTTCAAACATCTATATAAACCTGACACGTTCTATTAAAATATGACCTACTACTTTGAACAAGAAGATGAGGTGAGTGTTGACTGAACATACGAACTCAAATTGAAAATCGATGCAACGAGATTACGTTGTTTATTTCATCTGAACCATTTTAGACACAACATTTTATCTTCTCAATCGACGTCACTTTTTCTAATTATCATCTGCCTTGCCGAGTTCTTTGAATGCCAGGATGTCTGTAAACAACCTGGATGGACGACTTCGGGAAAAGTAATATTCGAAAATAGTTCTTATCGATATGTAAGTAATCAGTTTGATCGTTATACACATACTCAGTCTCAACATTATATGTATTTACAAAGCATCAGTATTAACCAGCCTCAGCCATCTGTGACTACAAGTTTGGATAAATACACAGATCCTTTGGTGAGTTGAATACATTTTGTGATGGACGTACTTGTCCCTGTGTTTACGTCTTTTTAGAATATTGGACCAGAACTGTCGTTTAAATATTACAGTAGTCAGGTTAAAAAGTTCGATATTTTCCCTCCTGGTAAGTCAGTAATTTTCTTTGACCTCGAATTATAATTTCATTTTCTTGACAACATTTTTGTCCATGAATCCAAGCTGATTCCATTTCTTTATTGAATTAGTTTTATACTCCTAGAGACATGCAATAATTCTTTGGATATTCTTTCTTCTTCAAATTGTGTTGATAATGTGATGCTTTATAGAAATCCAGATGCAGTTCATGCAATTCATTTAAGTCTTTAGTTTACTTCATTCAATGTTAAATGATCAATCATGTTTCATGTTTTCAATAAATAAATACAGGTGGCATAGATATACGCGGAGAACACTACATCGGATATATTGAAGCTTTTAATGCAAAGAGTATAAGTTCTGAATTTGCGATTTTGAATAAGAGTGAGTTTTTGTATTATTCAGTTATAATTTGTTTCATTACTTATTCCCACACTTAACTTTGCACACATTATTCTCTATTTCACTTGATTATTACACAAGAGCTTATCAACACACGATGATCGTTTTGTTTGTTTGGTTGTCGTACCAGAACATGTGTGTTTCACAACACATTTTGATTACCATCATGTGAAAATATTAAACAAAACAGTGATTCATCTCAACATACAAACACATTGGAAGAGTAGAAATGATAAAACAAGTGATGTTATTGTACGAGTGCTAATTACCAACTCTATAGTCTATCAAGATTACAAGATAGCAGATATCGACATCGACACGATACGTCTTTGTAGACTAAATTAACCGGACTTATCACATGTGCGAGAATAAGCGATGTTGTGACAGACGTCATTTTAAATTATTGAAATCTATGAACTATCAAGTCATATCTCATGTCTTCCAATACTTTTCTGGCATTTACTGTTTGCTTTTGCATTTGCTGTTTGTTTACCATCGAGTTTTGGACTCTATCTTTGCAATCACATTCTTACTATTACCAAATTTCAATACAGGCACTTCATGAAACGGCTGAGCAATGAAAGATTAATAATATTCTGTTATCATAAGATGGTTAACTCAAACTAGAACACCTTGAACATCAAGGTTGAAAACATCCGTTTTTGGTCAGTTATCAGAATTGATTAACATCCGAATCTCAGAAAATGTTATATGTGTATTGTCAGTTAGATATTAATAGTCTGTACAACAGTCTAAATCTCCTAGAACAGATGATACGGAAGTAAAATATACTTCTAAGTTGGATGAACTGAGACATTTATCATACGGATGAAGGTGATAATATTTCTTGAACTTTCCTCATGAGAGGTAGTTGAGTATTTGACTACGTCGGTTCAATGAATCTCAGAATGAAGATCATAACTTGCATGAAAATGTAGTCCGTGTTAAAACTTTCATTTATTAAAACTGATAGATATTCAATATGCAGATATTTAAACATCCATTTCTATTTTCATTATTTCAGAGGAATTATTTGCTGTCAAATGGTTTATGAATAAAGAAATTGATGGTAAACGTAAGTCAACACATGTGGAATCTAAACACTTACATCTTCATTCCAAAGGATTATTCATAGGTTGTCAGATTCAATTTTTGTCAGAAACTGAAAATGTAGGAATTTGTCACTTTTCAGAGAAATGAGGGTCGCATGATGACGCTGAATAAGATTTGAAGAATAGTTGATGTGATCTGGAAATGACTAACGTTGATGAGTCGAATACAGATCACTATGGTGGATAAATCAGGTCACAATCTTATTTCATTTGTGTGCAAACGAATTCACAGATTCGTTGACGTTTACGGGCTTGAATTGAATTTGATGAACAGTTTCAGTTTGAAAATAAATGAATCGTGTTGTATGCTGGTCACAAAATCAGTTCTGTACACAACACTTTCATCTACCCATCCATTAATCTCATAGTCATTTCTAAATATTATCCACCCAAATATTTAAAAAATATCCGTAATACCATCTATCTAGGGCTGTTCGTTTCTTATCTACAACAAATAAACACTATGGTTGTATTCAGATGATCGATTGAAATATCACGTAACCACGTAAACAATTCAATTCTCAAGTGCAATTTGTAAGCAAACACTCCTAATCTTACGTCATGTGTACTCAGTCTCGATTGTTTCAGGAGACATTCAAGAATGTATACCGCATACATATGAATACTTCATTGGCCATCGGATCTTAATGGGATAATTACCGATTTATTGCTCCAGTAAAAATACAATAGTAATACAACATTAGGCATTTGTTATTCGTTTAGTAGGATGCACGCTTCTTTCATTCTCATGACGTGCACTTGGAATTATTTACCGTGAAGTCAACTGAAGAAAATATTTGACATAACACAGTAACTACTCACTGAAACATGGTCACTTTATGAACTGATATATACTATGCCACATCTGCCGATAAACTGGTCATTGTTTTCACCCAAGCTCTAAATATCGATGGTTTTCTAATTGTAGAGTTTACAGCCAAGGTAACTTGCCTAATACATCCAAATGGGAAGATAGTTTTGTATTATGATAAAGTAAGTTGAACAATTGAATGCAAATGTAGTTTTATTTCAAGTACTTCAGATTACTCAACTATTTCATGTTTATGAATACTGTCAAATATATAACTAGTTACACTGAACACGAAACAAATGTAGCAACATTCTGTAAAGTGCAAACGGAATATTTGACACTATTATTCAACCTTTGATGACACAACTTATTCAACCATTTGTTCGAGACTGTGAATAATTAGAAGTGAATCACCTCACTTTCATTTAGGAGGTTGTGTGTTGAGAGATGTTGACTCAAACTATCAACATTTTCTTCCAGGTTCCAAGGGAAATTAAAGAAATTGAATGGATACCGAAAATTGCATGTGGAGGGAGTAAGAAACATTTCAATAAATGTTGTCAGCACATTGATGTCAGGTTACTCGTATCATCAGTTTTCTGTTTGTGTTATATTATTTTCTGTTTTTACTCTGGTTATCAGCACGTCAACATAGAACATTCCTTTATTCCATCACAGTGATCTAATTTAGTCTCGTTACAGTTTACGTTAAAGATTTGATTTGCTTGTAAAATCAACTGATATAAAAGTCATTGAAGTGTTGTGGATAATTGTGCAAAATGAAATTGATATGCATCTTGTAAAAGCACTGTTCAAATGTTATTGAATTGTGAACATTCAACGTGAGATCGATGTTCACACTCCTTGTAGGAAAATTGCAGTGTCACACTGATCGTGACTGTCAGTGTAAGTGTTTGATATTTGCGACTAGGGTTTTCGAACATAGGACCACTATTATAAAATGAATTGAAATCCAAGTTCATATGTATTCAAATCAACAACTATCATACTTGATGGTGCCACAGAAATGATTCAGAGTGAGATCGGTATGGTGTTGTTTCAGCTTTCTGTGATGAATTTCACCGATAATAGATTTCACTCTCCACATATGCTTATACTCACTTAACCAGATATCTTGAGTAGAGCAACTAAGGTGTATGAATGTATTTATCCCTAAAGTGTGGATGGCTATTTTGATGCGGCTCAGTCTTGTGGTTACCGATTGACGCATTCGGATGGGAACATATGAATGACGAGATTAAAGAATTTATATTCGCACTCGTTTATTATTTAACTTACAGTACACAAGTCACACTTTTAGTCCTCAATCTTCACTCAAAAAGAAGTGTGCTTTGTATGAAACAGAATTAAACGAATGGTACTGGTTGGACATTGATCGATTTTGATGTACTTTAATAAGTTTTGGGCATTCTAGATAATCAGCAACTTATCTTATATGAAGCAATACCCAGTCCCTTGTTTAGACCACGAATTAGATGGTGCAAATAACCTGTTGTATTTATAGACGAATACAAAATTCTAAGTGTCTTTTCTTGTTCACTCTATCACACATGATAAAATAGCACCTGTGATAATTACTCCTGAAACATGGATCAATAGTGGCACGATGGTGGAATATGAATTCATTGGAGGTATGTTATAACTAATTTGATCAGTAATAACTATCTTCACACTTGAAAACATCCTTTTTTTACTTCAACGATTTGAATATTCCATGTATAATCTTATTTAACCACCAAATGATATTGAGCTATCTATCCTCAATGACGTCTCACTTACCATTAATAACTACACATCGATTCTTTTGTTGAATGATGAAAAGGATTCAAAATCCAATTTGAATCAATAGTGAAGTCTTCACTTTGATCAATAAGTGACTTGACCACAAAGCAACAAAACGATATATGAGATGATGTTAATTTTCAATGAAATTGAGTGTCCGTGTGTGTATTGCGCGTTGACAAGAAAGTGTCCGTATTTTCTATTGGTACATGCTTCGTAAACGACTGCCTGTTTTCTGAAATCTTTGCTTCGTCATACATATACGATACATTGAAGGTATGGATAAGTCACGTCTCCAAAATACAATTTATCATAACCAGTTTAAGAATTATTTCCACATTATGAAAATGTGTACCTTCTCATGAATATGTACATTGAGTTAGTATAAATAGATATTAGTTCACCATGTTCAAGTCTACTGAAATAATATTTTTAGTAGTGAGAGAATCATTCCATGATATAATAATCAGATTGCCGTCAAGATTCTTCGAATGAGATACTCCGTTCATCATCAATAAATCTTTACCGGTCCAACTAGTTTCATAGATTAACTGATAGCACGAAGCACAAAATGCAGTTACATACTTTGATATCATCCATCACAATAGGTCGACTGAAATCTCTTCAAGAATATCATCATTGATCATTATACTAACAATGTCAGACTCCGATTGTCGTTTGACTAGATCAACATAAATGAAACTCGATTTCACGTCTGAAAACAACTGAATTTCTTGAACTAAGTGCATTCATAAAACTGATATCATCTAAAGAAACTTTACAACAATGAAAAATTCATTGTAATGTGCCCTGTTGAGTCAACTGACAGCTTCGTGCATACATGTCTGAATGTAAACAGCCATTGAAATCCATCGTTTATACTTGACATTCAACATAGTTTCATTCAATTCAAACATGATGTCGCGAAACATGATTGAAACTGATGACGCACTGAATATTGCATTATGCATCGTAGTGACAATTTTCCAGTGAGTGAAATAGTCACTTAACGCCGAAATCAGCATTATATCATTGGGCTATTGTTACATGTTATGTATTTCACTTACCTTTTGCTTTGTCACTTGAGATTAAATCATCTCATTCTTTTCACAGACTATTGTCCAAAATACAGTTCACCTGAAGCATGCCAAAACGCAACAACATTGGATATAACTTGTTTTTGGTGTGATAAAGCGAAGCTATGCATTGATAGTACTGACCAGGATGCTCATCACATGAAAGTTAATAAGTGCCGTGTCAAGGTTAGTACTTCTTATTCTTCACAGGTCATTTTCAATATTTAAAAATTACACATTTCGCGTACATCCATTCACCCAAAGGAATATACCCTCAATGGCTAAAGTAAACTTTTGTATACATTGACGTCAACTAATCTCATATGAGTACCATGCTTTCTTTCCATGGAATGAGTAAACAATGGATGGAAGTGATCATTGTCACTAATACTCGAAAAAAGTAATGATATTTCAGCTCATTGAAAGTGCGGTTATTTTAGAAACCGCATATCTATGTGGATTATCGTAAAATACTAATGAAAACAGTTTCATTGAAGAAGTGTAACCTGTTGGAAATAGTATGTCATGTTTTGATAATTAGTGGGAGTAGACTCCATTGTTGAAGTTTCGAACAAGGATTTCTGACGTTCTGCTGAGTAATATGTAACCTAGATACACTACTTTAATTAAAAAGTCAATTTTAAGTTTATTGGTTTTTATTCGGATTGTGATTAGATGCGACATTCAGAACACAAATTTCATCACACAATTTAGTCGTCTATTGGTTTCAGAATGGCGTGTACTCAGCATACAGACTGTCAAATCGGTAGTAGATACTCTAAATGATTGTATGAATGCAAATTGAGTGCTGAGAAATGTGCATGATGATTACTGAATTAATTGACATTTGGTAATCAATGCTTTTGTTTTGTTTATTAAGCATAACCCAGAAGTGAACGAATTGAGTACACAAACACCCACTAAACACACTGAAACAACATCGAGCGCTGGTGAATTTCCAGTTACAGAAAGCCCCAAGGAAACTACAGAAGAAACTAATCAACAATCGGTAAATATTTGATATTTAGTAATAAATGTTAATATTTTGTTTTTCTTCAGAACACGACTACTGAAGAGAATGTAGAGAAGAAATCACTATGGTACTTGTATATCGTGATTCCTTTAGTCATCATTTTCTTTGTTGTATGTGTTGGTTTAATAATTTGGAGATGGCTACATCAAAGAAAGTGAAGTAAAGGATGATTCTCACAAATGTCTTATAACGTTGTTTGATTATTCTTAATTGTTTTCATGTAGTACTTCTTTAGACCACTTTTCATATCATTATTCATTTCAATAGTTTTGACCATTTTTTTATGGATTTATGTTCATTATTATGATTGTTTACTTAACAACTTATGTAATCTTGTTGACAAAATATAGAAACTGGATTTGCACTATTTGCGTTATTGTCATCATTGAATAGAAACTGTGTAGCGTTAATTAAATCCCCCAAATAAATAGCTCAACAACCCCTGCAATCGCTAGCCAGATTAGATCCAACGACCTTCGATATATTGATAGCCTTTCAAACATATCTTCGAACTTCCTCGCTTCCGACTTTCGATTTCACTTGGTGGGTACGATTCATAATAGAAGGTCTTACTGATTAAGGCGTTGTCAAACTCCAACTACTTGTGGCATCTACAACTGACTTGTTTCGCGAGAGTTTGATAACATTTTGTTTTCAAATCAGTAGTATTGTGTAAACGTGATTTTATGATCATTGCAATCAATAATGAGTCCGTTGTGAATGTTTATTTCCAATAAAATCTCACTACTGAATAATATCATTCGGAATTAACTACAGCCATTGTTTTATACTGAGCGACCATAATAGCTTATGAATACAAATATAGGCACTTTTATTTTTCGTTACTTGATTACCTAACGTTCAGTAAAAGTTAGGCGACAAACTATTGTTACCTCGATGTTCTCAAGACTGCTTATGATTCCTTCCATGATTTTGTTGTTGTCACGGGTGTTATATGACCAATTATTTCATTCAAAGCTTGGTCTATAGATAGGCCTAAACTGGTGTTGTCATAATCAGCTTCACACAAGACTCTGGTGTTTTGATTAAAGAATTGACAACTGCGTGTGATAAGTGCTGTGAAAGGACAATAACTCAGCGTTGCACATTGATTTCCAGTTTTAACGGGCACATTCACATCACAGTTGGCGCTGATGATTTTTTTTATTCGACGTCATTGTTGTGAAGTAAGCAACGTTGCTCATTTAAAGATAATTATCTACGGTTTACCATTGATAAACTTTTATCATTTTTGACAAGGATCGCCAGTGTTTATCATCTGTTGAAACACACCTACTTAATATTAGGTTTAGGTTGATCTCCAGCCAGATTTCAGGAAGAATTGAAGAGCCTAGTCACTGAAATTTCAGGTGTTGCTGTCTGTCAGCATGATTTCTGTTCTTGTGATCAGCAATAAATATCGTTTGATCAGAGACTTACTTATATCCTCCGTTATCTGCTTGAGATAAGATATGCCGATAGTCTGAGTCGATGTTCATTTTGTGTATTTGGTTTCGAAGATTTTGTTGACGGTTGTGATTTCAAACTTGATATAATGCGACTATCTCAACTTGTAGGTGAACGAACGCCGTAAATTCCTTTGTTCATTCACTAAACATTCTCGAAAGTGATTTCGTACTTTGAATTTCCTCACCTACCGTACACTTCGTACTTATTACCTTGACCTTTGTTGTGATTTCAAGACAATAATCAATACTTTAGACGTATACCAATGCGTATCTGAAACATGGGTGGCCGGATGTTTTCAAGCGGCACTGATTGTCCATAAGTTATTATGAAATTTTGGCCTAAATAATCATGCCGTTATTCCATTTTGTGATATATACTTGCTATTAATAATCTCCATACAGGACCGCGAAAGTACTTATCAGTGTTTTTCACGTGTTGCTTGTCAGTGTTTCAAATTCCATAATTTGTGACCAACACACGCAAACCCTCACTGTGAATTCATACAAAATCACAGAGAACTGAATGTTACCAACAGATAAGCGGCAGATATCTCTGTGTACGAAATGATGCACAGTTCTTGCCAATCGTCGGTTTTCTCTAAATGCCAAATACCCTTCAACCACTGTTAATTTGCAGTAGAGTTTTTTTCCTTCTTT
Source organism: Schistosoma guineensis (assembly GCA_944470375.2). Lineage (NCBI taxonomy): Eukaryota > Metazoa > Platyhelminthes > Trematoda > Strigeidida > Schistosomatidae > Schistosoma > Schistosoma guineensis. The sequence goes on from OX103898.1 coordinate 2,342,793, forward strand.
ATGTAATCAATTATCAAAACGATAATGAAATCAATTTTGCTTTTAAACTAAGTATTGAATAACAATGAATACCACCAACTAAATTGGTCATGAGAACTAAGCGTAACTCTTTTCATGAAAATTTAATTTGGATGCATACACATTTTTATGGTTCATGGGGATCTATCACTTTGAGCGGAAACAAGTTGAATTCGAATGAGCCAAATGTACGCCGCAAATACTTTTCTGTTGAAGCCAGTGTCAACATTGTTATCATGTTTTCATTAAATGAAAAATAGCTTCATTTATATTAAGTCTAACTAATCTTATTGTCAGTAGGTATTCGGTTCATATCAATGCCTTAGGGTTATAACAATTTGCTATAGGAGATTGTCCCAGTCTTGTAGACGATTATTGGAGTTCTGATGCACGTCCTATCTTAGATTTTCAATAATAAAATGAATCAATTTTGACTGCGATAATTCATTTCATTCCTGTTAACGTCATGTCACTGACATTTACAGACTGACGATTAATAAAACTTAACAGTAATAAATCAGTTTTTCAGAACTAGCGAGATATAATAAATAAATACACGCATAGAGAAGAGCAAAACATTGGTCGATTCACCTATTTGTTGGGCCATCTATATCTACAGACACTAGATGACCTGTCGAAAAAAAACCGTCAGAATCAAATACATGGTGCTCATTTGCCTGTTTGCCATAACCCTGATGTGAGTAGATGAGATGCATAGATTTAGGGAAATCCATGGTTCTTCTACCGCTATACCCCGTCTAGACCGAAGTATGAAACGATCTCTTATCTAATCCAAACTATTCGCTAGTCGCATTTAAATTACATAACATCCATACATACGTTATTAGCTAGTTGCTTCGTTTTCAAACTTATTACGTTTTAAAGTAGACTCACTTCTAAACTGAATTTTGGCACAAATAATCATGGTCTTATTACACAATACACTTTCTGTAATATTCGCCAACTGATTATGCCTTTCTTTAGTTCCAAACTCAAAATATAATATTCAGGCGTACTATCCATGACAGAGATAAAACTGGAGGTTAATGTTTGATGTACGTTCACGATTAATTCACAACTAGGAGTGTGAAATAGTGTTCCTGGCAGCCCAATTGAATATGTCTAATAATAAACAAACATTTTAAACTCAGATTGCAACACCGAGTTTTAGAGCAACAGTCTCGTGATTGCTGACGACATATTTTACCGAATCACTTGTTTGTATACTGGAAATCATTAGCTCCATTGAAGACATATAAAACCATCACGTCTGACGAATTATTCAAAACAGTTAAGTATCATAATTACTAATGACACCCACATAAACTCGAATATAAAATGAATAAACACACATAAGCTACATAACGAATCCAAGGTTTATTCAAATCAGATAATCTCATAGGTGTTAGGCATTATTCGCCAAATAAAAGTTACTCGAAATTGCGAAATCAACTTATACTACTTGGTCGACAATTTTGAAGCACCTAAAAATACAGGTATCACCAGACGTTTGAGTAATGACTGTGATGCTATCTCAAAGCTTGTCAGTGTTATTTATGTTGGTGATTCCAGAAGCTTGACTGCATCCACTTATACATTTCGACATGACATCTGAATTCACATGCTTTTGTAAGGAAATTTGATGAAAATCAAATATTCGAGTCGTAAACCACAAATCGTCTTATCGGTTCACACTGAATAAATGACGTTTTTTCCTTGATCAATATTGAATGTTTCATTTTATTTACGAGGTGATGTTTCTCTGCATCCGTATATCCTTAAATCATAACGTGCAACACTATTTGCAAACTCTAACAACTTTATGACTGAAATGAAGGTCAATGATACATAAAAATCGATTCGATGGCGAACGCTCATTTTTGCTTACATGTTTTGATCCACTGGCAGTGGATCACGAAACAATGACAAGATAAACGATGAAAGACAACAGGACTTTCGATGGAAGACTTCAGTTCACAAATCATGTTGAGCAAGGAAATGTAAATATTTACAACATATTCAGTGCAATTATAGTGGGTGAACTCAATACAATGGTTAGAATTATAATGTTTCAAGAGTCGATTATACTGTTATATCTTCTTCACAGGGAACAATTCATCATAGTACGGAAATAATTGGCAAAGAACCAAAGACCATGACACCACCTGTAACATGAACAGACACGATAAGAGATTTCAAGTTCATTGGCCGAAGTACTTTACTTCGTACCAGTGTTTATAATGACATGGCACTGTTGATTAAATTCAGATGAACTACATTTTAAAGCACTTGAAACTGGACTTAAGGAAAGAATAAAATCTATCACCAAAACATATTGGAGTTTTCTGAGGCAGTAGATTTTATTCAGTCTATTACATAACTGTTTGTAACAGAGTATATCAAACGTTCACTAATTCACAGGTATATGAACTCCATCTTTGGATGCTAGTGTGTATATTTCTTAAGAGCTCAAAATCCTTTTTACGTTCTGTGCATACTTATACGATTATTATTATAATCACATTGAAGTATGGAAACTATTTCAATGAACTGATAAAACATGCTGTAAATATAGTTTAAAGAAATAGCAGACATTGAACATTAGTTGTCATGTCCTGTGTAGTTGAGTGGAGAGAACGTATTTAAGTCTTGTACTTCTTAATCAGCCTTCAGAATCTCTTTAATGGTTATCAATTATCACTAACTGTAACGTACACGTTTTGGTCTCTTCACTTAAATCATTTTACCATTCACAGTTTGATCATATTTGTGGCATATGATAACAGTCAATCTGTCAGTCAGTAACAACTTAGAACTTCGTACGTACGTACATCAGTTAGCGTTGCCAAACCACATTATCACTGACATGCAGTTGTCGATTCAAATCCCTTAGTGGTAGAGGTTCTAAGAGTATAAGCGGTAATCGGGAAGATTAGGGCTTGGAAACGTTATTTAAAGAGTATAATACAGTGAAATAAATTTGGGAAGAGAAAAAAGAGACAAGGAGGAATCAGGAGATTTAAAATCTGGGAGAACACATAGAGTGGATGCACCTGCGCCATTGCAAACGACTTTGAGCCATGTCATTCAGGGTCTCAAACCATCGGTTGCTATCATCCCCAACCAGGTAGCCTACACCTACCAACATGACTCAGTCTACTTGTCAGTGACTTCATGAACTTGTACCATGTTTTGATCTGGCCGCCCCTAGGTTTCTTCCAACCTACTCCTATACCACTGAACATCGCATGACAAAATCGAACGCATTTATCCGTAAAGGCTCCAAAAGATTAAGTTAACTGATCTGCAACCAAGGCTGCAAAATGTGATTTGCAACAACACAAGGCAATATAGTGCAATATAATTTGAAATGGAGTTCGATAAACCGTCAAAAATCGTTATAGTAAGACAAAGTCGAATACACAGACTTGAATGTTGGTATAGTCTGAACAACTTGATATATGCCTACCTAATAAGGACATTGTGTATTGTCATTCAACCTTATTTATGTCAAACAAGTGAGTTCTATCAGAAATAAAGTTTAAACTGAATTTAAACACACAAACAAGTACCTGATATAAATGAAAACAGTAGTAAATCATTCAAAGTACGGTCATTCTGTGTGACATTTTCACTCATATTATGTATATATATTGTTCCATCTCCGACTTGAATGTATTCTCTATCCTATATTGGTAATTGTTAAGATTCGATGAGTCAGTGTAGACAGTGATGTGACTTTCAGGTAAGATCTTATTATTATCTGGGCTCATTCGTTTGTTCTGACGTGAGAGAGTGACAAAACGTTCAACAGCACCAAGCACCAAAAGCTTGTATTACCTATATCTCCACATGAAATCATCCTAAGTTGTTATAATTCCACTATGTTCAGCTCCTATATAATCCTCGTCTACATTTCCATTTTCCGTGTAATGAGAATATAACTAGACATTTTGAAACTACTACATGTATTTTCAGATCAGGTGCTGCCGCTCTCTGTTTGATTTAACTTGCAGCGTATCCATACCCGGAGAATTCACATTAAACTTGATAAACTATAGCGCGCGTTAATGCCACTAATTTTGGTATCGAACCAACTACACGTTCATTCCAGAGTGAGAGCAGTTTGAAGGCATTAAGCCGTAACCATACAATTCTCAAATCTGAATACACAACAACTGGGAAAATAGATGTTGAACATTCAACGCGAGAGAAGAGAAAAACACAACGATGGAGAAGGTGGAAAGAAGGAATTCAATTTAATTGAATCGTGTGAAAAGGCTCGGCATTGCCAATTATAAATTACGAAAATAATCATTGAACTGAAATCAAGTTGAAATGAGCTACTGGACTTGTAATCTGCGTATCAAAATATAGATTTCATCTACTCTGAGTATTTCAATCATCATATGTATTGAGCTATGTCGGCGAGATTCACAGTTGGACAAGCTTCAATTTATAAAATTCAAACCGTTCTATGTGAACTAACCTCAGAGCGAACTGAACTGACCAGCACTCGTTGTATGAAATTCGAAACAAATAAAGAGTATTTTAGTGGACACCATTTCCGATTTGAAATCAGGTAATCATATAGATAAGATAAAGAAGTGAGTTGGTGTGAGGTGTTGAGCTGTAAACAATGTAATAATCAAACGAATGATGCTCATGAAATGAATGTCAGGAGAATACAATCTATTTACTGGAATTCACATTAAGCACAACAGTAATATTAGTAGTAATAATAATAATTCTTAATGTTGTTGTTACGGTACCAGTACCAATGATATTGATCTTAATGTAATTACTAATGAAGACGTCGTATGGAATTAATGCGAGTTTAATCTGACGAACACTTCTAAAGAAATTTCTCCAAACTTATGCACATCGATAGCGCTATGTTGTGGTTAATAAAGAGACAGTGATGCGTGATTTCAGTTTCATTATAGTTACCATTGATTGTTCGCTGTTTTCTCTTATTTGTATTTCGTCTTTTCCCTTTTGATCACTCGTCTTTTACATCTAAACTGTATTTCACTCCATACTCTATTTGAGAATTAGAAAATATGGTTGAAGTGATTTAAAAGATAGTATTGTCTAAAAGCAACACATGATCCTCAGTCGACCGTATTTGTTTGACCTGAATACAACATGTACCTCTATCGTCGTCTGAAAACTGTTCATATGGAGGGTTCTTAATTGACGATTTATTCGAGAAAGTGTGTCCGGATATCGTATACCATCTTCACATCTATATGAGCTCCTCTAATCTAATATGCGTTTTGGCATAAGAAATATAAATTTTTGTATAAAATTAATAATAATGACAATAATTGTGTACATTATCTTAGAGTGTAGTCTGTCTGTTGACCTCAGTTTTTATCTGCAGAAATACCATTGATCGTAATTTCTTGTTGTTTATCATCAATATTCTATATGGTTAATCAAGCTATATTATATTATATTCTTTATTGTTTCATTAGTGCGATGTGAATCATTATCATCATCATTATAATAAGGAATGCCACTTTCCAAAAGTACATTCATATGACCGATATTCACTGACACACTCAGAACAATGATGAATGAAATTTTCATCTTATCAATGAATACTACCTTTCTGAAGAGAAATGGAAGTGAAGAAAACTAGTTTGCTAGTATAGGGGTTGTAGAGAGCGCATGCACGATCCCGCTCGCGCACTGTTGAGGAGTCCCACAATAGGATGAAATGGCCGTCCAGTGTTTCAATGTTTCCAAAAGGTGGTAGTCTAACATCAATCGGTTCATGATCGCAATCAAAAATAGTTTGCCTGTCAATTCGTACTACGTGTTGTTTGAGCAATGCATCCAAACTGTAGCCATGTACAATCTCACTTCAATTTAGTTTAGTGATGGTTTCCACGGAATTATCTGGTGTCTTACCTCCTCAGTTCACCAATCAATGAAACTATCATTATTATTTCCGAAGCATTCGGACTTGACTAATTAGTACGTTGCATGTTTATTGACTGTGAGACTGTGAATAAACATCCTAATCACATAATCCACATCACGTTCTGTGTATCATTTTATATCAATCACTATGACAGATAAAACAGGTGTCTATTCTGTTAACTAAATGAGTCACTGTGTTGAATATTGATTAAAATGGGACATTGTGATTAGGTGGAAGCGATAAGATTTTACAGGAGATCGAATACAGTTTGCAATGTCATTCGGTGTTGACATTCGTTTCCATTTTGCTACAGAATTAAAATGAATTTCTCCTTAAGGATTCGTTCATAGATGATTACTTAACGATCTTGCCAACCATGTCTGTCTCAACAACTTCAAATTCATATAATTAGTTGACATTATTGAGAAGACATTTCGATAGGGTTAGACAATGATCGGTGTTTGCAGTGTGTTGGCAGAAATCAGTGAAGCCAGTTTTCTTAATGGTGGGTACAAGGTAGTGAAGTGTATTCTTACTTCTAACCAAATTATTACCTCTCATGTGATGCAAACGCATATCACTCAACTTTGCATAAGGAGAATGAAATATTTCGTTACTCAAACCACAACTCAGCTCTTGAATAGTAGAAATGTTCATATTTATTGGTCCAAACAGACGTATGGATGTAATGATTGTCTAGTAATTGAGTACTTATGAAATACTGTCTACCAAATGTCCCACCTACCCTCACTATGAATAACTATGTGTTGTTCATTTATGATCATAATGACGTGTACGGTTAGTTTCAGATAAACATTTTCATTTGAAAATGTTTAGTGGCCCATTTGTCTGACTTCATTTAGATTGTACGAATAATTGTATGGATGTTTGTTATCGCCTTTTCTCGTATATAATCGTCGACTAAATCGCGTTAGCCAATAACGGAATTAAATAAGTCGAATAACAAGAATTGATTTGTGAATACATATATTTTGTATATGAAGTGAATGAAACAGAGCCAAGCAAAATGACACGTATGGAAGACGGCTGGGAAGCCAACTCCATTTTAGTCAAGCGTTACTCAATATTTATAGTCAGACAAAATTAAGCTACAGACATGTGATTAATGGGATAAGAAGGGCACACACATATACGCTCATATAAAAACAGTCTAGATTGATAAGCGAATTAATAACAAGGTCAAAATATGGCTCGAGTAGAATGAATAAAATGGGATGTCCGAAAGCTAGAAGAAGGTATATGAGCTTGGCATAATAACTGACACTACAAATATTCTTAGGTTCCATTAAACTCTTCCATTTTAGAAATTCTTCGAATACAAGAACAATTGATGTATCAGAATAACATGAGTTGATTATGTTTTGCAGTTTCTCATCAACTGCTTACAACTTGTGTTATGACAACGACGGAGTTCCCAAATGCTTGACAGTGCATAGTTTGTTGTTGACTTAAAGTTCTTCATGATGAATAGTAAAAAAAGATTTTAAAGCAATTAGTTCCTTTTATAAATTTCGATAGAACAATGAAAAGACGGAGTTGATCTGAAAAATGTGATGTATTTGTGCTATACATTTCGAACAATCTGATCACATATATACTTGTCAAGGCATTTTATGTGAAAATTAATAAAGGTCAACTAAATGAAAGTTCAAGTAAAAAAGTAACAAACGGGGGGAGAAAGAATAAGAAATTGTCGCGTTATCCTTGGCCATAGAATGACTTAAGGATTACCAAGTTACATTCAAGGTTACGACAAATTGTTTTTGTACACATAAGGGGGGTTTAAATTTACGAATAGCTAAGGCTTCAATAAACTTAAGAATTCGTCCTTGACACTTTCTATACAACGTTCTAAAAGCTGTATGAATGTTAATTTTGTACCCCATTTCAATTAAATGTTTTGCTATCGATGAACTTGGTTTTCTACCGCCAACATTGATCGGATCATTTGACACTGTTTTTGAAGCCATTTAGGTACATGTTCAATGATCCCTTGATTGCTTTGTTCGATTACTCCTCCCTAGTGTATGTGTGTCCACACAAACATGTAAATTGGTAAATACAATAGGATGTGACGTAATCCATTAGTGCATTGCCTGGGTCTATTCGGAGTCATGGGCTTAGACTTTTCAATCATAACCAATTGAGCAGCATAATACGTTTTCTCGATGGCTGCTTTCAATCTTTGACTTAAAACTATACTGTTGGATTCACCTCTATATGGTGGATGGATATAAACGTCCTTTCTTTGGAACTGAATAAATAAGAGGTCTTGGCATTAACTGACTTTTGCACCTATTCATAAACTTGAGTGGATAACCATTTGCTATTAAAGTGTCAGTCAGTAACTTTTCATATTTTTCCACCATATCAGAGGTACATATTCTTCGAGTCCTCTTAAAGAGGCATTTAACTAGACCTCTCTTGTATTGCTATGGACAGAAAATATGGAAAAAGAATGACAAATGTATTGCTGTTTCTCGAAACAACTAACGCAAAATTGTTAAAACCAATTTCATCCATCCACAAACATTCAGTTGTCGATATTGGCTGACCATGATCAACTCACTCTCACATGGTTGCCAAGTTTTGTTTCTTTTGTGACGCAAGTTTCAAGGCTATAGTATATGAACTCATTCTTACTCGTTATTGACCATAGATACATTTTACTACTTAGGAAGTCTTTCTTTTCATTGATCATTGATTATCGTTGGATAGACCAGTTGATTGAAGTAGACTAAATTGTAGTTTGATATTGAAATTCGTTGTCATAGATTAACAGTAGTAAAAATGTACATATTAGGCAAAAAATGAATATTCAGTCTTTCGAAAACGCTTGGAAATTCTTCCATTATCATCAGTAGTATGTTAATTATTGTTGTTAAAACTACCAATCTAATTGATGGATCTGTATTCGTACTACTATTCTAGGTTTGATTGTTGTTACCCTACTCAAACTCAAATATCCCTTGAAATATCAGTTGACTGGTTTATTTTCCGACCAGTTTGTTTGTGGCCCGGCATTCAGCGATATCATTCAATTACACACGGAGAAATGTTACATAATTCAAAATGGTCATTACTAATTGAATGTTATTGTGAATGAGTGACTGTTTAGAGATATGAAACATGAGAGAAACGTCGAGTTGTGATTTTGTAGTGTCGATCAAGGTGTCAAGACAACAAAGCTTATTCAAACTTTCGGACAGGCTAATTTATTCATTCTTCTTGATGTTTTTACTACAACAAATATTAAGGTCAATGTTATTATTAGTATTGATATGATCAGTCATATAAAAAAAAACACTTTGGAAATTGGATTCTCCTCATATCTATTTCATTTGCATCATTCGTTCAATTATTGCATCGATTACAACTTGACACCTCACACTGAATCAATTCAACCTCTTGTCAATACTCTTGCCAGTTTAAAAACCAGAAACAGAGTCCTGTAAAATATTTCTGATTTTATCCCAATATTCTACAGGACTTTTTAGTCAGCTAAGTTTGCAAAATACTTAGTCTACAGAAAATGGTTTGAAAATGATGAATTGAATAAGAGACGGATGATTTGCAGTCCAGACCATCAAAGAGAGTTTTAAAGCAATCATAACATAAGTGACAATTATCTTCACTGTTTAAAGACTCAATAACGCACTTCAACCGATCATTCATATTTTTTGTTGTGGTAATGCACTTTTACTACAAGAAGTGTAAATATTCAATTGACGCTAAATATACACTATTCAGTTACATTTCGACAGTGCGTATAAAATAGTTTCCCGATTTCATTTTACAAAATTGTCTACGGCACATCAATGACACTTCGATCAACTCATTTTACTCACAAAACAAATGGTTGATGTGGACTGTTAGAAATTTAAGTTAAATCACTGTGATAGAATACAGGGGCATTCTGTGTTGACTTGTTGGTAACCTGGTACAAACAGAGTGCAGTACAAAGATAAGAGGAGACTGTGGACGTAGAATAGTGTACATCAGCATTTGTCGAAACTGCACCAGGTTTTGGATCATGATGACGTCCGCTCAATATATTTCCCTCAGATTTGCAAAGAATTTCATGAGAAATATGTGAATCATTAGGCTAAATCACATCTGGTACAGTATCATGAGATATTTTGGTAAGTTGATTGATTAGAGACTTTTGTCGTACAAGGATTCTGAGTTTCGCTTAACTCTGCTCTTCTGTGTCACTCTATACCGCTATTCGAAATTGTGGATAAAGATAAATAATCATTTGAAAAACACCCAACTTAATATGATCACTGTAATATCGCGATAAGAATAATCAATGGTAATTTTTGGGATCCATTTATGGGCCAATACTAAACGTATATTCTTGTCGCATAATTGTTATGTAATTGAACTATGTATATTCATATTCCTCTTATTATAAGCTTCATTTCGACCTATGAACTATTATAATACGATTTACCGTTTTTGAGTTATGGCCTGTCTATCAATTACTATCTCTCTCACTCACAGCTACATTCGGCTAATTCTTGTACAAATGTTGTTTCATATTTGATGGTACGTTGTGATCTGTCTGGTTGATATATAAACCGAGTATGTTTGAAATAAATGATTCATATCACAGAGGCTGAGACTGGTTTGTGGACTTAACTGGCTGGGCTAGACAGGAAGCGAGACTAATCAGGACTCTAGGTTGCTCGCACGTGTTTCATGCGTCACTGGTTCGATCGATAATTCGCCGCTCACTGACCAGTGTTATCGTTGCGTTATCTAATAAACAAGGCACATAGTTTCTGAGTCCTGATAGCCACTGGCTTATGCAATGGGATGAAGTTTAAATTCACTTGGTGTTGTTTGCTTGTATCTTCCCAATGTTATTTAGGACTGCAATTGATCAATCTCATTGGGAAGATTCAATCAAACAATACAAAACTGATCATTCACCGTGCCAAACAACAATGGCAAGATACAATCAAACAACATCAAGTGAATTTAAACTTGTGCATCATTTGATTTCCATGTAAACCATTCAATTTGACAAGATCAATTAGAATTTGTTTAACACTAATATGAAATGAAATGAGACTAGATATTGTAGGTATCATCATCAAGGTTTGACTTGATCATTTCAAATAAATTAAGCATTAGATAGATTGGCTTCAATAAAAATAACAGATTTGTAGATATCCAAATGAGTAGAACTACATATTCTGAAGTTCTGTGACTCAATGTAAGTCACCTCATCGAATCCAAATTAATCCAAGTTGGAATAGTACAAAGGAACAAAGCAGGAACATTAGGCGTGACCAATCCAAAACAGGTCTGAACAAATCAATGTCATGTGATTTCGGTTAAGATGATTTGTATACGACGTGTATGTAGATATGTGTGTGTAGGGTCACGAATGAAAACATGTGACCTTCGTGGTGAGAAAGGATAGAGTTTCATTCGTATATAAGATAATAGTGTGAAATGTGAATAGAATCAGATATGGTAGCTTGGATAGATAGTTTAAATTGGATAGATAGTATGGCCTTCTTTTCTATTGAGAGCAGAAGGACTAAGGATTAAATAGAAGGCAATGAGCTACTCTCGTTTCTTTATAGTTCGAACAGACTTTTTATATCAGTTTGGTGATTTCGATATCGATTTGGTGGTTGTTGAAAATGGTATGATCGATCGCACCTAATATCATTGCTTTGTTCCTTTGTACTATTTAAACTTGGATTAATTTTGATCGGGTTATCCATCTAGTCTCTGAAGAAGTGACTTACGCTGAGTGGCGAAACATCGGATTATCTCATTTTTCTACTCATTGAGATATCTACAAATCTATTATTACTTTTATCTGAAAGAAGGATTGTTTAAATGAGTCAATAGATGATAAATAATTTTATGAATCTTTTTCTTCTGTGTTGTTGACTAGTATTACCATTTAGATATTTAATGAATATGTGAAGCTTGTTCAAAGAACTTTTGAGTTATATCTAAATGATTAATGAGGCGTCCAATCTTGAAAAATTATGTGTACTAACTACTTCAAGAACTTCTGTAAGAATGATGTAACTGTGGGTGACTGTGTTTTCACAACTTTCATCGGTATTTGCAACAATGGGAATTAAGATGGAGCTTATATGTTTACAAATGGATAGTACTTTGAATGAGACAAGATTGCTTTAACTTGAGGTTTGTAAGATGAATTACTTAAAACCTTGATTTAATTAGTCATTGTTCAGACTACCAAAAGCATTAAGAAGCTGAGAAAGAGTCTAATACATTCCACCCAATCATCTTCTGGACGAACATTCTCGACGTATAGCTTCCCTGTTGAACAAATACTAAAAACCAATCGATGCGAATTGGATGACTATAAAGATGGTTTCACTTTTACTAAGATTAATAATAATAATAGCTACAATAATAATGAAAGTTTGCTAGCTGTGCACTCTTGTTCGAACTTAGGAGACTGATGATAATTCAGAGGATTGTATATCGACTGATCAACAATGATGTCAGATTATCTCGTTGCTGATCGAAGTCTTTTGTACCTGCTCACACGTCTCATTGGTGACAAAATTCGTAGTTGTTCTGTAGAGAAATTAAAATGCTTCAGTTAGACATCCATCAGTTTTTCTTCAAAAAACTGAATTGTCCTCTGACCCATCAAATATCAAATGATAAAATCACTAATTAGAATACTGACAACTATGACCGAATCCAATCGCGCTAAACCAATGATGAGTCGAAAAGCACTAGTATTCTTGAGTCATTTCAGAATCCATATTGCTCCTCTGTATCAAAGTTTCTCATCTACCTCAGCCTGTTAAATCTGGAATACAAATATTTGCCTCCGCTATTTGAATCTGATATTTCAGATATACGCAATTTCTTCGATGTGGTGAGATGTGTCACTCTTGCTTAAGTCAAAGGAGATTAAATGGCAGGTTGTTGTATTTTTCATCATCATTTCAATCTATTCGTTGTGCAAAATAACACGTCAGCAGACTTTTGAGATTTTTTCAGCAGATTATTAGTGAGGAATTTAAAAGTACAGAAATGAGAAATTTCCGGCTATCGATTACTGCATAACGATACATAGTTTCACTCTTTAGATATGAAGAATAGTATGACCTGATTTTCATTCACATAGTATTAGCTGTTTCTTTTCAATGACTGATCGATAAACAGTACAGCTCAATAAGAATAAATTGAATAGTGAAAATGTGAATCGACAAATTTATTAGACGCATTAGCTGAATAAATCCGACCAAGAATGAACTGCGAAACTAAGGAACTGATACAATTATTCGTCGATGATATTCGATGAGGTTGGCGATTTGGCCAATATCTGGACCGACAACTAGTGGATTATTTACTAAGTTCAAGTCTGAAAGAAGGAGTCAACAGTAGAATGTGAACTCATCTAGCTGAATAGCTTCACGAAAGATCAGATGTGTTTGTTGGATATTTTTCACTGTCCATTATTCAAGACATAACCGTTTTATAAACACAATTATACTGAGGTATCCATTCCTTAAGTCACATTACTGTCAACACTCTTGCATATCAATAATGGAAGAATACGGAAACACGAAGTTGTTGAGTAGTTTTAGACTGTTTAGCTCTATGTGTGTATGGAGTTTAGATGGTGATCGACAATAAAGTAACTAATTGAAATTCACTTTCAACAAGTCAATTATGGGAATAATTTGGATTGATTACACTGAACCATGATCATTAATTCATGGAAATCAATGAGCAGTTCAATATTAGAACCTTTTTGTGAACTCCGGATACATGGCTCCAATGGATACATCACTTGAAACTCATTTATACAATCAGACATTGTTTGTTTATTTGGAAGGAGATTCAATGAATAATTCATAAATGACATAGGCATTAGTAATCCATATACTTTCAATCTTAGTCTCTATGCATAAAAGTGACACAAGTAATATTTCTCTCTATGTATAGAATTCATTGTCAAATCCACATTGCTGTTGTTGTTGTTGTTTTTATATTTTATAACTGTTAAATTTGTCTTAGATTGTTCCACTCACTCACTCACTCACTCCCTTTCCACTCTTTTCTATATGGTTTTGTACTACTTATTTACATTCAGTAAGCAATTGTATTCGCAACAATTTTCACATTTATGTTGTCATGCGAGTTGTGGTGTAACATTCTGAAATGTTCACATATATTTATGACGTTTATTGTACTTATCATTGTATTTATCATTTTAATTACTATACCCTAGTCACTGCAGCGGTTATCCACAGTTTCATGCATTTGTCTAAATGTAACAGTTTTCATATTGTTTGCTGTTGGTTCGGTTTTCGGTTGTTCGTAAACAGTTGGAATGCAAAGATAGTTAACTATTTCCATGCAGGATTTTCTTGTAGTATTTTGTCTTATTACTCCACGTCGTCTGCTTGCCAGTGGTTATGTTAATACATATTGAGTTTGTATTGATGAATTGTCAATAAAGCTATGTATAACTGTGAGACGCATTCTGAAATTGACTTTATAAATGAACGATTTCTGATACAGATCAATGAGGTTATGTTATACTATATTGTCAGTGTGTATGAATGGGAGATTTAGTCATAAGCCTTGAATGTTGTAATTCAGCTATAAATTCCACAATTAACCTCTTTTAAGACTGACACCTTTATGTCACTGAATGATCCATGTTGCTTAACTTGTATTCTCCGTATTAATAGTTACCTAATTAAGTATAAATATCTGTTGATACAATCTGAACTTGTTAATTTATTTTTGTGCTTAAGTTGACGCTGTTATTGTCATTACTGAGTTTTTTTTACTACTTATACAAATATCAGTAGCTTGAAGCAGTGCATCAAAACACCACCTTATCTAAATGGTCATGGAAATAACATTAGAGTGATTTTGAGGAAATCCACACCTGACGTGGTCAGTAAAGAAAACCCCTTATCAAAACCCTATTTGAATGGGGACATAACAGGTGGCATTCTAACAGGTCGAATCGAAAGATCTATTGAGAGGACATTTCCCACCGTCATGTTGCATATCATCTCAGCGAAACCAGCACTTATACAACAAATCAAGGATAGGCTACCGATGATTTGCTCCTTAATGTGTGTAAACAAATTCAAATGCTCTAGTTGACCTAGTTACATAGGCCGTACTCCGAACGCTTTATCCTTGTGTGCTCGTGAATGTGTACTAGGATGTTTGGGAAGATGATTCACTGGGTCTGTTCCAAATGACTAATCTCAAGGAGCTAGACTACGGTCACTCTACATAGCTTAAGTCACCTGGATGAACTCCTGAAAACCGAATTGAAGTATCCAGAAGAGGTATATCAAGCATCAATGTTCACGGTGGTCAACGATTGGATCACCAGGCACATGAACTGGATATTATAGACTTTTTATCAAAATTCATTCAGTGTTTATATCTTCCTTAATCCATCCATCCATCTTTCCTACTTCACATTCATTCCTTTTCATCGTAATTACCTTGACTATACTCCTTATATCACATATTATATCCACACAAAGTTAGGTTTATCAGTAATATTATGATCATATCGATAAAAACTTGGCACCTTAATACAAATCATTTTGACCTTCAAGAAGTGACCGTGAAGCACTAGACATTCGTACAGGATAACCAACAACAATCAGTAAGAACAACCCAATGAGAATGATTACAAAGTACTTCAACATTTCTCATCTATCAAGTTACTAAGTGAAGTAGTGCAATAATTGATTATTATTATTATTATTATTATTATTATTATTATTATTATTACTATATTTTTAATCGATAATAAGTTTGACAATAAGATTGATAAAAATACATGATTTAGCCATGGTTAATAAACATACATCGATTCAATACCGTGCTGTTGTACTTATATGGAATGTGGCAACATAACTATTTATGTGGGCTACTACATGTTTGATGTTTACTAATTGTTTCATGATAGTTCCGAGAAATTTAAAATATGAACACTTCTTTTTATGTAGACCATGTCTATGATATTTGAAACGCATTACCGTTCTTCATTTTAAAATTGTTTGGATTATCTCGTTGATATTTTGGGCTCAACGATGTAATTTGTAAGGAGGTCCCCTCTGGGTCCATTACTTGCAGACTGCTTCGTGGCAAGTTTGGAAAACAATCAACTCAAGGCGACTATAGGAAAACTTCACTTGTATAAAACATAAGTAGATGGTCTCTTTATCATCAGTGACAACAAATATGACTTGAGTCGTAACTTGACATAACTTCTGTCAGTTCTTTTCTCTTAAACAATTTCACATCGAAATCAAGATAGTTTTCACTGAATGTTCCATGGAACACGAAATATAGGAATGAGCTTTTGTTTTTTAACTATTAAATATCTATTTTGGTAGCTTAATTAAAATAACCAATACTTCAACCAATCCACGGAATCGTGGATGCACACTGCTGAGGAGTCCCATACTAGAACGAAACGGCCGTCCAGTGCTTCCGGGTTTTCCATAGTGGTCTAGCTTCAATTGACTCATGATTTCAATCTGTAAACTATATGAATTCATAAGTTGATTAAAGCTAGATCACTATGGAAAACCAGGAAACAGTGGATAGCCATTTCGTTAGAGTATGTGACTTGTCTGCACTGCGCATCCACGATCCCAATGACGTGATCGGAATCCAAAAAATTCAGTCTGGTGCGTGAACTTTCCTTGTTTGTTTTTTATAAAGAATTTTTGATAACTTTGTTTATTTAACCTCACTGTCAACATGCCTAACAGAAGTTTCTTATCAGTATTATTATCATCCTGTAAAATAAGTACATATACACATATATATTTGCGCTTGTACAGCTTTGAAAATGAACTCGACTAAAAGAGGACTCTTCGCTGAACTAATCTTTCTTATTTAACTTTGATTAGCCTTGATCGGGATGCAGGTAAAGTCAACTGACGAATCCAGAATAGAACGAAACGTGTCTCCTGGATTCCATTTCTAGGCAACTTCATCTATTCTAAACTAAGCATTTTTGATATGTATACAAGAACCAGTTACAGTATTCTCATCAACTTGATTAAAATTATTTCGTCTGAAGGTGTATAAACTTCAATGTGTCCATATGGGATTCAAATGTATAGTACATTTACAACTGAGAATTTCAGTCTGTATGATCCTCAAGTCACAGATATTTCGTCAATTTCCCATATTCACTTTAGTGATACGTTCAAACTATACGTTCAAACTGTACTGATATTTCAAATCTACTCCAGATACTATTTATCACTATGGAAGTTTATTATTATTATTATTATTATTAATGGCTTTATTCAATATTATATTTCGGGTACAATATAGAAATTCTCAGCACAAGGCACTTCAACAAGTTCCTTACACACAAAAAACAGAAACAAAGACAAAAAAGGGGAAAAAAGGTCTAAAAAATACTGAAAAATGGTACAACAAATTCTAATGATAAATGACGAGTAATCCCAAGAGTATGCAATGTCTTCATGTAATAAGTCAGACGGAAAACCTTTTTCGATAAGAATAAAACGTGAGAAGACCAAGACAGATCAGAGGAAAAAGTAAA
Organism: Schistosoma guineensis; assembly: GCA_944470375.2. Classification (NCBI taxonomy): domain Eukaryota; kingdom Metazoa; phylum Platyhelminthes; class Trematoda; order Strigeidida; family Schistosomatidae; genus Schistosoma; species Schistosoma guineensis. The sequence continues at coordinate 2,360,357 of OX103898.1, forward strand.
ACCAAGATAATTGACCTTCCACTTTGTGTTTACCAAAGAATCTTCAATCGTACAAGCATTTAGGGAACTCAAAATGGTGTTTAGATTCCGTTCATGTCTCATACTAAAGTTACCAGCTTGACGTTTAGAAAGATTAAGTATGAGACTATTACCAACAGACCAACCATTAATACGAGACAAAAACTCATTCATTTCTATGGGATGTAAAGAGGAAGAGATGGGCATATATACAGTAAGATCATCTGCATATTTCAAAAAAATGTTTTCTCTAGAAGATGGCAGATCATGCAGAAAAGAAAAGAGAAAAGAAGAGGTGGAAGAACAGCTCCTTGTGGTACACCCTCATGAGACAGTCAAAATATATTTTGACTTAGTAGGAATTGAAAATAGTCCACTTTGTTGATGAGTGATCGGCAGTTTGAATTTAACAGCTCGGGGCTCGACATACGATTAATGTTCATTCTCTTTAACTCATATTACCAACCACCACAATGTCTTTCATAGTACTTTTTGTAACTTGTGCAGCGAAAGGTCGTAGGCTATTCATAAAGGCCCCTGTATAGGTTATGCGATTAATGAACATGAGACGTTAAAACAAAATGGAAATCCAGATACCTTGTTGAAATAATTAGATGGCAGAAACAGGTAACCCAGATATTCAAGCACGCCGCCGTCGCTGTTTATCTTGTTAGATTAATAATACAACACAAGTGGAAATACCAACAACAACAACAACAAAAATAAACGTCTAAATTCATTTCCATTTTTGAAAAAAAATCAATAAATTCAAGGTGACAAATCCACTTTGTTTTCACACAATTTTTTTTTCTTCAATATGATTGGTCAATTTATTTGTGTCAAGGTTATTATGATGATGATCAAGTCACATGATCTCCACAATATGCTTAATCGTGAAATAACCACACTTGACTAACTGTCCAGTAAGTAATAATGACAACAATCATAATTGTGATCTTCAAGTTATGGTGTACAAAACAATGAAGTAAAACACGCTTTTTCTCTCAATATTTTCTGTATAGTTCAAATAAGAAACTTGATTGAAGTTGATAGGTAAACATCTTAAAATATATTCAGCTGATGAGTCCCAAATAGGACGAAACACGTGTCCTGGATTCCACTTCTAGCCACTATCCATCTTTGATTATAAAGCCTGTGACTTAAGGCGATATGCATAATATGCACATATGCCAATAAGACACTGATCAATTGCAGTGCTAAACAACAATGAGAAGATACAAGTGAACAATACCAATGGAATTACAGGTTTTTGTAAAACCCTAAAAATGTATGTAATGATCGATCTGTGAATAGTTGATTGGAGTTTTTTCTGTTTGAGATGAAAATGTCCCAAGATTCTATCTTGTGTGTAGTCGTAGGTGTATGCTGCTAGAGCGTTTCAAATTAGGACTCAGTAGCTGAGTGGATAACACGATGGCGTTCAAAGTGAATGGTACTAGGTTCGAGTCCCAGAGTGAACATCAACAAGTCTCAGATGCAGGTACATTCAACTGACGAGTCCCGAATAGGACGAAACACGCGTTCTAGATTCCACTACTAGCCACTATCCACCTTTGCCCTGAAATGCCCTAGTACGGCCGAGAATGGAGAGAGTTCGCTCTCCGTCTCGAACGGATCTCACATGGCCACGCATGTATGGCCTCTGCCAGGAAAGTCCTACTCACTGACTTCTCGTGGCATTAGTGTTGTTTTTCGGAATTGAGAGGACGAAAAGCGAATGTCCGGCGCTTTAATCGGGTTGGTGGACATGGAGAGTCACCTTAGGGGAGTTGGAAAACCCTCATTCCAAACCAATAGTGCACATTAAATATTAAATATACTGAAATTCAAAAAGGCTATTCTTGTATGGCATACACTTTTTACGGTTGACTAGATGTACCATATCACACGACTTATGTATAGACACAATCTGTTATCTTAACACTTTTTGTTTCACACTACATGTCTGTTGTACACTAAAGTAAATGCCTAATTTAAACATGAATAACATTGATTAGATGACCTATTCAGTATACACTGAACCAGAGAACCATTTATCTTATTTATATTCGATAATGTTGATGTTTGATTAAATTTCCTTGAAAAATGCTTGGACCAGATTGTCAGTTGAAACGTTGGATTTACGTCAAATTCTTTCACTGAGATTTTCACAAATACAACATTCTTCCTCTTTAATGTCTAACCATCAACTCGGTATCCGAATACTTTGAAATTATTCAATCAAATGTAGACGAATAAAACGGTTTATCATCATAGCGAGTTATGATATACTCAAGTTATAGTTACACATATAATTTTCTCTTTCTAGTCCAAACATAGACAAGTAATCTGAGATGTTTTTACCAGACTCATGTACGGTTTACAATCTCTCATGTTCTGTTTGACATTGAGAGTGACTCTTGTAAATGAGTTTTAATATCTCTATATTGAATCAGTCTATTATTTGTACATGTAATATAGTCAAAGCTAGAAGATCATACTATAACGTAATGCATCTAAAGATCATTTGGGAAGGATACTCCAGAAGATATTTGACTAATCTAGTTGGAAGTAAACCCTAAAAACCTGAGACCCTGAGTTTTGTAGTATTCGACATTCAGCATTAACTGTATCACTGAGTATCATAGTTACAGTTATTATCATAAATCTATTCGGGTCATAACTAATCACTTCAATGATTGAAGTATGTTCACACATCAATTAATAATAGAATAGTAATATCGTTTAGTTTAATGGTAGGTATCGGTCGAATTTTATCGATTAAGTTACAATGCGACTAGTATTCAGTGTGAATCAACTTTGAAGTGTATATGCTTCAGTATCAAGTGAATAAAAGTAATCGGTAAGATGTTGTTGAGTTACCTTTTTCAATTCATTCACCGGTACATTAAAAAGACAATTCGTTTATCATTAAGACTCTATAATAATATTATCAGAATGGGTCAATTGAAGTTAGACCACCAGTAGGTCCTGGTTTCAAATCCCATAGGGGGCGGGATCATGGATGTGCACTGCTGAGAAGTCCCATACTAGGACGAAACGGCCGTCCAGTGCATCCAGGTTTTCCATGATGGTCTAGCTTCAATTGACTCATGATTTCAACTTGTGAAATTTCTATAATAATATATTTATTTTACAAAGGTGTAGAAAGTTGAAATCAATGAAGTGGTGGTGGGTCAACGTTTAGTGTCGGTTGCTATGTTAAGCCTACATAGGTTATTCCAGCTTTCCGACAGATCAATTTATTCATTCGTAATGAGTCACATTTTCACCCTGTCAATTGTTCACTTATTAATCTGACTGTATGTGTGTGCATTTCTTATCTTACTCATCACACATTTGTAGCTTATTTTTGTGTGACTATAAATATCGATTAACGCATGGTTAAACACGGTTGACTCACACGCCTCCTCCATTGGGTGTCATTTGGTTTCTTTTTTCTTCTCTCTCTCTCCTCTTTGTTTCTATCGCTCTGTCTTCTTGATTGTTTGTTCTGATCAACGACAGTACAAAATCTACGTATTCAATACTTCATTCTCGATAATTCTATACAAGGAATGACGGCAATCATACGATTTAATTGGAGTCAGATATGCCGCGGCAACTGAAAATGTAATAATATAATAATCTGTTAGTTACACAGTGTTAGGAAAAATAAAACTAAAGTAGATTTTCATAATCAGTTAATTATTACGAGTAGTTACATAAGAGTGGGAATAGGAATTAAGTATAAATGTAAGTCTTAATAGTTGAGATCATGAGTCAGTTGAAGCTATACCACCACGGAAACCTGGAAGTACTGGACGGCCGTTTCATCCTATTATGGGACTCCTTAGCAGTGCTCGTCCATGATCCCGCTCGTGGGATTCGACATTAACACCGCCGGATACCGGCCGGCTCAGTGGTCTAAAGGCTAAGCGTTCGCGCGCGAGACTGAAGGTCCTGAGTTCAAATCCTGCGAGCGGTTTCGTGGATGCCAACTGCTGAGAAGTCCCACAATAGGACGAAACAGCCGTTTAGTGCTTTCAGATTTTCAACAGTGGTCTAACGACAATCGGTTCATGATCTCAAACAAAAGCTTATTAATCTCCACAACCTTATACTGAAAATTTTCTTAATGAACTTATTCCATATATGTATGTAACAGACTATCATACTAATACTAACCATTCATGTACCTCATTCTTGTATTTTTGTAAGCAATGATGGATAGTGGCTAGCAGTGGAATCCAGGAGGCGCGTTCCGTCCTGTTTGGGACTCGTCAGCTGAATGTACCTGCATCTCAGAGAGTTGATGTTCACTCAGGGACTCGAATCCAGTACCATTCGCTTCAAACACCATCGCGTTATCCACTTAGCTACTGAGTCCTGATAGCCAATTGCTTGTGCAATGGGGTGAATCTGAATTCACTTGGTATTGTTTGACTTGTATCTTCCCATTGATGTTTAGCTCTACAATCGATCAGTCTTTTATTGGCATATTTGCATACTGTGCGTATGCCTCGATATTGCCTTAATTCACAAGCTATTTGTAAGCACTGATGCATAGTGGTTAGCAATGGAATTCAGGAAGATACAAGCTAAACAATACCAAGTGAGCTTATTCTTGTATGATCAAAGAAGTGTCGTTATTAACATGAAATTCACACACACACAAACACACATAAATCTAACTAAAACAATACAAATGTAATTATGAATCGATGTATGTTTATTAATCATGGCTAAATCATGTATTTTTATCAATATTATTGTCTAACTTATTATCGATTAAAAATGTAATAATAATAATAATAATCAATTATTGCACTACTTCACTTAGTAACTTGATAGATCAGAAAAGTTGAAGTACTTTATAATCATTCTCATTGGGTTGTTCTTACTGGTTGTTGTTGGTTATCCTGTATAACTTGTGAGTATTTGTATTGGCTTAGCTTGGTTAATTGATTACCTTGATAAATGTTATTTTATATATAGATTTCAATGGTGTTTAAACATAAGAAGTGGCAACTACAATTTATTAGTGGATAGTACGGATAAGCACAATGAGCGAGTTCGAAGCAGAGAGGTGAATATGTACAGAGGCGAATTTATGGTCAAATCGAATCAAGGCGCAGACAGGCAAGGCAAAAGGTATTAATAGATGAGAAAGAGTATGATTCACCGAGCGAAATTGAAGCGATTAACATTGAAGCTAGAGAGAGATATGCGTTGGCTGTCACATGTAATCAAGCCTACACGTTTCAACAGTTATAATAGTGATCATAGTAGCATAAAGAAATAGACGAATTCCTAATGTTCAAACAACGTTATCTTTAAAGTAAGTTAAGAAAACAGTTTAACAAAAATTTAACCATAATCAAAATCGATTTTAGGAAAGTGTTATAACTTATCGGTTTGTGACCCTATCAATGGATAAAGAAATGACACCGCCCAGTTAGAGAACAGTAATTTATCGACTGGTCCAATGACGCATAAAAGATGTACGAGCAGTCTAGAGTATTTATCGGTCCTGCTTCCCGCCTGGTCCTGCCTGTTATGTCCAGAACACCAATACCAACCTCCGCGATATGAATCATGTATTTCAAACAGACTGGGTTTATATACAAAACCAAACAGGCCACATCGTACCATAAAATAGAAAATAACATTTGCACAACATCTAGTCAAAAGTGGCTATGGATGTAGAGGACAGTAATTGATAGACAGGGCATAACTCAAGAATGATAAATCGTTTGATACTAGTTCACAGGTCAAAATAAAGCTCATAATAAGAAGGACACGAATATGAATAGTTTGGTTATGTAACAATTATACGATATAAATATACGTATTGTAATAATCCATAAATAGATTCCGACAGTTACCATTCATTATTCTCATCTCGATATAACACTACTTGCTTGTGTAACGAATGTATTGAATGTACTATAGGAATAAATTATAGTGCCTGCACATTTATTTAACTCATTTGAGGAAAAACTAGACATATAATACAGAACCCCTGGGAAAAAAATTAACGTAAACCAATGAGGAGACAAAGATAATCAAGAAAATGATATGAAAAACAATTTGGAACCTCATTATGATGCATAATCAGCTATTATTTACAGAATAGGCTTAAGGAGACAGCAAACTATTTTCAGTACACAAATGAGGTTTGAATTTTCGTAAGGCTATGGCTTCAATAAACCTTAGTATACTCCCTTTAACACTTTAACACTACAACACTACAAAAACCGTGTTGAGATCAATCATCTTATGACCTGTTTCAACTATGTCTTTGGCAATCCAGGATAATGGATGTTTATCATGCATTTTTATTGGGTTAATGAACTGAGCCAATGGGCTTTTGTATTTAAAGTACAAATCTGAATTGAGTTTGAACTTTTTCATTTAACATTGCCGAGATAAGCTTTAAATTATTTATGCAACAGACATAATGTAAATTATCAGATGGGATTTTGTGGAGATTTTAGTAATTTCAATAGTTGAAATCATGAGTCAATTGAAACTAGACCACCATGGAAAACCTGGAAGCATTGGACTTCAATATATACAGAGATCTTTTGAGAATAAATCTTTATCATTATGTGGTTGTGAATATTGTTAAGTATTTGATTGAGACCATGAATTGATTGATGTCCGACCAACATTGGAAACCTATAGGCAATGGATGACCACTTCGTTCTCAGTAATGCCCATCCACGGTCATGTAAGTGGGACTCGAACTCAGGTCTTATGGTCTCATTGCGCAAACGTTTAACTTCTAGACCACTGAGCCGGTATCCACCGGTGTTAATGTCTAACTTCATCCAATTCACGAAATCTTAAATTTATACACATATTACTCAGTTCTGTTTAAAAGAATGTAGACATCTACACGTTCTTAGACTTACTTACTTACGCCTGTTACTTCTAATGGAGTACATAGTACCCGCAGTGTCGAGTCACCTAGACTGGTGGCCACATTGCAACATGATCGATAGCATTCGATCTGCACTAATAAGAACTAGACAAGCATGAAATTGATCACCACCCAGTGATCAATCAATTGTGACTCCTAATGGAGTAACATTACTATTATTATCATTATTACTATTTTTATTATTACATAATACTGTAATCATATTGAGTAAATATTAGTTCTTTTATTTAACAATTAAATATGTACAGATTAAATAAACAAAATAAAACATTTAACACGAGTCATCATAATAATAATAATGGTAGTATTAGTAATAATAATGATAATAATGCGAACTAAGTTGCAAATAAGTCAAGTAAATAACTTTCTTTTAATTTCAACAGTTGAGATCATGAGTCAATTGAAGCTAGACCACCATGGAGAAACTGAACACACTGGACGGACATTTCGTCCTAGTACACGACTCCTCAACAGTGCGCATCCACGACCCCACACTCCGTCATCAAAATGACACACTGCGTCGCGAATTGGAAACAAACATAGAAAGAATGAGTAACAACTAGAAAGAAGTGGAAAGGATTGTCCAGAACAGGGTTGGATAGAAGGTGCTTTTGAGTGGCCTACGCTTCTCGACACGTGGTAACAGCCGTAAATAAGCAAGTATTATATCGTTTGATCTCGACTTGACAGTTTATAACATTGTTTTCATATGCTGTACAATAAACTTACTTGATGTTTCTGATGAAAATCTATAACTCATTGGATTAAAGACGAATGTAAAACACAAAAAAGCAAATACATGAATTTCACCGATTGAAATCATGAGTCAATTGCAGCTAGAACACCATGGGAAATCTGGAAGCACTGGACGGCCGTTTCGTCCTAGTATGGGACTCCTCAGTAGTGCGCACCCACGATACCGCTCCGCGAGATTCGAACCCAGGACCTGCCAGCCTCGCGTCAGGCGCTTAACCAACCACACCACTGAGATGACATCCGAAGATGTTAATGTTTAACTTCAACCAATCCACGAAGTTGCGCCATCGAACACCAATGTCTTCAGTGAGTTGATATCTCACAACAGACCTGGTTGAACTCCACTGGTAACGGATTCTCACTACAACTCCAGGAGTATCTCTTGAAGTCAGTCGCTAGTGAGACTGTGTTGGGGACGATAGATCCCCAAACTCATATTTTGAATTTTATCGCATCGATCAACTTATTGATTAAACGTTTAAATATATTGTATTGGAGTCAATTGATGAACTATCGATTAAATGTTCAAATAGCAGTCAATTGTTGATTGATGTTCAAAAATCTTCCTATGACAATATCGATTGTAAATAATTGTATAAATACGCTTGACTTGTATGCTTGATCCGATCTGCCTGCCTGACTTGTTATCTGCTGTTTGTCTGTAGAATACACTTTCTACACCTTACCCAGACTTCTTGATCGAGTTAGCAGAATTGGGGACAACGGACCAGAATAGACTATTGAGTCTCTGAATCCTTGATCCGATCGATAAGTCACACTGTCATATAATCGGCTGTCTCCTTTGAGCCATAACAGACTGATAGGTCCTGGGTTCGAATCTCGCGGGGTGCGGGATCGTGGATGCGCACTGCTGAGGAGTCCCATACCAGAACGAAACAGCCGTCCAGTGCTTCCAAGTTTTACATGGTGGTCTAGCTTCAATTGGTTCATGATTCAAATCAGTGAACTTTCTCAAATCTTCATAAAACCCCTTCTGAAAATACGTAAGTTTTTTTCATTCATTTTTGGGCGTTTACAACGAAAAAACAATGTTTACAATATGTAGTTGATATTTTCTTGAAGTAATAAATCGATTTTGAATGAAAAAAAACAAACTTCACTGGTAAAAAACGCTTGAAGAAAACTCTACTGATTACAAAATTTATATAATGAGTCACTTTGATTATACTCTTAGTGGTAAGTAACTAATATTGTGTTTAATTCACTTGATATTGTTTTACTTGAATCTTCCCATTGATGGCGTTTGAAGCGAACGGTACAGAGTTCGAGTCCCAGAGTGAACATCAACATGTCTGAGATGCAGGTACATCCAGCTGACGAGTCCCAAACAGGACGAAACGCGCGTCCTGGATTCCACTGCTAGCCACTATCCATCTTTGCTTATAATATTGTGTTTGTTATATGTTTACATTCAATTGAATACTGTCAATCAATTTGAAGTATAGTTAGTGATTCGTTTATATCATTCGAGATTATATTGATGTACGATTAATGAGTTTCAACAAACATGAATTTCAGATCAATAACAACCTCCTAATGACTGACTGTAATTACCAACTTACATGGATACATAGTGAGTGTGATATGGAATTACTTAGATCAGTGAATAGATTGAAAGTTGATGTATTGAGTTGAAGAGATTTCGAACTATGTTCCGATTGAACATGATATTGGTTAACACTTAGTTACTAACCAATGTGAATATCTTCATTTTTCATGAAGGCCATTTGGGATTTGAATAAAGCAGTAGTAACTTCACTGACTACGAGAGGGGTTGATGTAGTCTTTGGCGATATGGAATACTCCAGTTCAATCAAGTTCGCATATGTACCTTACTGACGATTGCTCAGTAGCATGAAACTTATATTTAAGACCTTTTTGTCATTGCCTTCAAACATATAAGAGTTATATAAGGGATAGATAATAGGTTGTTTACAAAATAGACCCTGACTACTTTTCAATACAGTTTTCTTCTCTTTAGAAACTGGTCGAGCTATAGTTCTACGAATTAAGTACTAGATTCTCATTCAGTGGATCGTGAGAATAATTCAGTCACATTAACTTTATTCTAGTTACTTGGATTTATTTATTTATTTATTTTAACACATAGATAATGGTACAAGGAGGCACCAAATACATATGCGCCACACAAATCTCATTTGATATATGTGAGGGCTGTGATACATCCCGGGTGCCCAAACTGAAGCTGGTAGTTTTCTTAAAGGGCCACACTCGGAGCCTTTGATCTAAAAGTCTAGTCCACAAGGCAGTGGAACAACATAAGGAGATACAGTCCCATGGTAGTCGGTGACCAACGACAGGTTCATAAGCCATTTGTTCCTTCAGGATCCTGGAGCACATGTGCACCACTGGTTTGGAATTAGGGTTTTCCAACTCTCCTAGGTGGACTCTCTGTGTCCACCAACCGTTTTTCGTCCTCTCAATTTCGCATACAACATCCCCGCCACGAGAAGTCAGTGAGTAGGACTTTTCTGGCAGAGGCTATATACGCATGTTTTACCAGTAGAATTCATAGTATAACATCTATGAAATACATTGTAAATAATCATCAATGCCATGAGTTTCTGTTCTGCATTTTCCAGCTAACCAACAATATTGAATTCACTAAACAAATATAAATTCATAATGTTTTTTTATTATATTTGTGTGTACATACCAGTTCAACTTCTCTGATGTAGCTTGTTACACTGTGATTACAATCGTATATTTAAAAGTTATCCATTATAGTTGAGAAGATAATAGAGAACACCATGATCAAATCTTTTTGTGTAAATTTAGTTGATATCAATCAGAGAAATGAGTCAAAGAAAGCTTATGAAGCCATTACATCAACACTTCATTAAACTTTTCTAATAAATATGGATTTTACTTGTTACATACAGCGAATGCAGTTATATATGGCGTTTGTATATGCAAGGATCTTAGTTCTACTGTTAACAATGAAATAAAAAAAGACCCCAGTATCTATCGTTTTGAATGTCAACGTGAACATCAACTCTGAGATGTAAGTGTATCTAGTCAACGGGTTCCAAATAAAAGTGAACATTCAACCTGAAATCCATGATTAATCATAATTTTAGAATATACTCAAACTTGGAACCAATATCAATATCAAATCATTTGCCTACAATGTTCATATCCCAATATTACTTACTTACGCCAGTTACCTTCAATAGGGCATAGACCGCTGACCATCATACTCCGACCTATCGTGTCCTAGACCTTCCTTTCTAGTTCTATTCAATTGTTGTTCATTCTTCTCATATCTGTCTGTATCCATTTCTCAGTGTAATGTGTTCTTTGGTCTTCCTCTCTCCTCCTTTGACTTTGAAGATTCCAAGTGACGACTTGCCTTGTGATGCATTTAGATACTTTCCTTAAATAAACAAGAAAAATTCAAACCCATACACAACAAATGAATACTGTTAGTTGATTGACCATCAATAAATTGATATGAATGAATAGATAATTAAAAAAACATCAAAAAATGCCTATTCATATGGAGCCATAATATAAGTATACGAATATTCGTCAAGATTAGAACGAATAGTTTGACAGTAATTGAGCACCGATTATAGAGAAGTCATTATATGTGAAAATTATATTTGAAATATTTTCAGCGATTGAAATTTAACTAATTTCTAATGTTTCGTCCAGCTAACTTATCTGGACTTCTTCAGGGTGGAATAATCAAAATCAAAATTATCAAAGAAGTATATATATATAGCTTTTTAACAATCAGGATTATACTGATAGACAATACAGTCATAGTTTATAGTTTGTTTTAATCATTATACATCTATCGGATTAATGTAAATATCATACTATGGTAATCTATTGAATGGTTAATAGTATCTATGTCATTATGGTTGTAATGAATAACATGACATTATATTGTGTCCAATTGTCTAATGACTTTAGGTATTTTGTTTTAATGGTCAAATATTGAACGTACAAATTGAATGGTATTCACCATTATCAATTTTAATGTTCTATGAACTGATAAATAATTTTGTAATCATATGTATTTGTAGACAAATTAGTTATATGCTAATGATTAGGTTTCAATGATTAAATCAATAGTGTTTCCAGGTTTACTATGGTGGTCTAGTTTCAATTAACTCATGATATCAATTATTGAAATTGATATTAAAATTTCCACGAAATCCCTTCTGATAATAGTCATCGTATGTACCCTAGTGACTAAATTCAAGATGGATTTCTTGGAGTTCCAGTAAGAAGCAGTGACCAGTGGAGTTCAACCGGGTTTGTTGTGAGACGATGATGGACTTTGGCTCAATTCCGTATATTAGTTGAAGTTAGACATTAACACCGTTGGATACCGGCCGACTCAGTGTTCTAGAGGTTAAGCATTCACACGCGAGACTGATAAATCCTGAGTTCGAATCTCGCAGGGTACGGGATTGTGGGTGAGCACTGCTGAGGAGTCCCATATTAGAACGAAACGGTCGTCCAGTGTATCCACGTTTTGCATGGTGATCTCATTAATTCAACTATAAAATTACTAAAATCTCCACAAACCCCTTCTGATATAAATCAATAGTTAGCTTTATTGTCATTTTTATACTCATCTATGCGTTCATCACTAATGAAGAGAAACGAATCTATTATTTTTTCTGCCTCAACTACTAAACTCTGTTATCATAGCGTAATGAGTAAATAACCATACATAATCTGTTATAACAGAGTTAAATCAGATATGTTGATATGTCTTAAAGGGTTAGATTTGTATTATACTTTGGGTGAGACACTGGGTGGAGTTTATTCATATTTAACTGTGATTTATTGACTGTTTAAAGATATGATATACAATTACTGACAAATATTTATTAGTATTTTCAACCATGTATTACAGTTGTTTTAGAAGACTCAATTAGAATATCTACATTTACCCATGACGTATAGATTAGACATCATTTACTATATTCTATTAGCTCTGAGAAAGGCTTAACAAACATGAAATGGTTGCTATCCATTGACAATCAATTACCAATGGTGCACTATCTTGATCTAACTAACCCTAGCTATTTTTAGGCCTAATTATAAGTTACCAAACATTGTGCATCAGGGTGGAAAATGGTTAAGCATGTCTTACGTATGTGCCAAAGGGTAGCAAATTTAAAAGAAAACTTTCCTCAGTGCTTTCTTGACTCCACTTATTTCTAGCGTCAACCGATGTGTGACATAGACTCTGTTCAAATCGATAGAGATTGGGAGATCATTAAAAAAAATAAAAACACATGACTCTAGGCGATGTTTTGTCTATAAATGACATGCTTTAGATAACTCTGTCAATAATACTATCGATGTAATTAGAAAAATACTGTTACGTACATATTTTATCTTATCTTGAATATCCTAATATTTCAGTAGATCGTCAATTCGTCCAAACCTTAGTTAGCGGTGTATGTTACTAAATAGTTCAAACTTTGTAAGAATGACACATTTTTGTGAAAAAAAGAGTCATTTTATTCAATTTGACAAAGGATTTGCTGTTTTCATTATGGAGTAGACATGAACTGGCGTTTCTTAAGATCCCTTAATCCTGATACCTTGATTTACCCGCTTACAATTAAGACACAAATTATTTAAGTTAGTTACGACAATTCATTACATGATAACATCAAATCGATATAAGATAAGAAGTGAAACCAGTAGTGCATTATTATACAATTTAAACATTTACACTGTATACACAGATTACTTATAAACCAGAAAATATGAATAAAGTTGGCAGTTTACTTGATGTTGATGGAGTTTTGTTCTCTGAGATGGATAGTTTGGTCATGAGGTTTTCATCGTTATTCTGAACGACATCATCAGCACAAACTTCAGGTAGGTGTGAAGTGTTCGAATTTCTCCATATATAACTCACAACTTGTCAAGTAGACCCATTTGGACCAAAAATCAAACAACCAAAACAAAGAAGTACACAATGACGTGTTTAAAGTCAACAAGAACCAATCAACAGGACAAGCTGTGAACCACATGTGGAACCAAAGTCGAACATTTCACTTCTACCTGAAGTTTGTGCTGTTGATGTCATACAAAAGAATGATGAGAGCTCCACGACCAAACCATTCATCTCAGAGAACAAAACTTCATCAATATCATTCACTTAGGCTACAAATCTTCTCCACCATCTTAAAGTACAGTTGGTTTCTGAAACAAAACAAAAAACATTAATTTAGATCATAAGCTGTACCAAATGGAGTTTGTTTTGTCAATAAATTAAACTATTAAATAGAGTGAATTGTTAACCCACGGATTGTTGGTATTCATGACAAAAGAATGCGACAACTGAGATACCAGATTATTTAAAGCAAATCATAAGTTATGTATAAATTAAGCAATGGTAACAAATATATCATACATCTAATCTTTGATAATAAACAATAATGTGATTGTAGACTTGATGAATAGTTTAAATGTTATATTTTGCCATCATATTTCTGCAGAATAGAACATCTTCTTACACTGATTAATCTCTGAGTACTAAGTAACTAGCATTGTGTTTGTCAAGCTTTTACATTCGATCAACTGTTGTCAATCAATTTGATGTATGGTTATTATAATTAGTCTATATCCTTAGAGATTGTATTGATGTGTGATTAATGAGTTTCAACAAACATGAATTTCAGATTAATAACAACTTCCTAATGACTGACTCTAATGATCAACTTACATGGACACAGTGAATATGATGTGGAATTACTTAGATTAGTGAATATATTGAAAGTTGATGTATCAAGTTGAAGAGATTTCGAATTATGTTTGTTAACTTGAATGCTACTACTGATTCGTCTTACTCGGAACGGAACGAACAATCGAGGATTCAGAGACTCGATAGGCTATACTGGTCCGTTGTCCCCGACTCAGCTAACTCGATCCAGAATCTTGGTAAGATGTAGAAAGTGTATTCTACAAACAACAAGAAGATACCAGGTTCATCAAGCACACAAATCAAGCGTATCTATACAAAATATATATAATCGATATTGCCATGGAAGTTAAACATTTAAACATTTAATCGATAAGTTCATTAGTTGACTATGTGCGTAGGTGGTAAGAAATGCCCAAACATAAATCTGCATACCAGCTCCACAAAGATAAAATTACAAAATATGAGTTTTGGGGATCTAACGTCCCCCAAAAATGTTCAAACCAAACATCATAATAATAACAAGTCAGTAATCAAACAATGTGATTTTTTGATTGTATACTCAGTAGTAACATTACTGCAGTCTTGGACGTTACGTGAGATATCAATTCCGTTGTAGAGAGTCATTTGGCATGAAATCTATATCTGTGATATTTTACTTACTCTATCTTACCACCTTACAAGTTATATAGATACTTATGAATATTCTTTTCTAACATTAATTCATAGCCTGTTTCTGAGGTCTCAAGATGATGGACTTAGATACTATATCTATTACCTTATTGAGAATCTCTTGAAGTTATTCAAGTCATCAGAATATCCCTGATATCCTATGACATTTATTTCAAAATGTGTAACATTTCATTATGAAATATATTTTAATAATGAACATAGTAACAAAACACTAAACCTTCATCACCATGAAAATCAATTAATCATTAAGAGAATAATTCATATTGATTGGTGAATGGTGTATTCAAAAACAAAATCGATAACAGGAATTTAATTAATCAATACTGTTCAATCACTAGTCTTAAATTGATGATGTTTATTTCTACAATAAAATTGAGAATGTAAGTGAATGTAAATTACTGGTTTTCTAATTAATATTTTTGCAATGATTTCATAATAACTCAAAACTATCTCTAATGACAAAAGATTTAGACTGTTAAAACGATGTTATATTTATATAAGTAAAGATGGATGGTGGCTAACAGTGGAATTTAGGACGGGCACCACTTCGTCCTATTTGGGACTCGTCGTCAGCTGGATGTACCTGCATTTCAAAGTTGATTTCCACTACAGGATTCGAAGCCAGTGCTGTCCGCTTCAAATGCTATCTTTTTATCCACTTAGCTACTGAGTCTTCGTAGGCACAAGTTTGTGCAAGAGGATGAAGTTTAAATTCACTTGGTATTGTTTACTTGAACTAAGACAATACCGAGACGATACGCACAGTATGCATATATGCCCAAAACAGACTAATCAATTGCAGCCCTAAACATCAATGGGAAGATACAAGCAAATAACACCATGTGTATTTGATTTTATATTTTCCTTTAAAATACAGGCGAAAACGATCAAACGAGAATACTTTTCAACCAATATATATATATTCACAGTTGAATTCACGAGCTTATTTAAGCTAGACAACCAATGAAAACCTGGAAGCATTGGACAACCGTTTTGTCCTAGTGCGTGTCCACGACCCTAACATTAACACCGCTGGATTCCATGGAGCTAGAACAAAGGTTCTGTACTCGAGTGCCGCTCGCGAGACCGCGGATGTGGACTATTGAAGAGTCCCGTACTAGAATGAAACGGTGATCCCATGCTTCCAGGTTTTCATTGGTGATTTAGTTTAGATAAACTCGTGAATTCAACTGTAAAAATACTATAATCTCCACAAATCTTCATATATAAACAGCATAAATAACCTCTTATGGATTTCAGTGACCTTATACATTTATGGTAATCATCCATTCACTGAAACTCAATCTATGTCATACCCTCTGGGTCTCAGCTTCGTAACGAAAACCACATAATTTGAAAAGTGTTTTTTATTGAGCACTTTTAGAATGTCAGTTACAATCACAACATCTCATTTGTAAACTATTCGATAACAGAACTGACAAATTCTTATAAATGTATTACAAAGTTTTAAGTTGTGCGAGTGTACTGTGAAGGAATCTCATACTACGACGAAATAGTTATTCAATGCTCTCTGCTACTAATTTATTGGTACCATAAATGAGTTTAGTCTTTCACAAAGCAAGGGCCGCATTCCTTCAATTGAAGAACATATGGAACTCAAAACAACTTTCAACCAATATCAAAGCGAGAATCTTCAATACCAACGTCAAGGCAGTTCTACTGTATAGAGCTGAAACTTACTGAGCTACTACAACCATCATCAAAACAGTACAAGTATTTATAAATAGCTGTCTACGCAAGATACTCAACATCCATTGACTGGATACCATCAGCAACAGCCTTCTTTGGTAAAGAACAATCAGCTTCCATCTAAAGAGGAAATTAGAAAAAGACGATGGAAATGAATAGAACATACATTACGCAAATCATCAAACTACATCACGAAGCAATCCCTAACTTGGAATTCTGAAGGGAAGCGGGAAAGAGGGAGGTCAAAGAACACATTACGTCGGGAAATAGAAGCAGACATTAATAAGGTGAAGACCAACTGGAAAGAGCTGGAAGGGACTGTCCAGGACAGGGTTGGACGAAAATGCTGATGAGCGGCCTATGTTCCTTCACGAGGAGTAACAGGCGTAAGTAAGGTAAGTAAGTAAGCAAGTTTCACAAATTAATCTTACATATCATACCAATCTCAATAAAACCTCATGAAGTTACATTATATTATTTATTTGAGTTAGTCATGATACAAATGACCTTAGTAGACTGAATAAAAACAAATATTCATGTGATGAGTATGACATGACTGTTTGTTTGATGATGATTAGTTCATTCGCATCTTGTATTGTAATCAAAAGAATGTGAGTCAGTTATACAATTTCGGACTACTGCAAACAATAATCACATATTAATTACCAGTATAATGGTAAAATATGATCTCGGAAAGAAGTTGACGAAGTTCGAAACCAAATAATATCCTATTTGATTAATGATCATATAGTATTCACTCATTTAGTTTCATGACTCCATATCTTTATTTTTTGATATACAAAAAAACACATCATCAATGGATGCGGGATCGTGGATGCGCACTGTTGAGGAGTCCCATACTAGGGCAAAACGGCCGTCCAGTGCTTCCAGGTTTTCAATGGTGGTCTAGCTTCAACTGACTCATGATTTCAATCTGTGAAATTTCTAAAATCTCCACAAAACCCATTCAATGGATGTGTCGCTCAATTTCGTGTATTGGTTGAAGCTAGACATTAACACCATTAGATACCGGCTCAGTGGTCTGGTGGTTAGGCGCTCGCGCACGAGACCAAATGTTTCGGATTCGGATCCCGTGATTGGGATCGTGGATGCGTACTGCCGAGGAGTCCCATACTAGGACGAAACGGCCGTCCAGTGCTTCTAGGTTTTCCATGGTGGTCTAGCTTCAATTGATTCATGATCTCAACCATTAAGAATTACTACAATATCCACAAGAACTCTTCTGATATGACATATTCAGTAGACAGGCATATCTTGTACTGTGATGTCTATTTGAATAAGGGAGTGGTACTAAAAAGTATAAAACTTGGATAGTTATTCATTAGCGGTTTAGTTTATATACTGTTAATGATTATTTACTTTAAACAGTTTTATGGCACTTATAATAAGATCTATTTAATTCATTAGTCAATTGATATATCTTATACCGTTCTTAAACTATTGTCAATTAACTATTGATCTGTTTTGATGGAGCAATGAGAAAACGGAGTTTGATCCGTTTTCTCTTTACATCACAAGTAATATGATCACATATATAATTATGAACTTTGTATTGTAAATGTCTATGTTTTGTACTTATTGAGATACATCATTATATGTGGTGCGTTGTGGCCCTTTTATTTTACATAGTTAACCAAGTAGTCATTGAAGAGTTTGATGAATAAAAATGGTACTTACCACAAGTTACTTGACTTTATAGTGTTTTGTGTAAGGTTTACAAAGGTGGAAACCTGTGCGGTCGTGTAATAAGTGAGCAAAAGAGCAAACGGATGAATTGTTAACGGCACATGAAACAACGCATAAAAAATCAATAAACCTGAACATGTTGTCAACCGTTCTCACTTAAAAGGAGCAATAACCCTTGACAGTGTGATTTTTTGACATTTCAGTGACACAGGATATCAAGGAGGTACCCTCAAATATATCCAATTGTTTAATAAACAAACAACTTCTAAGCAAAGATGGGTGGTGACTAGCAGTGAAATCCAGGACGCGCGTCTTATCCTGTTCGAAACTCGTCAATCGGATGTACCCGCTTCACAGGACTCGAACCCAGTACAACCCGCTTCAAAAGCCATCGTGTTACCCATTTAGCTTCTGAGTCCTGATAAGCAAAAGTATGTGCAAGTAACACAGTTATATGGTTATTCTTTGACTTCGGTCAATAGTCCTAGGAATACATTGTTTTTCGCTTCTGGAGTTAGTTATCAGTAATATGTACTGCACACATTTGCTATGAGATCAAATAGTTACCGCATCTAAGATTAGATGTATTTTGCCTAATTGTGGTATTGTATTTGAACAGCAGTAACAATTCCAACTTATTATTACCGTATCAATTCCATTTCGTTCAGTCTATAACCTATTTATCTAACGTCCATCACCATGGTTGTTCAATCCGATTATATATCTTATACTAAATGCTTCTTTTTCCAAACGCTCTATAGATCTAAAAGTGAACACTGGTTTTTTACAGCTTCATATTACAATTTCTTACTTATGCCTGTTACTACCAATCGAGCATAGGCCGCCAATCAGCAGTCTCCATCCCACTATGTCCTCCGCCTTACTTTCCAGTTCTATCCAATTTTTGTTCATTCCTCTCATGTCTATCTGTCTCCATTTCTCGGCATAATGTGTACTTTGGTCTTCCTCTTTTCCTTTGGCCTTGAGGACTCCATGTGAAGACTTGCCTTGTGACTCAATCGAGTGTGTCCTATCCACTTCCAGCGCTTCTTACTGATTTCTTCCTCCACTGGGATCTGGTTTGTTCTCTTCCACATTAGGTTGTTACTGAGAGTGTCTGGTCAACGGATCCAAAATATTTTGCACAGACAACCGTTATTGAACACTTGTATCTTCTGGATGATGGTTTTCGTAAATCTCTAAGCTTTCGCCTTATACAGTAGAAAATTAGTTCGCTAAATAAACACTAATCAGAATCATAATTCGCATTTCAATTACTCGTTTCATTCTTCTTATTTCATCTAACAAAAGTACAATAGAGATATAATTAAAAATCAATATAACCGTTTTAGGTTTTATTTAGATCTTAGTACATAATTGACCTATTTCCATTGTTGATATAATCACATGTATTATGGGAAAGGAATATTATTTAATTAACAACCATTCTATCAATTACATTGTATTCTAGTTTCTTCTCGTTTCATCAATATGATTCATTATCATAGAAATTAGTGAAAAATGTACAAATACGTACTCTTTTCTCAAGATAATGTCATTTTGAGACAGTGTACACAATCCTATTTATAGTAACTGTTTGTTTACCCCTCCCCCGAAATGCATTGATACGGTCGAGGATGAGCCGCGCGTATACAGCCACTGACAGGAAAGTCCTAATCATTGCCTTCTTACAACAAGGGTGTTGTTTACGAAATTCAGAGGATGGAAAATAAATGTCCGGCGCTTTAACCGGGTTGGTGGATATGGAAGATCCACCTAAGGGAGTTGAAAAATCTTAATTCCAAACCAGTGGTGCACATGAGCTCCAGGATACTGAAAGAACAATTAGCGTATGAGCCCATTGTTTGCCACCGGCTCCCATGGGACTGCATCTCCTAAGGTTGCTCTACTTCATTGTGGATTAAGCCTCTAGATCGAAGGCTCCGAGTGGGGTCCTTTAAGAAAACCACCTGCTTCTGTCTGGGCACCCGGGCAGTATTACAGCCCTCACACAAACCAATGGTAACTACTACTGGACTCATTGTTATTGTATGGCGTATATGTAATTGGTGTCTTCTTGTACCGATGTTTATGTGTTCATAAAAATAAATAACTGATTATAATAATAATGTTAATAATAAACATTATTTTTAAGAGTTTGGTGGAGATAATTGAATTGCGTAGTTTCCCATCATGAACTGACATTATTTAAACACTCAGTGAAAATCAGAAATTAATGATCAGCTATTTTAATCTAGTGAGAAACTCTTTAGCAGTCCTCATTCATAACTCCATCAGGAATCGAACCCAGAACGATGACGTTTCATGACGAGTGCTTAATCTTTAGACTACTAAGCCGTTAACCGGTATTTTACATTCTTAGTATTAATGAATCTGTGATATTGTGTTACTGTCTCTAAACCCAATCTTTGCTGTTATAATGTGTAAAAAGTTAAATCAGTGCACATTCATGTAATATATGTGGTGCCTACAACAGACGAATAATCACTGATTTCATTGTAAACCATGCCGCATCAAACTATTGAGTTACACGACATTTTGTTTCTTGGTTGTAGCTGGTTGAGTTTCAAATTCCTAAATGTCTTTATGGGTATTCATGAGTAACCAGTGTATGTTTATTCAAAACAGATATGTCATACTTTAGTGTGGTGTATGCTACTTATGCTGACAGATATCAGTAGTATATAGCACCAATTGGAAGTGGTGCCTAACCGCAGAAGATTGTAATGAAAAGAACAAGAAGGAAAATCTGAGAAGAATCTAAATAACCACAGAATTAGAGTAGTAACATAGTGTGTGAAAGACAATGTAAAGGTGTGCAAATGATGAATTTCATGTATAATTTCCATATTTTACGAATCGACTGTAATTTTACATAAAATAACAAATTGCTTTTTCCTATCTGAGTATTCGCTCACCGTAACTATATAAAGTTGTCCAATTCTGTGGATTTTATCTCTCTGGAAGGCTTGATAAACGTGATGTTAAACGTTAGTCTTTAATCAATCAGTTTTACATATTTTAGTTTCACTGAAGATCAGTCGTCACTCGAATATCTCAATAGTGAAGTATGAAAATATGTAGCTGGGTGTTATTGAGTGCACCATTCCTCCCAAAAACATTACAAGTAGGCCTTGATGATGAGTGCTAGCCAGTATGAAACTTGTGTCAAGATTGGATATTCAATCATTGTTGGTTACTTTGCAGAACTCATCAGATCGTTATGCATGATTTCATTCACTGTGTCCACTTGATCATCCCATAGTCTGTATAAAGATTGTTCAATTTTGAACAGGTCAACTATTTCTATACTTATAAGTCAGTTATCATGAGAACAAAACTCCGAGAAACTTTATATCTTGAAGGGGTTGTTTCAGTTGATGATTTTGTTTTTCTTATTTATATGGATTTCCATCATAAACCTCTTGTCCCAACACTTTTCTGTATTTCTCTATCCACCCATTCATCTTTCCTCATTCACATTCATTCCTTTTTATCGTAATCACCTTGACTATACTCATTTTATCGCATATTATATCCACACAAAGTTAGGTTTATCAATTTTATTATTATTATTATATTGATAAAAGCTTGGCACCATACTACAAATCATTCCGACCTTCATTAACTGACCTTTCTGATTTGCAAATCAAACCATCTTGAAGTGTTTCGATAGAAACAGATGAGAGTGTTCAACATTTCTCACATATTACATTCTTCAATTCATTCATGCCTGCCTCATTTTGGTCTTTGTAAAATCGGACAAACATTATAGACATTTAACTGTAGAGGCTGATGATTGAATCAGTTGTTCGCTAAAATATTCTTTGTGTTTGCATTGGAATTCTCAAATGGTTAAATTCAAGCATAACAGTCAACCATCAATTCCTCTAATTGATCACGTCTGTAGTGACTCACGTTTATCACGAGAACACGACTGGTTTAATAAAAACAATTATTATTATAACCAACTGTACCAGTGTTTGTTTTAACGTGCTTTTGTTTGACTGTGCTAATGACAGCTATTTTCTGCTTCCATTCTTTCGCTTACACTTTGATTGTAGCTTCGCGCGAATTCGGTTACCTTCTGTAACCAAGGTTGTATCCTGGCACGATCTCGGTATCCTTTCGATGCCACGAGATCGCCAGCTAATAAACCTCGATTTGGTCCATTAACTGTCTTCTGATATCCGGCTTCTCGGGGATTTTATGGAGTCATTCGGAACGAGCTTCTTACGCCTTCTGATTCGCTTGGCACGTGTTTCCTGGTAGCGGTGTTCACAGTTAATCTTCAACTCGACGCCACGCTACAATTGGTAATCCCAATTCGCTACAATTGGTGAGCCGTATTTTGGAACACGCCTCAACTTCTGATCAAATCTTCCAAAGAAGCCAATTCGGTGAGTCTATGATTTATCTATCCACGTCTGTCGTATATTTTCATATTTTTAAT
Organism: Schistosoma guineensis; assembly: GCA_944470375.2. Taxonomy (NCBI): domain Eukaryota; kingdom Metazoa; phylum Platyhelminthes; class Trematoda; order Strigeidida; family Schistosomatidae; genus Schistosoma; species Schistosoma guineensis. The sequence continues at coordinate 2,383,388 of OX103898.1, forward strand.
ATATAATATACGCGACATGACGGATAACGATAAGAATAGTATTAATATAATAGACTCACACGTATGTGTACCGAATCCTTGTCACTTTTTATTCGCGTGATGATGAATTCCACGCTTTATTCGAGAAATGTTACCCTATTAACGATTCTCCTCGCTGACCCGGCTGCTTGGTACGGAATGCATACGCATAAGCATATCCGTCTACCACCCAGCACCAAATGGTTAAGTTGAACGGTTTCACTGCCAACTTAAAAGTGTTCTACGAGCACACGAAAACGGCAACTGGCACGAAACCATACCGCTCGTTCTTTTAGGGGCGAGAACGAGCTTAAAGGCAGATAACCAATGTTCCGCCACTGAACTTGTATACGGCACGACATTGCGTCTGCCCGGAGAATTCTTCACACCACGGAGCAGACCTAATTTCGGTAAATCAGACTACGTCCATCGACTGTCTGCATTTATGCGAACGCTGTCTCCGGTGTCAACTCGAATACAACATCGACAGGTCGCTCTCCCTCGAGAGTTATCTACCTGTTCACATGTTTTTGTACGAGTAGATTCGGTACGTAAACCTTGGCAACAACCTTACGAAGGCCCTTTTCACGTGATCGCTCGTCACGAAAAGACCTTCAAGGTTGATCGATATGGACGCGTCGAGATCGTCAGCATTGATCGTCTCAAACCAGCACACGTCGATGACAGTGCCCTATCTGACACCCTGAGATTCAATGCTAGACCTATTAAACCTAGCGGGATCCTTAAATCTTCTTCAGGTCCCACGCTAGATGCATCTGAGACCTCATTCTCACGTCCCGGTCAACAGCACGCGTCATCTGCACCGTCTACGGACGAGACGACAGTCTCACGTCCAGATCAGCAGACCACGCCTCCTCTGACCTCGGATGAGATTGCAGGCTCACGAAATACGAACGAGACTGCCGTCTCACGTTCCGGTCGCCGAGTACGGTTACCCGTACGCTTCCGCGAATAGTCGCACAGTCAACTACCGATACGGTGTAGGATTATTCCTATACTACACGTATGCTACACTCTTCTTTTTTTGATTTTCTTTTTGTTTCCTGAGCCCACGCCTTCGACCATCCCCGTTTGGTTCCGTCGACTTCAGTCAACTTTGGCGAAAGCTGGCCTGATCACCCATGCTCTTGTCAACGCACTCAGTCGATATATTGGTTTCGAATGCTTGGCATACGCTTGGTCACGAACTTGGTCGTAACGGTCGCTTCTGGTCTTTTGGCTCAACGTGGTTTCGTCCTACGTCTGCAGCGTTTCTGGTGCGCACCTCTACGAACGCCCTCTTCAGATTCTGGATACAAACCACTCTGGTGTAGCATGCCAACTCAAGCAATAAATACAACACATCGCTCCTGGTACCGTTCTCCGATAACGACCTTCGTTGGCAACTCGACGATCAACGATCGCTTTCCTGTTCGCCAATTCTTCCGTCCTACAATCGCTCGTCAGCCGATCAGTCCCACGATTCAAACCGCTATTTATCGAAAGTGTAAACCCTTTCTAGCGGGGGGCTCCTGTAGTGACTCACGTTTATCACGAGAACACGACTGGTTTAATAAAAACAATTATTATTATAACCAACTGTACCAGTGTTTGTTTTAACGTGCTTTTGTTTGACTGTGCTAATGACAGCTATTTTCTGCTTCCATTCTTTCGCTTACACTTTGATTGTAGCTTCGCGCGAATTCGGTTACCTTCTGTAACCAAGGTTGTATCCTGGCACGATCTCGGTATCCTTTCGATGCCACGAGATCGCCAGCTAATAAACCTCGATTTGGTCCATTAACTGTCTTCTGATATCCGGCTTCTCGGGGATTTTATGGAGTCATTCGGAACGAGCTTCTTACGCCTTCTGATTCGCTTGGCACGTGTTTCCTGGTAGCGGTGTTCACAGTTAATCTTCAACTCGACGCCACGCTACAATTGGTAATCCCAATTCGCTACACGTCAATCTCTCGTCAATATACTAAGAATGTAAAACACTGATTGCAAATTAACATACCAGATTTGAGGGTTATGGAGATTTTAGTAATCTGATAGTTGATAGTTGAATTCATGAACCGATACAAGCTAGAACACCATGGAGAACCAGGATGCATTAGACGGTCGTTTCTTCTTATTATGGTACTCCTCATTATGTGCTCACTAGTGACTGCCATCAGGATGGATTTCATGAAGATCTAGTGAGAAGCCGTGACCGATTTATTTCAATCATTTTTGTTGTGATGCAGTTACTCAATGTAGAAAATGGTGGACGGTCGCACAGTATGGTGGATTGGTTGGAGTTAGACATTAACACCGTTGAATGTCGGCCAGCTCAGTGGTCTACAGAAAAAGATTCTGCGTGTGTGAGCGAGGAATCTCGTTTCGAATCCCGAGTGCGTGATGGTGGAGTCAAACTCCTGATGAGTTCAACAATAGTATGACACGGCAGTCGTGTGCTTTCAGGTTTTGCATGGTGGTCTAACTTAAATCGAATGATGAATTCAACCATTAAATCAACATACATTTAGAATGTAAATACGGTGTTTTGTGCTACTTAATTGACTTCCGTAGTATATAGCGCTAGTCAGGAATAAAATGTCTGTCAGGTTGAAGGAACACAAACAATGTTTGAAAAATGTTCCCAAATCCTCGGTTGATTTGAAGAAACTTGGGAATAAGTCTGCGATAGCGTTACGTGCGGAGAAACAGGACACAAGAATAATTTTGAAGGGACCAAAATGCTTCAGAAAAGTTTTAACATTCATAAAGAAACATTGATAGCAGAAGCTCTGTATATATGAGTGAACAAGAACAGCGTGAGCCGAAAGGATGCTGTTCAACTAGTGACTACCTGACAAACTTTCGTTGACAAGTGATTTGAACCCTATCTTTGCTCAATCTGTTTATTTCACGAGCATCGTTATTTTGACTGAATTCAATGAGTTTATAGCAATACAATTATGTATTTGTCGATTCTTAAATTTGACATACACATTGATGATTCAAACTTGAACTCACACTTTTATTTATTTCAACAGTTGACATCATGAGTGAATTGAAACTAGACCATCATGGAAAACCTGGAAGCACTGGACGACCGTTTCGTCCTACTGTGAGACTCCTCAGAAGTGTGCATCCACGTCCCCGTTTCGTGGAATTCGAACACAGGACCTATCAGCCTCGCGTCAGGTGCTTAACCAACTAGACCACTGAGCCGGCTGTCATCCAACGGTGTTAATGTCTGACTTCAACTGATTATTTAATTTTTAGTCGCCGAGATTATTTCAAATACAATTTTCACATATAATGAATTATCTATATTCGGAGCCCAACTTCTGCCAAACTATTCGTTCTAACCTTGACGAATATTCGTGCAAACTTCATTCAAATATGCAGCTTATTCAAGATATTTAGTTGTTTCCGATAAACACATTCTGTCATCGAACAAATCGATACTCCCATTGCTATCCAATTTCCACTTAGAAATTCATTTCTCATTACCAAATCCCATATCTCCGGTTACAGTCGTTTATAAAGACCAAAGAAACTGTTTCATTAGTAAAATTGTTTCATAAGTAAAACACTAACTAACCGCATGTAACAATTTCAACTTCGCTGAATAAGAAAAGAATCAAAAGAGACACAATCTAATGATTTTCAGTGTAACTATCTCATTCTCATGCATTGAAACTGTTTCTTCTCTACTTCTATGCAGTGAAACGATGATCTCTTCTCTCAAATATTTTACTTCATTCTATACTTGATCTCCTCCTTCCAACCCACTGCGATCTTTTCTTAAAGTTTGAGAATTACAGATTGTTCATTTCAAAAGTCTACGTTCTAAACAGCACTGGGATATACGCAATTTACATAGAACCTGACTAGATCACATCACACCATATAGTATAAAATAAGTATTATACAGGGTAAGTGAGAATAGGGGTATGGTAACCCATAGTAGGAGAATAAATAAAGAATAGTAAATGGTATAATAGTAGTCAATAGAATTTAGTCAATACTTGAATGACTAAATAAACGAGATTTTAGACGTTAATCGTTAATCAATCAGTTTTACATATATTAGTTTCACTGAAGATTTATTGTCACCCGAATATCTAAATAGTTAAGTCTGAAAATATGTAGCTGGGTGTTATTGAGTGCACCGTTCCTCCCAAAAACATTTCAAGTAGGCCTTGATGATGAGTGCTAGCCAGTATGAGACTTGTGTCAAGATTGGATATTCAATCATTATACAACAAAATTAAATGTCTCGTAGTAGTAGTAGTAGTAGTAGTAGTAGTAGTAGTAGTAGTAGTAGTAGTAGTAGTAGTAGTAGTAGTAGTAGTAGTAGTAGTGGCAGTATTAGTAGTAGTAATAGTAGTAGCAGTAGTGGTTGTACCAGAACAAACCAAAATTCATGGAAGTTTCATATGTTCACTTTACTTAAGTACAAAATCCGATACAATAACCGATTACACAATCATTAAGTGAATGTAATAAACTGTTTGTCGATAGAGAATTGTTTGTAATTTATTCTTTTGTTATCAATGGTCCACATAAAGAAACTACAATCAGATTGTTGAGGCCTTTTCAGAATAAGCATTGTACACAAATCAACATAAACACTACAACAAATACTAGGCAAACCAAAGGACGAATTCACAAAAGAATACTCAAACATCATCTACAAAATCAATTGTGCCAACAGTGAACATCACTACATCGGACAAAGTGCATGGGCTCTTCATCTTCGCCTGCATGAACATTAATTAGCGATCAAACCGTTTAACGTATCCAAGTACCTTGCCTTTGATTTCTTCGATGCAGTGAGATGTGTCACTCTTGCTTAAGTCAAAGGAGATTAATTAGCAGGTTGTTGTACTTTTCATCATCATTTCAACCTATTCGTTGTGCAAAATAACACGTCAGCAGACTTTTGAGATTTCAGCAGATTATTAGTGAGGAATTTAAAAGTACAGAAATGAGAAATTTCCGGCTATTGATTACTGCATAACGATACATAGTTTCACTCTTTAGATATGAAGAATAGTATGACCTGATTTTCATTCACATAGTGTTAGCTGTTTCTTTTCAATGACAAATCGATAAACAGTACAGCTCAATAAGAATAAATTGAATAGTGCAAATGTGAATTGACAAAGTTATTAGACGCATTGGCTGAATAAATCCGACCAAGAATGAACTGCGAAACTGAGGAACTGATACAATTATTCGTCGATGATGTTTGATAAGGTTAGTGATTTGGCCAGCACCTGGACCGACAACTGAACAGATTCATGCTAATGGCAATACTCGAGGGTTATGAACTTGATCTCATGTGAATTCAAGGGTGGGCTGAAAATGGAGTCCAGGAACAAATTCACTTACTAATCGTTCTTCGTTTGAACCAAATTATTGTCTGATGTAACTATTCCTCTTGTGAAGGAACGTACTGCTAATCAAGATAATCATCTTAAGCAATGAAGAGGAGTATGAGTTTGGTGAAAGAGAACATCTTGATGACTTGAATGTTTGTAGTTCTAATTAACGAAGCGAATAATTTGGGTGTTTTAAGAAAATCAATATTATTTGCACCTCATTTTTCTCTTCGTACATGATATCTCTGTATATAACGACAATAAATGACGTCTAGCGGTATTATTTGCAATCCACGTAAACAACGGTGTATGAAGGAGTCAACAGTAGAATGTGAACTCATCTAGCTGAATAGCTTCACGAAAGATCAGATGTGTTTGTTGGATTTTCTTCACTGTCCATTATTCAAGACATAACCGTTTTATAAATGCAATTATACTGAGGTATCCATTCCTTAATTCACATAACTGTCAACACTCTTGCATATCAATAATGGAAGAATACGGAAACACGAAGTTGTTGAATAGTTTTAAACTCCTTACCTCTATGGGTGTATGGAGTTTAGATGGTGATCGACAACAAAGTAACTTATTGAAATTCACTTTCAACAAGTCAATTATGGGAATAATTCGGATTGATTACACTGAACCATGATCATTAATTCATGGAAATCAATGAGCACTTCAATATTAGAACTATTTTGTGAACTCCGGATACATGGCTCCAATGGATACATCACTTGAAACTCATTTATACAATCAGACATTGTTTGTTTGTTTGAAAGGAGATTCAATGAATAATTCATAAATGACATGGGCATTAGTGATCCATTTACTTTTTCGCTTAGTCTCTATGCATAAAATTGACACAAGTAATATTTCTCTCTATGTATAGAATTCATTGTCAAATCCACACTCACTCCCTTTCCACTCTTTTCTACATGGTTTTGTACTACTTATTTACATTCAGTAAGCAATTGTATTCGCAACAATTTTCACATTTATGTTGTCATGCAAGTTGTGGTGTAACACTCTTAAATGTTCACATATATTTATGAAGTTTATTGTACTTATCATTGTATTTATCATTTTAATTACTATACCCTAGTCACTGCAGCGGTTAACCACAGTTTCATGCATTTGTCTAAATGCAACAGTTTCCGTATTGTTTTGCTGTTGGTTCGGTTTTCGGTTGTTCATAAACTGTTGTCAAATATCGACACAGCTATCAGCTGTCTTTTGTACTATCGTATGTTATAATTATTCTTTATCTACCAGACACCTCACAAGTTGAGGTTTGTAACTAAATTTTGTGTATTATTCAATAAAGAACCGGCTATTATAAACAAATCGTTGTTTTGAAACTTCGGTTTATCCAAACGTTTAGTCTGTTCTGGTACGCAATCTTCTTGTAGTGGTGATCATAGTCAACCGCAACTCGACGCCATGCTACAGATTATTACAATTTGCACAAAAACCTTTTGTGAAATGTGAATTAATTCGATTAAAAAGAAAGAAATATTCACACGATATTATTATGCGTCAGTCAGTATGGTTCAGTAAATTAGAGAAGTTGAAAGAATGTATAAGATTATTCATTATGATTTGCTTATACAACTTCTGTAGTCCATCTTATTTGTTAGACCACTGAAATCAAGTAATCTCAATTGTGATTTATAAATTCTTAGTGATTTATCTCAATATTGGTATGTGGTCACAAATGATTCTTAAAGTTGAGTAATGACATCCAATCGATTGTATGTTGTACGTTGCGTTCCATTTAGGACTCGTCAGGAGGATGAACGATCGTCCTGATATTGATGTTCATACAGAGAACTGAATTCATTACATAATCACTTCAAATATCGACGCGTTATTCACTGAAATAGTGAATAGAAATGGAGATACCGAATTGTTCAAAGACAGAAGGTGATTTTCGGAAACAGTTGAATATCATGATGAAGTTGCCTATTTGAATGAAGTTTATTATTAACCAACATCATTGAGTGACATTCAGTTAACTGAACCTTGACTAGTATTAGGATTTGAATAGATGTTTCATAGTGGTGTGGAACTCTTAACGACTGAACATCTAAGACTTCAACAACAGTCGATTTTATGATCATTATTCTTATTTTCAGTGATTAATATCGTTGAATTGATTCAATTGGCGTTGACCCATTTAAATTTTCCTCCCCACTTGAAGGTGAGGCCAAGATTCCCAAGGAAGCCATTTAAAAGAATACAGTTGATTAAGTAAAAGTCAATGAAAATACTGAACTCAGAAATTCTTTTACTAATCCTTTATTGAAACGAAAACCAGATGGCTTCTCGCTCATAATTATTAAGAGAACAGTAATGTGGAACATGGGTTTTACCAACGACCACAGTTGATTGCCATTGACTATTGCAAAACATAAAATCGATTCTCTCGTTATTAGTCTTACATGAATGTGAATGAAGAACACACAAACTTAAGGACGGTCTCGTTCATCCAGATGTAGTGACAGTACTCTTAAACCAGAATATCAAACAAAACGAAACTCTGACTTTCTGAAGAGGATTTTGTTCATGAAGATTCAATGTAAACGGAAAACATTTCCAGAGATCCTTAAAAACCAAATGTTTCGATGATGAAGCGAAACTTTTCAGATTGTTTTCTTAAATTTTGTTTATAGACTAGTACATCTTTTGACGACAACAAAGCTCAGTGTGAATCTTCATTTCTTAAAGGAGCCTTACTTCATTTCCTGATTCGTCTTTTCTTATTTATAAGCCATTTCAATACACATTTACATGCTCTACATTGTATGTTTGGATTATTGAATCAAACATTATGTAAATCTAATGTAGAGTAAAAGAATTCCTCCACAGATGAATCACGACACGATTGTGATTGTTTAGAATACTTAAAATGATTTAATCTGAGTTTACCATGGTTAAAATGGTGAAATTCATATTTACAACCTCTACTCTCTCTCTTTCCATCTCTTCCTGCTAGTCCCATCCACATTTGTTAACATTGATTACTGTACATGCTGAACGATCAATCACTTACCTTAAGATTCTAGAAATTTACTCAAACTATAAAATCAATCGGTTAGCGGATGATGAGTTGAAACTACCGTTTAATACACATGAGACCATGTTCAGAAACTACAAAACAAATGTTCATCTAATCCAGTAACTGATTTGGTTTTGAGAAAACAGTTTTGATTTTGTTTGTGTCATGAGAATCTTCATCTTTTATTTACATCCTTAGCAGATTTACCATAAAGTTAATTATTAATTTAACTACTGTCATTTATGAACAATCATCAATGACATGGAAACAGTAATAACATTCGTTGCTACCTGGATTACTAATCACTGTTTCTAGCTAATTAACTCTGATCATAGTCCTCAAGATAATCGCAGGTCACAATAGAGACAGGATTATTCCTTTTTCAGTGTTTTCTACTTCTGTATGGAATGTAAATTAATATTAACAGTCCTGTCTTCGAAGTTAACACGTGGATCAATAATGCTGGCGTGTTATTGTATGATGGACGCCTGTATTACAGTAACGTAGGAATGCTAAGATAGTTAACTCCTTCCATGCATGATTTCCTTGTAGTATTTTGTCTTATTACTCCACATCGTCTGCTTTCCAGTGGATATGTTAATACATATTGAGTTTGTATTGATGAATTGTCAATACAGCTATGTATAACTGTGAGAAGCATTCTGAAATTGACTTTATAAATGAACGACTTCTGATACAGATCAATGTGGTTATGTTATACTATATTGTCAGTGTGTATGAATGGGAGATTTAGTCATAAGCCTTGAATGTTGTAATTCAGCTATAAATTCCACAATTAACCTCTTTTAAGACTGACACCTTTATGTCACTAAATGATCCATGTTGCTTAACTTGTATTCTCCGTATTAATAGTTACCTAATTAAGTATAAATATCTGTTGATACAATCTGAACTTGTTAATTTATTTTTAGGGCTTAAATTGACGCTGTTATTGTCATTACTGATTTCTTTACTACTTATAGAAATATCAGTAGCTTCAAGCAGTGCATCAAAACACCATCTTATCTAAATGGTCATGAAGATAATTTTAGCGTCATTTTGAAGAAATCCACACCTGACTTGGTCAATAAAGAAACCGCATATCAAAACACTATTTGAATGGGGGCATAACAGGTGGCATTTTAACAGGTCGAATCAAAAGACCTATTGAAAGTACATTTCCCACTGTCAGGTTGCATATAATCTGAGCCAAACCAGTACTTATACAACAAACCAAGGATAGGTTATTGAAGATTTGCTCCTTAATGTGTGCATACAAATACAAATGCTCCAGTTGACCTAGTTACATAGGCCGTACTACGAACGCTTTATCCTTGTGTGCTCCTGAACGTGTACTGGGATCGTTGGGAAAATAATTCACTATGTCGGTCAACAGTCACATTCTTTCTCACTTAATACATAGTGAACATCATATTCAATTCTATAGAGCTTTCTATTTATTGTGTCAAGTTCCAAATGACCAATCTCAATGAGCTAGACTACGGTCACTCTACATAGCTTAAGTCATCCGGATGAACTCCTGAAAACCGAATCGAAGTATCCAGTAGAGGTATATTCAGCATCGATGTTTACGGTGGTCAACGACTGGATCACTAAACACCTGAACTGGATATTATAGACCTCTAATCCAAATTACTTTGGTGTTTATATCTTTCTTAATCCACTCATCCATCTTTCCAAATTCTCATTCATTCCTTTTTATCGTTATCACCTTGACTATACTCATTTTATCGCATATTATATCCACACAAAGTTAGGTTTATCAATTTTATTATTATTATTATATTGATAAAAGCTTGGCACCATACTACAAATCATTCCGACCTTCATTAACTGACCTTTCTGATTTGCAAATCAAACCATCTTGAAGTGTTTCTATAGAAACAGAGGAGAGTGTTCAACATTTCTCACATATTACATTCTTCAATTCATTCATGCCTGCCTCATTTTGGTCTTTGTAAAATCGGACAAACATTATAGACATTTAACTGTAGAGGCTGATGATTGAATCAGTTGTTCGCTAAAATATTCTTTGTGTTTGCATTGGAATTCTCAAATGGTTAAATTCAAGCATAACAGTCAACCATCAATTCCTCTATTTGATCACGTCAATCTCTCGTCAATATACTAAGAATGTAAAACACTGATGGCAAATTAACATACCAGATTTGAGGGTTATGGAGATTTTAGTAATCTGATAGTTGGTAGTTGAATTCATGAACCTATCCAAGCTAGAACACCATGGAGAACCAGGATGCATTAGACGGTCGTTTCTTCTTATTATGGGACTCCTCATTATGTGCTCACTAGTGACTGCCATCAGAATGGATTTCATGAAGATCTAGTGAGAAGCCATGACCGATTTATTTCAATCATTTTTGTTGTGATGCAGTTACTCAATGTAGAAAATGGTGGACGGTCGCACAATATGGTGGATTGGTTGAAGTCGGACATTAACACCACAGGTTAAGATTCTGCACGTGAGACCGAAGTATCTTGTATCAAATCCCGAATGTTGCATCGTCAATACACAGCGATGGCGAGTTCCATAATAGGACGGAGCGTCATTCCACTGCTTCCAGGTTTTCAATTCATGATCTCAAGGAAAAAGTTAACGATCTCCATAAACTCACACTGATAACCTTCATACTGACTAAGTTATTTAATATCCTACAACAATTAGTGATTATTCACATTTCAATTTTCCTACTGTTCCATTCTTTTAATTCTTAATTTCCGTTCTTATTTTCTTCATTATTTCCTTCAAAATCATCGACTGCGACCGTGAAGCTGAGTGACACTGGATGTGATCCGTCAGGAAGCATCAGTCAATAAAAGATTAAAGGTGCACCTTGCTACCAAGTGCCAAATAGCACGAAGCATATGTCCAAGGTTTCCCGTCGATTACCTTCAAAAACCATCTTATCTCAATATAGTGCACGCAATGTCGAGTCACCTAGGCTAGTGTCCACATAGCAATGTGGTCGATAGGACTCGATTTGCACTAAGAATGCCTGACATACTTGACATTGATCACCACCTAGTGATCAATCAATTATAGAAATCATTTCATCCAAATTGGTTGACTATAAGCTTAGAAATTTGTCAGACATAAACTTGAAACTGGATTAACAATGAATCAGTTTTGAATAAATATACCTGAGAGAAACATTATACCAAAGATGCATATGTGCATCCTGTCCATATTGCCATTATCGAGGCACAAACGTGTGACTATCTGGATCCACTTAGCTACTGAGTCCTGTTAGCTACTTGCTTGTGCGTTCGGGTGAAGTTTAAATTCATTTGGTGTTGTTTGCTTGTATGTTCCCATTGTTGGTTAAGAATGCAATTGATCGGACAATTTTCTAGAACACTGATCAATTGCTGCCTTAAACAACAATGTGAAGATACGACAAACAACCTCAAGTGAATTTAAACTTGTGCATCATTTGATTTCCCTGTAAACCATTCAATTTGACCAGATAAATTACAATTTGTTTAACACTAATATGAAATGAAATAAGCAAAAAGAGATGGTAGGTATCATAATCAAGGTTTGACTTGATCATTTCAAATAGATTAAGCATTTCATAGATGGTTATAAATCAACTAATATAGTTGTGATATTCCAATGAGTAGAAAAATTGCATATTCTGACGTTTCGTGACTCAATGTAAGTCACCTCTTCAAATCAGAGTTAATCCAAGTAGAAAAAGTACAGTGGAACAAAACAGGTCTGAACAAGTCAATGTCATGTGATTTCGGTTAAGGTGATTTATATGCGTCATGTATGTAGACATGTGTGTTCATGGTCAGGGATGAAAACATGTGACCATTGTGTTGAGAAAGGATAGAGTTTAATTTGTATGTGCGTTTAGAGTGTGGATTGTGAGTAATATGATACATGGTAGCTTGGATAGATCGTCCAACACAGATGCATAGTTACAAAGTTGTTTATAATTAGATCAGTAGGATTAGGCATTATACGGAAAGCTTCAGCTACTCTCCTCTCTTTGTAGTTGGAAAAGCTTTTCTTGTCTTGTATTACTTTGATGTTGTTGATATTGATTTGGTGGTTGTTGAAAACGGGCATGATCGATCGCACCTAATATTCTTGTTTCGTTCCTTTGTACCATTTAAACTTGGATGAATTTTGATCGAATTATTTAGTTATGCTGTGAAGAAGCGGCCTGCGTCGAGTGACGAAACATCGGAATATGTCATTTTTCTAATCTCATTATCTTTATTTGAAAGAAGAAGAATTGTTTAAAGGAGTCAATAGTTGGTAAATCATTTTATGACTCTTTTTCACATGTGTTGATGACTAGTATTGCTGGTTAGATATTTACTGAAGATGTGAAGCTCGTTCAAAGGACTTTTGTGTTATATCAAATCAAATGCATGTTATACATATCTATGTGATCCTGATGTAACCCATTCTGACAAATAACATATTCGGAACTTAATGAATTATTGGTGTGTGGTGACCAAAAATGAAACATTTTGAAATATGGAAGTAATTCAAATGAGTGTTCTGTACCTCCACCGGGTGATGTGGACGGATGAAATGGTTCGGATAACGAAAACTGATCAACATTTGCAAATATCATCTATAAGTGCCTAATCAACGCACATCACTGATGTTTACATGTGGAAAACATGAATAATATTGTCCGACCGGCCATTTTTTTTAAAAAAAAAATTTTCCACCCCCAAATTACAATATTTTTCATCCCGTGTTTCGTCCAATGAAATGGCTAGTTTCAAAAATTAGATTTAATTGGTTAGTTATGTCTTGAAAATTGTTATAAATTATCAGTACTTGTCGACGAAGCACCATCTCAATCGTCATTATGGAGCAGAGTAACGTGCCGAGTACAAGCGCTGGTGTTTCTCACGTAACGGAAATGGAGGAAGTCTTTTTGACTACCTTGTTTCTGGTTGCGTTTCCATCGGTTGAAGCGTTAAAGACCACTATCACAAATTTTGAAAGATCGACTTACAGTCATTATGTAGTGAGAGATTCGCATATTGGCAGAGATCAAAAATCCTACATTAAATTTGTGTGTTGGCGAAATGGGCGTATAAGATCTAGCGGTTCGTCACAACGTATTAGACGGAGGAGGTAATTTGGTAAATTGTTTTATAATTTTTATAATATTAAGTGTCTTTTTCGGAAAATTTATTACTACTTTCATATACTGTCAAAGTCAGTTCATTAAATGATGGTCTATGATTGCTTCACCTGAATTATACATATTGCAACCAGTAATTTATCATAATGATTTATTGATATATTGATTTCTTTTTACCATTAACACACCGTGTGTTACAAAAAAACCTATGCACACACTTTGGTGATAATTTGTTTATTAATTTGGTATTAAATATTTGACTACCGACGTCATTCAGTAATCACTATTATCAAATATTCAAACCGGTTTTCGGTGGCTTTTTCCCAAAAACTTTCTTTTACTGAGATACATATAATTATTCATGTTCCGATAACTAACGACTTCAATTCACGGTATACTTGATCGGAAAACAAAAATTGATCCCAATACACATTCACTAACAGTAGGATTGCACGGTAATGCAATTAAGTTGGTGTCTTTTTCTTCAAAAGTCTAAATTTTTTTCAAGACTAAGATTACACAAAAAATTTTATTCATTATCATTAAATTTCAAATGTAAAAAATTAAACTTCTGACATCCAATCACAGCTCCAGATGTGATTTCGATTTCAACTAATCAGATTACAAAGATGAACAGTTTACGACCAATCACAAAATGATTAAAGGTAACAAAATGTTTGTTCATTATCACTTGAGCACACACTTGCAAAACAAGTCCACCAATCAACGATACCTAAATTTTTCATTCACACCCCACAATTTTTTTAAAAAGGGTGGTAGGGAATCATATAGGCCGGTTACTTAATGTCAACCGGAAAACATGTTCAACAATCATTGGAATGTTTATTCAAGATGACAGGAGAATTGTATCTTGTCACTATCCTCCCTAAATTGGCTTATATATTTCTATACAGTAAACACGTATGCGTGATTAAAATCTCATGTATTTCGTGAAATTTCAAATCATCAGCCTAATTTAATTGAACAAAATTTTTCATTACGGAATGGGAAGAAGAGTACGATGATTGACGGCAAGAGCGGATATCAATTTCGTGTGGATGAAAATGTCGATTATCCACATTCTCTTGAGTTTAACATTAGACAAATTATTATCCAGATGATTATTGAGGCTTTCAAGTTCGAACAATTATGTGTACTAACTACTTTATAAACTTGCGTGAGAATGATGTGACTATGGGTGGCTGTGGTTTGACAACATTCTTCGGTATTTCGAACAATGGGAATTCACATGGTGAGACTTGTTTCTACAAATCGATGGTATTTTGAATGAGTTAAGCTTGATTTGAGCTGAGGTTTGTAAGATGAATTACTGTAGGCCTTGATTTGCCAATTATTGAACAGACTACCAAAACTGTCATCCTATTTTTATAATATTCACAGAATTTCGATATTGTGGCCCAAATTTATTCTGTCTGAAGTAATATTCACTGAGTTGCAATGTCTCATTGGAATGATTCGATTTGAAAAGTGACTGTGAGGACAGCGCACAAGTGAACTCGAGATAGTTTTAAGAAGCTCAAAAAGTGCCGAATACATTCCACCCAATCATTTTACGGACGAACATTCTCGACGTGTGGCTTCCGTAATAAACAAATGCTAAAGATCACTGGATGAGAATTGAATGACAATAATGATGATTTCACTTTTACTAAAAACGATAAATACATGAGAGTTCTATACCATGTTGGACACAGTTTGGAATAGCATTCGTTCTCACTCGTCTTCTCATTTACGACTTGGACGGAACTAGCCGTCGAGTGTTCAAGTTGTATGCGATATATCAAGAATATGAACTCTAGATATAACAGTGACAAATGAGGATATGTCAATTAATATTTTCTTTAATGCCTAGCAAAACTATTTCAAGAATCGGTACTGGATTATTGTTGGGCTGTTGATTGAATCATAAATGTTACCACTGAACACCGAACCGGTGATTGTAGTGATTATTAGCTCGTTATATTACTTGGTGGTTCAGCGTTCCATCCCTGTTGTGTCCATAGGTGCTCATCCATCAAACGTTCTGCACCATGAAGAAATGGCTTTTCAACGCTACTTCATCTGAGATTATTCCATGGCAATGCAACTCATAGATCAAATGAGTCAACTACAAAGCAATTCAGTTGAGCTAATAATAATGAAAATTATAAGAATAAGAATAAGGAGAAGAAGAAGAAACCTTTATTTTTCTACTCTTCACTCAACCATCATGTGATCTCTTGTGATATATATAGATTATTTGTAGATATTATTCAACAGTGCATATTCATTCAATTGCTATCGAAATATTGAACAGGCTTCAGTATATGAAACTGATTGTCACCATTATCTATATGTGTTCCATTTACAAGAGGAGATGAAAGTGTAAACAATTCTCTGTCTACAAACAATTTATTTCATTCACTTAATGATTATGTAAACTGCTGTTGTATCGCAACGTATACTGAAGAAAAGGGAACATTTGAAACGTCCATGAATCATGGTCATTATTATTAATTTGGTTTTGTGTAGAGTGATCCGGTGAAGTCCATGTGGTTTTGTGTATGCGTTTATGTGGGAATATGGTGCCGCCTATGACCAGCTTATTGAAAGCACATAGATTTGCAAATCTCTCACCATTTTCGTTTCTTTCTCCCAGTCCGTGTCGTCCCATGATGTCTTCATATCCAGTGTTGTCCGTTCCAACCTTGGCGTTGAAATCTCCCATCAGAATGGTCAGGTCCTTTGTTGGGCACTTCTCGACGGTTGACTGAAGCCTATTGTAGAATCGATCTTTAGCGTCTTCATTGTAGTCGTTGGTAGGCGCATAGCATTGGATGATGTTCATTGAAATGCCCTCTTTCTTTGTTTTAAACGAGGCTTTGATGATCCTTGGTCCATGAGATTCCCATCCTATAAGTGCATTTTGCGCTTGTTTGGACAGCATCAATGCAACTCCTTGTGTATGTGGTGCATTTTCTTCTTCATGGCCGGAGTATAACAGGAGCTCTCCTGTAGTTAGTCGTTGTTGTCCAACTTGTGTCCAATGTGTTTCACTGATCCCAAGTACCTCTAGGTTGTATCTTCTCATTTCTGCAGCAATCTGGAAGGCTCTTCCGGTGTCCCACATTGTACGAACATTCCATGTACCTAAATAAATGGTCGCTCTGGTTGTCAGAAGGGGCATCGGCCTCGTAACTTCCGAAGGAATTCGGCTTTCATCATGAGGCGTCATAATTCTTCTAAATGAAGACCTTCTGACTCCCAGGGCAGAGTTTAAAAGGTTTGAATAATTTTCCTGGTTAGCGTTTTTTAGCGAGTTAGTTTTCTACGGGATGGGGACGCTAACCCCATGGCCAACCCTCCTCCTTTATCCGGGCTTGGGACCGGCAGTAGCCCCCGGAGGGACTCCAGGCGGAGTTCTTTGTTAATATATAGTGACAATATAAAAAAATTGGCGAAACTATAATTTATGAACGAACCAATCAAATTGAAGATAACAGGTGTCGGATTTTGGCGCAATCACCTGAGCTATAGATCTCCACCTTCTCCACTATATCGTTGTTTACTAATGAAATAGTATCGATACTCACAATAAGATCCATCTTTTTTAACTGTTTTAATTAATAACAACTAGTTAAATAATCCGATAGCTCATCATGATAAGATAAACTGTTGAAATTGAGATTAAATGTAATGAGGATGATCGTGGAAAGAAAATGAACCAGCTGGGGGTAGAAAATTTGAGGGGAAGATGGAAGATGAAGCAGATGGCTAAAAAGGAAGAAGAGTATGAAGAAAGAGAAAATTAAAAATAAAAAAAAATTATAAGACACCAGGACCATGGTAGAAGAAGAGGTTGTACCACTCGTTTTTGCACATACAATTCTGGTTTTTCCAGATGTATGGCTAATGCTTGGGCAATACAAAGAAGATGCAGTATAATTACCTTTGGGAGACTTCTGCTTACCTTGTAGATGACCTTGAACGCAGAGCCTGTCTTAACTGAGTGACCTGTGTTCACAAGGGATTGAATTACTGAGCTTCTTATTGAGCCGCTTCCTCCTATTTTTAGCCATGCCGGACAATGTTCTTGAATTCTTTTGCATAAAGTACGCATCGAACAACCTATTTACCTAACTTCACATGAGTAGGTAAATTGATAGATGCACAAAATCCGACACCTGTTATCTTCAATCTGATTGGTTCGTTCATAAATTACAGTGTAGCCAATTTTTTTTTATTGTCACTATCATAACAAAGAATTTCCAGATTCTTTCAGTTGTTTCAGCCAGAAAACAAACAAACTGTTTAATCGACCTTATTTCAATGAAATAATGATTACATAACTGCTGGCAGTTCTTTTCTCTTAAACAATTTCACATATTTCACAAGTTGGAATCGTGAGTCCATTGAAACTAGACCACCATGGAAAACCTGGAAGCACTGGACAGCCGTTTCGTCCTGGTATGGGACTCCTCAGTAGTGTGCATCCACGACCCCGCACCGCGTGGGACTCGAACCAAGGATCTACTAGTTTTGCGCGTGAGCACTTAACCATTAGACCACAGAACCGGCATCCGACGGGGATAATGTCTATCTTCAACCAATCCAATTTCATATATAAATCAATATAGTTTTTATTGAATCTTTTAGGTCAAGTACCAGGGACACACGAAATACAGGAATGAGCTTTTGTTTTTTAAAATAGTAAATATCAATTTTGGTCATTTAATTAAAATATCCTTGATCAATTCTCAACCTTAAAGGTCATAATTGAATGGATCGTTTTAATAGAAGAAATAAATAAACAAACAAACAAACATTGAATCGATATACATTTACACTTATGAATTCATAAGTTGATTAAAGTTAGATAGATCACTATGGAAAACCAAGAAGCAGTGGATAGCCATTTCTTCAGAATATGAGACTTAACAGCAGTTCGCATCCACGATCTTATTCACGTGATCGGAATCCGAAATGTTCGATCTCGTACCCCAACGTTCCTTGTTTGTTTTTTAAAAAGAATTTTTGATAACTTTGTTTATTTAACCTCACTGTCAACATGCCTAACAGAAGTTTCTTATCAGTATTATTATCATCCTGTAAAATAAGTACATATACACATATATATTTGTGATTGTACTGCTTTGAAAATGAACTCGACTAAGAGAGGAAGGACTGTTCGCTGAACTAATCTTTCTTATTTAACTTTGATTAGCCTTGGTCGGGATGCAGGTAAAGTCAACTGACGAATCCAGAATAGAACGAAACGTGTCTCCTGGATTCCATTTCTAGGCAACTCCATCTATTCTAAACTGATCCTTTTTCATATGCATACAAAAACTAGTTACAGTATTCTCATCAACTTGAATAAAATTATTTCGTCTAGAGGTGTATAAACTTCAATGTGTCCATATGGGATTCAAATGTATAGTACATTTACAACTGAGAATTTCAGTCTGTATGATCCTCAAGTCACAGATATTTCGTCAATTTCCCATATTCACTTTAGTGATACGTTCAAACTATACGTTCAAACTGTACTGATATTTCAAATATACTCCAGATACTATTTATCACTATGGAAGTTTATTATTATTATTGATGGCTTTATTCACTATTATATTTCGGGTACAATATAGAAATTCTCAGCACAGGGTATTTCAACAAGTTTCTTTTACAAAAACAAACAACAAAAGAGAAAGTAAAAAGGTGAAAATAAAGATCTGAAACTATTCAGCTTTTCAATTAGAGACGTGTTTACAAATACAGGTTATTGAACAGGTCAACTTGAACCACTTGTTTTTTGAAGATTTTTAGCTCAGATGGATGGCTTTGATAGAGTGTTCTTCTCTGAGTTGAATCGTGGAACTTTCATCCGTCCATCTAAATGACTTCTTCAGGAGACAAGTTTGTACTGATGATGTCGTTCAGATGAACGGATGAAAGTTCCACGATTCAGTTAAAAAGCATTATTATAATCATTATGTATTGTTTGGTCAATCCTCTCGTTCAACAAGACAAAGCATTAGATAAATAATACAACACAAGTGGAAATACCAACAACAACAACAACAAAAATAAACGTCTAAATTCATTTCCATTTTTGGATAAAAAAAATCAATAAATTCAAGGTGACAAATCCACTTTTTTTCACACAATTTTCTTTCTTAAATGTGATTGGTCAATTTATTTGTGTCAAGGTTATTGAGATGATGATCAAGTCACATGATCTCCACAATATGCTTAATCGTTAAATAACCACACTTGACTGACTGTCCAGTAAGTAATAATGACAACAATCATAATTGTGATCTTCAAGTTATGGTGTACAAAACAATGAAGTAAAACACGCTTTTTCTCTCAATATTTTCTGTATAGTTCAAATAAGAACCATGTTTGAAATTAATAAGTAAACATCTTAAAATATATTCAGCTGATGAGTCCCAAATAGGACGAAACACGTGTCCTGGATTCCACTTCTAGCCACTATCCATCTTTGATTATAAAGCTTGTAACTTAAGGCGATATACACAGTATGCACATGTACCAATAAGACACTGATTAATTGCAGTGCTAAACAACAATGAGAAGATACAAGTGAACAATACCAATGGAATTACAGGTTTTTGTAAAACCCTAAAAATGTATGTAATGATCGATCTGTGAATAGTTGATTGGAGTTTTTTCTGTTTGAGATGAAAATGTCCCAAGATTCTATCTTGTGTGTAGTCGTAGGTGTATGCCGTTAGAGCGTTTCAAACGACACTGAAACATCCATCTCTGTACTACTGATTATTTTCAAATGAGACATTAGTCCCTATATGAGTGCTGAATAAAAAGCAATTTCGCGGTATGTATGTGTTTATCAAATGTGTGTGTGTGTGTGTGTGTTAGAATTTATTATGAAATTTGTCTTTATTGTTTAGTTACAACAATAATAATGAGTAAATGAATGAAATTTACGTTTATCATCTTGAAGACTGATCTACTTATTAAATATACTGAAATTCAAAAAGGCTATTCTTGTATGGTTGACTAGATGTACCATATCACACAAATTATGTATAGACACAATCTGTTATCTTAACACTTTACATTTCACATTACATGCCTGTTGTACACTAAAGTAAATGCCTAATTTAAACATGAATAACATTGATTAGATGACCTATTCAGTATACAATGAACCAGAGAACCATTTACCCAAATACTTGAAACTATTCAATCAAATGTAGACGAATAAAACGGTTTATCATCATAGCGAGTTATGATATACTCAAGTTATAGTTACACATATAATTTTCTCTTTCTAATCCAAACATAGACAAGTAATCTGAGATGTTTTTACCAGACTCATGTACGGTTTACAATCTCTCATGTTCTGTTTGACAGTAAGAGTGACTCTTGTAAATGAGTTTTAATATCTCTATATTGAATCAGTCTATTATTTGTACATGTAATATAGTCAAAGCTAGAAGATCATACTATAACGTAATCCATCTAAAGATCATTTGGGAAGGATACTCCAGAAGATATTTGACTAATATAGTGAGAAGTAAACCTTAAAAACCTGAGACCCTGAGTTTTGTAGTATTCGACATTCAGCATTAACTGTATCACTGAGTATCAAAGTTACAGTTATTATCATAAATCTATTCGGGTCATAACTAATCACTTCAATGATTGAAGTATGTTCACACATCAATTAATAATAAAATATTATCAGAATGAGCTTTTGTGGAGATTTTAGTAAATTTCACAGGTTGAAATCAACCAGGTCTGTTGTGAGATATTAGCTCACTGAAGACATTGATGTTCGATGGCGCAACTTCGTGGATTGGTTCAGGTTAGACATTAACACCGTTGGATACCCGCCGGCTCAGTGGTCTAATGGTCAAGTGCTCGCGCGCGAAGCCAGTACGTCCTGGGTTCGAATCCCGCACCTACGCGGGATCATGGATGTGCACTGTTGACGAGTCCCATACTTGGACGAGACGGCCGTCCAGTGCATCCAGGTTTTCCATGATGGTCTAGCTTCAATTGACTCATGATTTCAACTTGTGAAATTTCTATAATAATATATTTATTTTACAAAGCTGTAGAAAGTTGAAATCAATTAAGTGGTGGTGGGTCAACGTTTAGTGTCGGTTGCTATGTTAAGCCTACATAGGTTATTCTAACTTTCCGACAGATCAATTTATGCATTCCTAATGAGTCGCATTTTGACCTTGTCAATTGTTCACTTATTAATCTGACTGTATTTATATGAGTGTGTGTGTGTGTGCATTTCTCATCTTACTCATCACACATTTCTAGCTTATTTTTGTGTGACTATAAATATCGATTAAAGAATGGTTAAACTCGGCTGACTCACACGCCTCCTCCATTGAGCATCATTTAGTTTCTCTTTTCTCTTTCTCTCTCTCCTCTTCGTTTCTATTTCTCTGTCTTCTTGATTGTTTGTTCTGATCAACGACAGTACAAAATCTACGTATTCAATACTTCATTCTCGATTATTCTATACAAGGAATGACGGCAATCATACGATTTAATTGGAGTCAGATATGCCACAGCAACTAAAAATGTAATAATATAATAATCTGTTAGTTACACAGTGTTAGGAAAATTAAAACTAAAGTAAATTTTCATAATCAGTTAATTATTACAAATAGTTGCATAAGAGTGGGAATAGAAATTAAGTATAAATATAAGTCTTAATAGTTGAGATCATGAGTCAATTGAAGCTATACCACCATGGAAAACCTGGAAGCACTGGTATGCGACTCCTCAACAATGTGGATCCATGACCCCGCCTCGCGAGATTTGAACCCAGTACCTATCAGTCTCGCATGCGAGCGCTTAACCTCTAGACCACTGAGCCAGCCGACATTCAACGATGTTAATGTCTAACTTCAATTAATGCTTTTTTGGTTTTCCATAAAATTAACAATGTACAGGGTGCAATGAAAGTTAGATAATAAGATCACTAAAGAGATTACGTAAGATTAGCTTTTGAAATATGTAATAATATCTAAGTAGAAAGACAGGCTGAATTAACTTTCTCTGACCGGATATCATCAGCAACAGCCTACTGTAGGAGAGATAAACCCAGCTTCCAGTTGAAGAGGAAATTAGAAAAAGATTATGGAAGTGAATAGCACATGTATTACGGAAATCACCAAATTGCATCATGTGGCAAGCTTTAACTTGGAATCCTGAAGAAAAGCGGAAAAGAGGAAGACCAAAGAACACACATCATTGTGTACTTCTTTGTTTTGGTTGTTTGATTTTTGGTCGAAATAGGTCTACATGACAAGTTGTGAGTTATATGTGGAGAAATTCGAACACTTCACACCTACCTGAAGTTTGTGCTGATGATGTCGTTCAGAATAACTATGAAAGCCTCACGATCAAAGCATCCATCTCAGAGAACAAAACTCCATCTAAATCATTCACCTGAGCTACAAATCTTTACCATCTCAAATAGATAGATAATTAGGTAGTTAAACAAACAAACAGAATGCAATGAAGATACTTAGACGAAAATCTAATGTTTTAAGTTGGCAGTTCCCTCGGAAATGCAAAGCAATGAACGTCAATTAGAAATCATCAGCTAGTTATGACTTTTTTATTCTATAATTCATTTTGTATAGTGTAAAGTGAAGAAGTAAATGATTGGCCTGTCCAATAAATACAAGAATTAAATGTTAATGGTTATCAGTTATGGAAATAACTAACTATCAATCCCATTATGTTTAAGCATCTATTATTATAAACCAATCTGACTTTAATGGGTTGTTTTTATTAAATGACTAGTCCCACTGGGGTACTCGACATTTGAGGAATTCTAAGAGTGTTTTCGACGATTACAAACAAGATGAGACTAGCATTTTGTTACTAAGAGGGACCATTTTGTTTGGTGTGACCTAAAATGTGCAAAATGAGTATTTTTTTATTCAGATCATGAATCGATTGATTTTAGACCACAATTGAAAACCTGGAAGCGCTGAATGGCCATTTCGTTCTATTGCGGGACTCCTTAGCAGTGCGCATCCACGAGCGCGCTCGTAGGATTCAACATTAACACCGTTGGATTCCGGCCGGCTCAGTGGTCTAGAGGTAAAGTGTTCGCGCGCGGGGCTGAAAGTCCTGAATTCAAATCCTGCGAGCGGTTTCGTGGATGCGAACTGATGAAGAGTTCTACAATAGGACAAAACAGCCACTCAGTGCTTCCGGGTTTTGAATAGTGGTCTAACAACAATCGGTTTATGGTCTCAATCTAAAGTTTAATAATCTCCATAACCTTATACTGAAAATGTTTCTAATGAACTTATTCCATATATGTATGTAACAGACTATCATATTATTATTGACCATTCACATGCCTTATTCTTGTATTTTTGTAAGCAATGATGGATAGTGGCTAGCAGTGGAATCCAGGACGCGCGTTTCGTCCTATTTGGGACTCGTCAACTGAATGTACCTGCACCTCAGAGTTGATGTTCTTTCTGGGACTCGAACCCAATACCATTCGCTTCAAACAGCATTGCGTTATCCACTCAGCTACCGAGTCCTGATAGCCACTTGCTTGTGCAATGGGGTGAATCTGAATTCACTTGGTATTATTTGGCTTGTATCTTCCCATTGAGGTTTAACACTTCAATCGATCAGTCTGTTATTAGCATATGTGCATACTGTGCGTATGCCTCGATATTGCCTTAATTCACAAGCTATTTGTAAGCACTGATGGATAGTGGTTAGCAGTGGAATCCAGGAAGATACAAGCTAAACAATACCAAATGAACTTATTCTTATATGATCAAAGAAGTGTCGTTATTAACATGAAATTCACACACACAAACACACACAAATATAAATAAAACAATACAAATGTAATTATGAATCGATGTATGTATATTACCCATGGCTAAATCATGTATTTTTATCAATCTTACTGTCTAACTTATTATCGATTAAAAATATAATAATAATAATAATCAATTATTGCACTACTTCACTCAGTAACTTGATAGATCAGAAAAGTTGAAGTAATTTATAATCATTCTCATTGGGTTGTTCTTTGTTGTTGTTGTTGTTGTTGGTTATCCTGTACGACCGTCCAATGCTTCCTGGTCACTTCTTGAAGGTCAAAGTGATTTGTAGTAAGGTGCCACGTTTTTGAGGGGTAACTGTTTCACACTCAACATAGACTTGCACTCAAATATAATGAGATTTATTCTTGAATTTATCTGTAAATAGTGTGCTTTACTAATCGTTAAATCCCGTATAACTTCATGAATTCATATATAAAGGATAATTTGCTCTTACGCATATAACAGCATGACAAGAATTAAGATAGCTCTGCTTACCAACCACCTTATAAACAGACCAATATAATAAGAATCTTTTATTCTAAGGATTTGTTGTTGATAAAGAATACAAAAATAAAGGAATCAGCTTTGCATATCTCCACCAAGTAAAAAGAATTACTATGGAGAAGCATCGAGGTGTATGAATACTGCATTTCAAAATCTTGCCTAATTTGTGATAAAACTATATGACACACAAATAATTATAATAATCTATGATATCAAAAATAACCAAATCAGTTAACAGCTTGAATACTCAATATCATGGCGCTGTATTAAATTTAGACAATAGTTTGTTCTACATATCATATGCTTAAGTAACCAGGTTTTTCGTATGAATTAGTCCCACCAAAGGGAAACTCTTTGTTCAAGTTTAAACGAAGATACTTACATAATAATAGTATTAATCACAGTAATTGATACTTCTGATACATTACTGTATCAATTTACCAACAATATTTTAAAATGTTTATCGAAGAACTAATGGAATTAGTATAATTATTTAGTTAAACACATAAAGATTGGTACAAGTAGGCACCAAATAGAGAGAAGGCACATAAATCATTCAATTTGTGTGAAGACTGGGATTTTGTTCGGGTGCTAAAGCCGAAACATGTGGTTTGGTAAGGGGGCCAAAACCGCAATTTTTGATCTAGAAGTATAATCCACATGGAAGTAAAGCAACGCCAGAAGATCTAGTCACATGGTAGCCAGTGACCATTGATTGGTTTATACGCCATTTGTTCCTTCAAGATACTGGAGCACATGTACACCATTGGTTCGAAATTAAGATTATCCGACTCTCCTATATAGACTCTCCTTGTTCACTAACCTGTTTAAAGCGTCGGACATTCTCTTTTTGTCCTCTCAACAGCATGCTCACAGCGAGATGGTAGTGAATAAGACTTCCTTGGCAGTGGTTATATGCACGTGAACATGTGAAAGCATTTCGCAATGGGGAGCTGACTCTCCCCACTCCCGGTCGTACCATAACATTCGGAGGCATAGAATTAGTATGGTTCAAAATAAATTAATAAGTTCCAATAAGTCACTGTAAATTAAACTATGAATGATTTGTTCGAAGATGGAGGTCTATAATGAATAAGTAGTATAATTGAAAAACCTACTCAACAAAAATTATTGTTAGTTTACTTCAAATTTTTTTTCTTGGAAAATACATTAAAATCTGATGAAAACTCTTCATTGGTATTTAATCTTCCATGTGTATAGAATCAAGTACTTGATTATGTTAAAGTATATGTATATGTATATATCTATACAAATATCAATAATACGCTCTACTGAATAAATTTGCATGCAAAAGTAGGCAATGACAGAAAGAAGAAAACGTTTCGATTCATTATCGAAACATTTGGTTTTTAAGGATCTGTGAAAATGTTTTCCGTTTACATTGAATCTTCATGAAAAAAATCTTCTTTAGAAAGTCAGAGTTTCGTTTTGTTTGATATTCTGGTTCAAGGATACTTTCACTACATTTGGACGAACGAGATGGTTCTTAAGTATGTGTGTTCTTCATTCATATTCATGTAAGACGAATAACGAGAGAATCGATTTTATGTTTTGCAATAGTCAATGGCAATCAACTGTGGTGGTTGGTAAAACCCATGTTCCACATTACTGTTCTCTTAATAATTATGGGCGAGAAGCTATCTGGTTTTTGTTTCAATAAAAGATTATTAGAAGAATTTCTGAGTTCAGTATTTTCATTGACTTTGACTTGATTAACTGTATTCTTTTAAATGGCTTCTTTGGGAATCTCGATCTCACCTTCAAGTAGGAAGGAAAATTTAAATGGGTCAACGCCATAATAAGATCAACATAAGACACACTACAGTTCATCAATAGTGAAAAGAACGTAAATATGAAGAAATCTTGGCAGTTCAACAGCCACTGAAAACCTACAAGTATTGGACTGTCATTTCATCCAAGTATGCAACTAGTCAGTAGTGAGCAATCATCATTCTGCCAATGATCACCGGTAGCAATAAAACACAACTTTATAATACCACCAATTGAATGAATTCAAGAATATTAATCACTGAAAATAAGATTAATGATCATAAAATCGACTCTTGTTGAAGTCTTAGATGTTCAGTCGTTAAGAGTTCCACACCACTACGAAACATCTATTCAACACCTAATACTGGTCAATGTTTATTTAACTGAATGTCACTCAGTGATGTTGGTTAATAATAAACTTCGTTCAAATAGGCAACTTATCATGATATTCAACTGTTTCCGAAAATCACCATCTGTCTTTCAACAATTCGATATCTCCATTTCTATTCACTATTTCAGTGAATAACGCGTCGATATTTGAAGTGATTATGTAATGAATTCAGTTCTCTGTATGAACATCAATATTAGGACGATTGTTCATCCTCCTGACGAGTCCTACATGGAACATAACGTACAACATACAATCGATTGTATGTCATTACTCAACTTAAGAATCATTTGTGACCACATGCCAATATTGAGATAAAACACTGAGAATTTATAAATCACAATTGAGATTACTTGATTACAGTGGTCTAACAAATAAGATGGACTACAGAAGTTGTATAAACAAATCATAATGAATAATCTTATACATTCTTTCAACATCTCTAATTTACTGAACCATACTGACTGACGCATAATAATATCGTGTGAATATTTCTTTCTTTTTAATCGAATTAATTCACATTTCACGAAAGTGTTTTTGTGCAAACTGTAATAATCTGCAGCATGGCGTCAAGTTGCGGTTGACTATGATCACCACTCCAAGAAGATTGCGTACCAGAACAGACTAAACGTTTGGATAAACCGAAGTTTCAAAACAACGATTTGTTTATAATAGCCGTTTCTTTATTGAATAATACACAAAATTTAGTTACCAACCTCAACTTGTGAGGTGTCTGGTAGATAAAGAATAATTATAACATGCGATAGTACAAAAGACAGCTAATAGCTGTGTCGATATTTGACAACAGTTTATGAACAACCGAAAACCGAACCAACAGCAAAACAATATGGAAACTGTTGCATTTAAACAAATGCATGAAACTGTGGATAACCGCTGCAGTGACTGAGGTATAGTAATTAAAATGATAAATACAATGACAAGTACAATAAACGTCATAAATATATGTGAACATTTCAGAGTGTTACGCCACAACTTGCATGACAACATAAATGTGAAAATTGTTGCGAATACAATTGCTTACTGAATGTAAATAAGTAGTACAAAACCATATACAAGAGAGTGGAAAGGGAGTGAGTGTGGATTTGACAATGAATTCTATACATAGAGAGAAATATTACATGTGTCAATTTTATGCATAGAGACTAAGCGAAAAAGTAAATGGATCACTAATGCCCATGTCATTTATGAATTATTCATTGAATATCCTTCCAAATAAACAAACAATGTCTGATTGTATAAATGAGTTTTAAGTGATGTATCCATTGGAGCCATGTATCCGGAGTTCACAAAAAGGTTCTAATATTGAATTGTTCATTGATTTCCATGAATTAGTGATCATGGTTCAGTGTAATCAATCCAAATTATTCCCATAATTGAATTGTTGAAAGGGAATTTCGATAAGTTACTTTGTTGTCGATCACCATCTGAACTCCATACACCCATAGAGGTAAAGAGTCTAAAACTATTCTACAACTTCGTGTTTCCGTATTCTTCCATTATTGATATGCAAGAGTGTTGACAGTAATGTGAATTAAGGAATGGATACCTCAGTATAATTGCATTTATAAAACGGTTATGTCTTGAATAATGGACAGTGAAGATAATCCAACAAACACATCTGATCTTTCGTGAAGCTATTCAGCTAGATGAGTTCCCATTCTACTGTGAACTCCTTCATTCAGACTTGAACTTAGTGAATAATCCACTAGACTGATGCGAAAGTACTCCGATGACCAACGTTCTTTACGTGGATTGCAAATAATACCGCTAGAAGTCATTCATTGTCATTATATACAGAGAAATCATGTACGTAGAGCAAAATGATAGGCAAATATTATTGATTTTCTTAAGACACCCAAATTAGTCGATCCGTCAAGTAGAACTACAAACATTCAAGTCATCAAGATGTTCTCTTTCACCAAACTCATACTCCTCTTCATTGCTTAAGATGATTATCTTGATTAGCAGTACGTTCCTTCACAAGAGGAATAGTTACATCAGACAATAATTTGATTCAAACGAGAAATGATTAGTAAGTGAATTTGTTCCCAGACTCCATTTTCAGCCCACCCTTGAATTCACATGAGATCGAGTGCATAACCCTCGAGCATTGCCATTAGCATGAATCTGTTCAGTTGTCGGTCCAGGTGCTGGCGAAATCGCCAACCTCATCGAATATCATCGACGAATAATTGTATCAGTTCCTCAGTTTCGCAGTTCATTCTTGGTCGGATTTATTCATCTAATGCGTCTAATAACTTTGTCAATTAACATTTTCACTATTCAATTTATTCTTATTGAGCTGCACGGTTTATCGATTTGTCATTGAAAAGAAACAGCTAAGACTATGTGAATGAAAATCAGGTCATACTATTCTTCATATCTAAAGAGTGAAACTATGTATCGTTATGCAGTAATCGATAGCCGGAAATTTCTCATTTCTGTAATTTTAAATTCCTCACTAATAATTTGCTGAAATCTCAAAAGTCTGCTGACGTGTTATTTTGTACAACGAATAGGTTGAAATGATGATGAATAGTACAACAACCTGCCAATTAATCTCCTTTGACTTAAGCAAGAGTGACACTTCTCACTGCATCGAAGAAATCAAAGGCAAGGTACTTGGATACGTTAAACGGTTTGATCGCTAATTAATGTTCATGCAGGCGAAGATGAAGAGCCCATGTACTTTGTCCGATGTAGTGATGTTCACTGTTGGCACAATTGATTTTGTAGATGATGTTTGAGTATTCGTTTGTGAATTCGTCCTTTGGTTTGCCTGGTATTTCTTGTAGTGTTTATGTTGATTTGTGTACAATGCTTATTCTGAAAAGGCCTCAACAATCTGATTGTAGTTTCTTTATGTGGACCATTGATAACAAAAGAATAAATTACAAACAATTCTCTATCTACAAACAGTTTATTACATTCACTTAATGATTGTGTAATCGGCTGTTGTATCGGATCTTGTACTTAAGCAAAGTGAAGATATGAAACTTCCATGAATTTCGGTTTCTACTGGTACCCCGAAAAATAAGGAAAAAACTTATTTTTATTCGACGGACAATTACCAGTTCGTATTGTACCTATTGCGGACTTAAGTCGTAAATAGATCTGCAATTCATTATATACTCACAGTCTCTTATCCTAGTATTAACCAGGTTAATACTTAATAACAACTAGTACTCAGATATTATATTTAATTTAATGAGCACTGTGCTCACTTATTTTCATATCATGTACAATAACTCCAGTAAAAGAGAAATTTCACCAACTTCTAGGCCAAATAAAAGGTTTAAATCTGTAACCCCTACAACTGACGACTCAGTGCTTGACAATGTCGAACCTTTAACTACTGAAAAATATGTGTATTGTACACAAATGTCTCTATCGTCACCAGATTCTCCATGTCGCAGCCCCTCTATCTCTACGTGCAGTGTAACAACGGTAAGACTGGTTGACATACAAGACACTATACCTACGTGTATCGAAAAGTCAGCACAGTCTACTAGACAGTATGTGCTACCAAGGCCTAAATCTAAAATTTCAAAAACGAAAGAGTCCAATGGTCCACCTCACACACACCAAAATACTGATAGATATAGTAATGACATCCGACAGCTACAAAACTCTCTATCCGAAATTAACGGCAAACTTGAGCAATTAGCACCCCTCACTCATACATGGGGCCTTGACACAGATAGAAATCTTGAGCAACTCACTAAAGCTGAGTGTATTTTGGAGTTTGTGGCTGAAGAAGTGATGTCCTCCTACAATGCAGTTGTGTATAACCTCCCCGACCGCACACACCCATCTAAGTTAAGGGATATTTGCCTTAGAGCATGCGGTATGCCGAACGTTAACTGCAAAGTCATCCGCCTTAGAAAAAAGTCAGACAGATCGACTTGCCCCCTTTTGTTTATGTTTGGCTGTTGTAACGATGCTAAGCAGTTTATTAATTTGAGCAAAAATATAAGCTCACTAATTCCATACAAGAATATAAAAGTCACTCCAGACCTTACGCCCTGTCAACGTCGTGTAAGAAGACGCGAAGCGATAGAATTGAATGGGAGTGTTACAGTTAATAATCAGCCAGAGACAGTTTGCAACACAGCAAATAGTTTAAAACACACGAACAATAAGCATGACACCACTCCACATACGGCTGATCACTCTGTTGATCTAGATGGGTCTACAGATCAGAAACCTTTGGATAAGATATGGACCCCAAAAACCATAACGACATGACTAATGCCAGCTGTTCGTTCAGTAATGTACTAAAATGTGAGTCGTGTAACAACACACATCCAACTAAACCTATACACTTGAAAATTGTTCCTCCTAAAGATATTCCACAAGTAGACTTGAATGAACGTAAGTTCATCTCACAGAGACAACGAAAGACTCCAGGTCCGAAAATAAAGGGTGGGAAGACAAAACTCATGATACCGAATAGGGAAACACGTAAGATTGAACCCAACTGCTCTATAGGTATCCCAAGAACAGTGAACAGGTTCTCCCCGCTGCTATCGTATAACTTGCCTTCAACACCTCTAAGTTGCAAAATGGGTGGTGGGCTTCAGCGTAGCAAGCCTTCTTACACGCAGACTAACGAAAACTACCAGAGAACTGGCCACCCAAATCACCCCCTGAAGCCTAAAACCATAAATAAGAATGGTAATAATAGGTTTCTCACTCCACACCCTACCTACATTCCCCAGGATCGCAACTGTAATTACTCTCAGAAAAAAACTCCTCACACCCTCTAGTACCGACCCATCACATAACAACGGCTCCCATGTATAACAACAGTCGCAACTCCTCCCAGTTACGCGTAGCAGACCCCTCTCACGCTAACCTAAATAGCCATAACAGGGGATACGAGTCTAACCATCAAGACTATTTTGTAAATAACCATACAATTCACAGTAGGCCTGTACAAGATTTTTTCGGAATAAGACCCCTAGTGACACCTCTGTTGAAGCATATAGCCCAGGTTATTTCAAACCACATGCAAACCATAGATTTGTTTCCTCCGTACAGTTTCCGTCACAGAGTACTCCCACCCTTTCCTCCTGGGTAAACTCCCCAATCAACTTCACCAGCTCATTTGATACATCTCCCACTAATTCTAGCTATCAAAATACCGAGCTAATGAAGAACATCCAATCCCTCACATCAAACTCATCTAGCACCCGCGAGGGTTACGATGAATTTATCCGAGATACTCTCACCCATTTTAACTTAGTAGGCCACTTGCTTAATATATGTCTTATCAACGCTCGATCGATTTGCAACAAAAAGACGGATTTAGCCCTGTTTGTATCTATATATCAACCATCACTTATTATGATATCTGAAGCATGGACTAACAGTAATATTTCCGACCGAAGTATATCTCTTGATAACTATTTTCTATATAGAAGCGACAGATTGAATGGACGAGGCGGATGATGCCTTATTTACGCTCACTCTAGCCTAAACTCACTGCTGTGATATGCCTGAACTAAACAAACTGAAGGACTCGGTGTGGATTGTATTACAGCCGTCGAATTCCGTTACCTTACTGCTCAGCTGTGTTTATCGTCAACCTAACGCATCAATAGAAGAAATAGCAGTATTATCGGAGGTATTCACACTAGCATCATCCCCCTCATTCACAGGCAAGCTTATTTGTGGTGACTTCAATATGCCCGAAATTCCTTGGCTGCCAGTCAAAGCGCCCAGACGTCATGAATCATTTATTGAATGTCTAGAGCTTGAACAATGGACGCAGTATGTCGATAGCCCTACCAGACATCAAAATATCTTAGACTTAGTCTTTACTAGTGGCCTCATCCCCAATACTTTGTATATTGGAAAAAAGTTCCCAGGTAGTGATCATACCATTGTCATATGCAGCCTTAATGTAAAAACCACAACCGATAGAAGTAAAACCGTAACACTTCGTAGAAACTATCGCAAGGTTGATTGGAATAACTTCCACAATTACCTAAGAAGCACTGATTGGAGAACTTTGTTTACCTCAAACAATACCGACACATTAACCAATATATTTTATCACAACATCAAAAGTATCATCAACAACATCGCACCTTTAGAATACTGTAGACCTACGTTCTCCAAAGATCTCTATGTACCGGTCAGTACAAGGAGACGTCTTCAAAGACATTGTACTCGATTTCACAACTTGAATGACTTTTCCTCTTTAGTAACGATGACAGAAACACTTGTCCGAACAGATACAATAAGTAAACAAAAAGCAGTAGCACAGGAAAAACGTGCAGTTGGACTTAATAATAACTCCTCTGCACTCACCGTACTACTCCGAAATAAACTTAAACGCTCTAAATCGAGAGGGAGTATATTCATTAAAGGCAAACAAGTATACGAAGATCCCAAACTTGTCACAGAATTATTTAGTGAACATTTTTGTTTCTCACTAACTAACGAATAACCATTTAATGACTCAGAACCAATCCCCGTAACTGCCTGTGAAATTACTAATGTAGAATTCGGTGTACAAAATATCTCCAAGACAATCAGTACATTGAAACACTCCTACACTGATGGACAAGATGGTATTCCATCTAGCATGCTAAAACGTGGAGGTGATATGTGTGTTTTGCTTCTCAAACTATTCGCGATATCACTCTCTTCAGCGTGTTACCCTACTGCCTGGAAAACTACACATATCATTCTCAAAATTAAAACAGGACCTGAAGCAAACGTTGAAAATTACCGGCCTATAAACATAACTTCAGTGGTATCCAGAGTGATGGGAAAAGTAGTTAAGGAGGCTGTAGTCCAACATCTACTAACTAGTAATCTCATCTCGACCTCCCAGCATGGATTTCTTAGGTCCAGGTCATGCGATACATGCCCAGTAGACTACCTGAATGATATAACTCTGAAACGAGACAGCGGACTCCTTGTATCGGTCCTATTCCTAGACTTTAAGAAAGCCTTTGATAAGGTCCCACACAAAAGGCTACTCGTCAAACTAAAGTCCTTCGGAATACACAACCCACTGTACTCATGGTTTGCTTCGTTCTTAACAGAACGTAAACAGATGGTAAAGTGCAATGACTGTCTCTCGTCCTCTAGACCAATCACCAGTGGAGTCATCCAGGGAAGCGTATTAGGTCCACTTTTGTTTCTTATGTATATAAACGATATATGTAACACCATAGAATTTGGGAAACTATACTTATATGCTGATGATCTCAAAATAGTATACAGTTATAAGCCTGAGACACTAAGCCAAAGTGTATCCCAGATCCAAAAGGACCTCAATAACTTAACTATATGGAGTGAGAAACGGCAATTACCATTTAACCTCAACAAGTGCGGGATCATGCACTTTGGAAAGCATCCCTATAAACCGCGATTTCACTTAAATGAATGTAAAGTCCAAACACTCGAATCAGTACACGATTTAGGAATTAATTACACAGGTAGCCTGAACTTTGAAGAACATGCCTCCCCTATCATTTCTAAATCTAGACGGCTAATTGGTTTTATAAAGAAAAACTTTTTCACAACAGAGGGTAAACTTACTCTCTACAAAATATGTGTACGACCCTCCCTTGAATACTGCTCTTTTGTCTTCTCTTATATGAATATTGCAGACAAGATAAGAGTAGAAGATGTTCAAAGACGTTTCACACGTCAACTACTAGGATGTAACTCGAATCTCGATTACACAGACAGATGTAAGCATCTATCTTTAGAACCTTTATGGCACCGTAGGCTAAAAAATAATTTAATATTTCTCTACAAAGCGATATATGGGCTCTCCTTTCTTAACTCCTGCCCGACTATCACCCACGACCCAGCTTATAGACTTAGAAACAACGCATATACACTACTTACCGTAAAACACCAAAAACAAATGCGTTGTAAGTTTTTTACAGTACGGTATAGTTTATTGTGGAACAGGATGCCAATGCCTATCCGCAACTGTGATACGTTTACCAGATTCAAAAAGCTAATAACCCTATTTCTAGACTCCAAAGAGCTTCAACATTTCCTTGAACTCCCGCCCACCAATGAGGTACTTTATTACGGACCGCCTAGTATCTAGAAAGAACAAGATTATAACAAGTTCGACTGTTACTAATACGAATATAACCAAATCACAGAATATATGGCTTATCCTTCCCTATTATTGATTGTTTATTAATCATGGCCGATCATATAAAGCTCAAAATTTGGCCACAAAGTCTTGTGAGTTTCTCAATGTTTTATCTGTCTTACCCTGAAATCTTTTTTTTTCTTTCCACAATTTTATACCCTCTCATATCTTTTGATTTGCTATCAGTCCTTACTTCTTTAAACCATTAGTTATTTTCATAGCAGTGTGATATACTATATGGACATCTAACCCAAAAAAGACTTTTCAACCATCTGATTTGCTTGTAACATGGACCTAGTAGAGACAGTGTATTCCAACTATGTGCTTTGATTAAAGCATTAATCATACTTACCACAAACGTAAGAGAGCCTAACATCACAAAAGGAGGGAGGGTGGCGTTACTGACCAGCAAACATGATGGTGGGGAGATAACTTCAATCCACCCATGTCTGTAGGGCAGAACATTTTGTTTAATTACGGCTCCTTATGGTTTAGTGGGATGTCACGGACTTATGGTATTGATGCTGATTTATCACGCAAAATACCTCTTTAAATCGTGTTACGAACGTTGAATTGGTTTCACTTCCATACCCAGAATCCTATTACAAGCAAACTAGACAATTCGCTAATATACGAAGCCTACTCAAGACCCTATAATACCTGAAAAACAGTAATAATACAAAAAAACGAAAGGGGCTCTAATAGCTTTGATAATAAAAGGAAGACAGCCAATTGTATATCACAATACTGTTTCTAGCACTATATTTTATTTTATAATCACACATAATCTTATACTCTCAGCTCCTTTCCGAATCGCCTCCATTTGTCAGTTGTATGTCCACTCACACCTTGTTAACACTTATTTTCTTTAACCTATAAAATGCTCTTTCTTAACAAATACCTTAATAAAAGAAAATTAGATTGAGTAATCATACCTTAAACATTCCTTCATGAATATTGCCTACTCTGCCCCTCGTGTTTTCTTTTACTTGCCCCCTCTTTCAGCCCTCTTGTGATATGGACCGGAAGATTTTATCCTGTACCATCCTTAGACATTCCAAAGGGCCATAAGGTTGCAGCATTTAGACGCTCCCAACTTCAATGGACCTATCCTTGACCATCAGTTGCACATTCGCAACGCAACTTTCGTGAAGCGCGCCAACTGTGTTGCTGATTAGTTTCAGTTTTCAGTTTCAGTTTGGGAAGGACAGGAGGCTCGATGGCCTATGTTAGTCCTGGCAATGGTGGTCTCTCAGTTGATCCAACTTTCTTTTGAAAGAGTCGACGGATGGAGCCTCAACCACGTGCTGAGGTAGTGAATTCCACTCGTTGATGATTCGATGGGAAAGTCGATAGTCAGCTGACAAGTAATTTGTTCTCGGCTTATGAACTTTTTTGGAGTGTCCTCGTAAATTCTCTGTTTTGGAAGACAAGAAAAATGAGGGCATGTTAGGTGCACATTTATCACTAAGCAATTTGTAGACTGTAATCAAGTCGCCTCTAGTTCTGCGATATGACAACGGGAAAAGGTTCAGCTTGGCCAGTCGAGATTCATACGGAAGCTTCGCTATTGCGGGAACCAGCTTAGTCGCCATTCTCTGAACCTTTTCCAGGAGCTCTCTGTCTTTTTTAAAGCAGGGGCTAGCAGCTTGTATGCAGTA
Organism: Schistosoma guineensis; assembly: GCA_944470375.2. Lineage (NCBI taxonomy): Eukaryota > Metazoa > Platyhelminthes > Trematoda > Strigeidida > Schistosomatidae > Schistosoma > Schistosoma guineensis. The sequence goes on from OX103898.1 coordinate 2,420,392, forward strand.
CTCAAGTTTAGGACGAACGAACACTGTATACAAAGTCAAAAACGTCTTAGTGTCGACATGACTAAAAGCCCGACGTATTGACCATAAGGTTCTAAAACTTTGGCGGCTATTGCACGGCAGTGTGCAGTAGTCTTTAAGTCTTGACTAACGATAACTCCTAAGTCATTATATGTCTGGACGACAGGTAGCTCAGTGTTATTCATCGTGTATGTATCTGTGCCTTGATGACCGATATGCATCACAACACACTTGGAAGTATTTATCGGCAACTGCCATGTTTGAGACCATTCAGATAACTTCTTCAGGTCATTTTGAAGTTCTAAGCTATCACTCTTACATCGTATCGTTCTCCATATCTTGACATCGTCAGCATATAGCAAGACCGATGATGATAGGAGACAAGGAAGGTCATTTACATACAAGAGGAATAGCACTGGCCCCAAAACTGTACCCTGGGGCACTCCACTAAGCACAGTTTCCCAGCTAGATAACTTTGAGTTCACCCTTACTCTTTGTTGACGCCCAACTAAGAAGTCTTTTATCCACATCAATAAATTACCTCCAATCCCGACATGTCTTAACTTATATAACAGCCGGTTGTGCGGAACTTTATCAAAGGCTTTACTGAAATCAATGAAGGTGACGTCTACAGGTAGCTTTTGGTCCTTAAGAGCACACCAGCTTTCACGAGCCACTAATAAGTTAGTGAGACAAGAATAACCTATTCTGAAGCCATGCTGCTTCTCCGAGAGGATCCGGTTTTTATCGAGATACTTAAACAGCTCCTTCCGAATAATCTTTTCTAAGATTTTAACAACCACACTAGTTAGGCTAACGGGGCGGTAGTTCTCAGGTTTGTGTTTCGTGCCTGTTTTGAAGACAGGACTTACTATGGCGTTTTTCCAATCTTTCGGTAAGCGACCCTGCGTAACGGATAGGTTAAAGCATGTACTTAAAGGGTTCGCAACGAAGTTAGATAATTCCTTCAGTAGCCTAGGATGTAATTCATCGGGCCCCGTGGATTTACCTGTGTCAAGCTTATTTAGCAGATCAAAGACATCGAGTTCTTTAATGGTCACGCTATCCAGTGTATGTATGGGGGGATCTGTATACGCTGACGAGAAGGGCGCTTCTATGGTATACACGTTGCTAAAGTAGTTCGAGAACGCTTGAGCCTTACCAAAGTCGTCCTCCACTAATGATGAGGCAGTACTGTCTCCCCATAGAGCAGGAATATTTCCTTTTCTCCTTGTCCTTTGGTTTATATAGGAATACAAGCGTTTAGGACATTCTATGGATTCCTTAACAAGTTTTTCTTCGTACAATTTTCTAGACTTACGGAGGGTCGAGGCACAAGTGTGCCGAGCCTTTCGATACTGAGATTTTGACTCATCAGTCCCCAGTAACCTAAATCTATCCCACGTTTTCCTCTTCTTACGGAGAAGGATACGGACCTCCCTACTGAACCATGGTGGTGAGTTTTTCGGCCCCTTTGGTATAGTCCAAGGGATGTGAGGTGTGGTAACTTTTAAGTATGATTTTCGAAATGTGTCCCAGGCCGTTTCAATGGAGGACTCTGGGTCTATTGTCCAATCTATTAACGATGCTGAGTGCATGATGTCTGGTATGTTTGCTTTCCAGACGTTGGGTCTGGACTGGACTGACGCGTCCTCATGACTGGCAGTTATATGGAAGTCGAAAGTTAAGACTGCGTGGTCACTTTTACCTAAGGGTGGCATATGGTGGAGGTTCGCAACATCATCCTCATAGTGAGTCAGTATAAGATCTAATAAGGATGATTCAGTGTCCGGGTCGTACCTAGTCGCTTCTTTCACATGTTGCACTAGGGCACATGTGATAACCGCATCAACTAGTTCCTGCTCGAAGGAATTTTCTGACGATTCAGTTCGCAGATTTTCCCAGTCTACCATTGGTGCATTAAAGTCCCCTAGGATTAGACATCGACCACTTTGGGACCAAGTATTGAGACTGCTTAACAGGATCTCATTTGCCTCACAGCTTGGACTGCGATAGACCAAACCAATCAGCAGCTCTTGTCCCTTGCATTTTAAGCGAAGACTAACTAATTCACACGTCCCACTCTCATGGGATACACTATCGATAATGGTAAATGGGATAGCATTCCTAATGAATAGAGCTACTCCCCCTCCTTTGCGCTTTTGTGTTCTGTCGGCCCTTACTAACGTAAAGCCCTCGAAATCAAGTTCTATACTATCTATAGTCTGTGTCAGCCAGGTTTCTGTTACTGCGATTATATCTGGCTTTATAGAGTCAATCTGTACACCTAGTTCCGATCGCTTATTAAGTAAGCTTCGTGCATTGGTGTAACAGATCCGAAGCCTGTTTAGGTGCCTTCGTGCTTCACCCAGAGTGGCTTCGACATCATTCTCTGTCGAAGTCTTACAACCCGAAAATTTACAATTTTCAGGTCCTTTTCGCCAGCGTCTAACCTATGTTGTAGTTCTTTCTCGGCTTCCCGTCTTTTAACACGGTCTGCCAACGGTAGGTCCTTTCGGATAAAGACTCCCGAACCCTTTAATTTGTGTCCATTTTGTAAAATTAGGTCACGTTCGTTTGAAGAGCCGAATACTACTTTAAGCAGTCTGGAATGATTTGGTTTCGAGTCCGTTAGACTCCCTAGTCTATACACCTTTAGCAAGGTGATCCCAGTCATATTTTGAGGCATGAGTTGATTAAGCAGCTGCCTAATCAGTACAATGTCATGCTCAAAACGAGCTTTAGGTTCAGAGCTATCGCTCTCCTTAATTCTATGAAAAATAGCTGATCTGTCGCTATGATCAGCTTTCGATTTTTCAACCACTTTTACGGGGGCAGGTTTCCCTTTTATATCAATACTTTTCTTCCTTACAACCTTTACCCATTCGTCAGCGGTGCTGGTAGAAGCAATAGCAGTTGCGTCAAAACTAGTGTTGGGTTTTGGGGGGTTGTCGACGACCTGAGGGGTCGTGTTATGTTTACCATTTGAAACCGATCGAGCCTTGCGATTGCGGCTCCTAGGTGTTTCCTGTTGGATCCCATCTGGGAGACGGGGAACAGAAGACCCTACTTTACTTGAGCTTTTCTTAAGGCAGAACCATTTACATTCGTATCTTCTAAATTATAAACTCAGCTATGTAATTTACTACGGTGGATATTGTATCATTTGTATCAATTTGATCTTGCCTGTAAACTGGCATCTTTCATGTAACAAACTGTTATTTGAGAATAAATTATTATTATTATTACTATTATATTACCATACATTTAATTTTGTTGTATAATGATTGAATATTCAATCTTGACACAAGTGTCATACTGGCTAGCACTCATCATCAAGGCCTACTTGAAATGTTTTTGGGAGGAATGGTGCACTCAATAACACCCAGCTACATATTTTCATACTTCACTATTGAGATATTCGAGTGACGACTGATCTTCAGTGAAACTAAAATATGTAAAACTGATTGATTAACGACTAACGCTTAACATCACGTTTATCAAGCCTTCCAGGTATTGACTGAATTCTATTTACTACTATTATACCATTTACAATTTTCATACGAATTGCATTCTGCTTCCATTCCATACTGTTTGATCCTCTTGTCTCTCTGCTGTCAGACATTCCGTTCACGACTAATGGCATATACTACTTATATCGATTTTAGCAGCACACACCAAAGTAGTAGTAGTAGTAGTAGTAGTAATAATAACAATGACCATTGTAGTGGCTGTGCTTCGATAATTAATCACCCTCGTACCGTTATCGTATAATCTTCAACGATGTTTGGAATCAGAAGGCAAAAAGAAGCAGCTACTACAGTTTATTTAGTAGATAATTCGGACCAGACAGCAGAGAGGCAAAATGAATGAGCAAGCGAACTACGATTGTAGCAGTAGCAAGTAGTAGTGAATGGGTGCAAATGTACACATATATATATGTATAGAAAAATGGATGAGTCAGCGAATAGACTAAGCAGTTAATAATGAAGCTAGCAGAATGAATACATGCGTAGGCGCTAAACAATGTTCAAGCATATGTATTTCATACAAGCATAATAATAAAGATAGTACAACAAGTTGTTATATCATGGATGACTTTGTCCATTAAATAGGTCAACAAAAGACCTTGACTGAGCTAAACTCGATTGCACGTGAGTCACTATACCATGATTCATAGACCTTTCAATTGTTCCCTTTTCTTCAGTATACGTTGCGATACAACAGCAGTTTACATAATCATTAAGTGAATGAAATAAATTATTTGTAGATAGAGAATTGTTTATACTTTCATCTCCTCTTGTAAATGGACCACATATAGATAATGGTGACAATCAGTTTCATATACTGAAGCCTGGAAGCACTGGACGGCCGTGCCATACTATTGTTGAACTCCTCAGGAGTTTGATTCCACCATCACGCTCTCGGGATTCGAAACGAGATTCCTCGCTCACACACGCAGAATCTTTATCTGTAAACCACTGAGCTGGCCGACATTCAACGGTGTTAATGTCTAACTTCAACCAATCCACCATATTGTGCGACCGTCCACCATTTTCTACATTGAATAACTGCATCACAACAAACATGATTTAAATCCATCGGTCAAGGCTTCTCACTAGATCTTCAGGAAATCCATCCTGATGGCAGTCACTAGTGAGCACATAATGAGGAGTACCATAATAAGAAGAGACGACCGTCTAATGCATCCTGGTTCTCCATGGTGTTCTAGCTTGGATAGGTTTATGAATTCAACTATCAACTATCAGATTACTAAAATCTCCATAACCCTCAATTATGGTATGTTAATTTCAATCAGTGTTTTACATTCTTAGTATATTTACGAGAGAATGACGTGATCAAATAGAGGAATTGATGGTGGACTGTTATGCTTGAATTTGACAATTTGAGAATTCCAATGCAAACACGAAGAATATTTTAGCGAACAACTGATTCAATCATCAGCCTCTACAGTTAAATGTCTGTAATGTTTGTCCGATTTTACAAAGACCAAAATGAGGCAGGCATGAATGGGCGGCCTGCTTGAGCATCTGGGCTACCTGTTCCTGTCATCTAAATATTTCAACAAGTTATCTGTTTTTGTTTGTTTTAATATATCATTATGTATATTAATCGCATAACCCATCCTGGTGCATTTCTGAAAAGTTTACAACCTTTCGTTGTTAAAGTTACAAAAAGCTCAATAAGAGATAATGTGGTCGCTGGCAATATGCAGAGAAAAGAATATACATTATTCAGATGTTTATTTACTGGGCTGCTAACATCTAACTGGCTATCACTCAATATTTATCGTCAGGATCGACCAAGAAGAAAGAAACGGAAACTTGTTGAAATACTTTGTGCTGAGAATTCTATATTGTACCGAAAATATAATATTGAATGAAGCTTATAATAATAATAATAATAATGAATTTAACAATGTTATATGTGAGAAATGTTGGACACTGTAATCTGTTTCTATAGAAACACTTCAAGATGGTGTGATTCGTAAATCAGAAAGGTCAGTTAATGAAGGTCAGAATGATTTGTAGTAAAGTGCCAAGATTTCATCAATAAAATAATAACAATAAAATTGATAAACCTAACTTTGTGTGGATATAATATGCGATAAAATGAGTATAGTCAAGGTGATTACGATAAAAAGGAATGAATGTGAATGAGGAAAGATGAATGGGTGGATAGAGAAATACAGAAAAGTGTTGGGACAAGAGGTTTATGATGGAAATCCATATAAATAAGAAAAACAAAATCATCAACTGAAACAACC